>JAMPIV010018707.1:0-246998 GCA_024509875.1 Oreohelix idahoensis | reverse complement strand
GCATCGCTTATCAGCTGGGTACCTATCAATGAGAGGCTAATATTAGCTAGATTTCAGACACGATTTTTCAAGCTCTCAATTGTACAATGTTATGCACCAACTAACGACGCTCTTGATACCACAAAAGATGACTTCTATGAAGCACTTCTAAGTACCATCAACACAATACCCAAGCATGACATAAATACAGTCATGGGTGATTTTAACGCCAAAGTAGGTGACAACAACGATGGAGTACAAAGATATCTCGGTACTCATGGCATAGGCTGTATGAATCAAAATGGCGAAAGACTTCTAGAACTTTGTGAAATATCAAACCTCGTTGTGGCAGACACCATCTTTCCACATAAGAATATCCACAAGATAACATGGAATTCACCTGATGGCAGAACTAAGAACCAGATAGATCACTTCTGCATAAGCGCTAAATTTCGCTCATCAGTTCAAGACGTCAGAGCATACAGAGGTTCAGAGATTAGAAGCGATCATAACCTCGGCAGAGCTAAAATGAGAATTAAACTGAAGAAGTTATACCAACCGAATAAAAAAATAGAAGAATAGATGTACACAGACTGCAATCAAATGATATAAAGAAGGAATATAATGTCAAAATGAACAACTAATTTTCGATGCTTTAGGCAAAATTGACAACGATATCACCACCAAGACAATCGATACTAAATGGGAACAACTGAGAACAGCAATGACAGAAGCAGCTGTAGCGACCACCGGATACCTAGTACATAAAAAGAAAAAATGGATGAGAGAAGAAACTTGGGATAAAATACAAGAAAGGAAAACAGCAAAACTTAAACTACTAGCGGCAAGTACACATAATGCAGTTGAATCTTGCAAACTAACTTATAACTTGTTAAATAAAGAAGTGAAGACAAAAACTCGAAGAGATAAAAGACATTTCATCAATGAACTGGCCGTAGAAGCTTGAAATGCTGCAAGAACTGGTAATAGTAGGTGCCTTTATCAAATTACAAAACAACTATGTCACCAGCCTACTGCTATGGAAACACCTGTTAAAGGTAAATTAGGGAATTCAATACCAACAGAAAAAAAGAACAAATGAAGAGATGGGCTGAGCACTTCATGGAGGTGCTAAACAGACCACCACCAACAGTAACACCTGATTTTAATAATGAAACATCCACAACCACTTTGCCAATAACTTGCGATGAATTCACGCTGGACGAGATCAAACAAGCCGTTAAAAGATTAAAAAATTTTAAAGCTGCTGGAGTTGACGAAATTTCAGGGGAAATGATTAAAGCAGTTAATGACAACAACCTCTTGAGAATTTTAGATATTATAAATGAAGTATGGAGAGAAGAACAACCACCACAATTTCAATGGAAAGACAGTATTATTGTAAAGTTACCGAAGAAAGGTGATCTATCAGACTGTAATAACTGGCGTGGTATATCTCTATTTATCAGTACCTGGAAAATTATTATGTTTTGCATGATGTTAGAAAGGACATAAATTGCATGCTGACGAAAAGATCAGAGAAGAACAAGCGGGTTTCAGGCCGAAACGATCATGTATTGATCAAATATTCACACTAAGAACAATTATAGAAGAATCAGTGGAAAGGCAATCGCCACTTATTATCACCTTCGTCGATTTTCAAAAAGCCTTTGATAGTCTACACCGCCCATCATTGTGGAAGATACTTACAATCTATGGTTTTTCCCAACAAAATATGTGAATATAATCAAAGCACCTATTGACAATGCAAGATGTTGTGTTAGAACAAATAAAGGGAATACAGAATGGTTTACAGTAGAAACAGGGGTGAAACAAGGCTGTATTATGTCACCACTACTTTTTGGAATAGCTATTGATTGGGTTATGAGAAACTATACCCACAATGAACAATTGGGTATAAAATGGACAAATGGAAAATTCCTGGGGGACCTGGATTTCGCAGATGATGTAGCATTCTTAAGTTCAACACCAAGACAATCCCAAGAAGCAATAAATAATTTGTGTCATCTCTCGGTTAAAATTGGTCTCCAAATAAATGCCTCTAAAACTTAAGCTATGAACTTTTCTAACGAGACCTTTGATATCATCTTGAACGGGGAAAAACTACAGAAAGTTGAAAGTTTCAATTATTTAGGCAGTAAAATGACTCATGATGGTGACACAACAAGAGAAATCCATACTAGAATTGCTTTGGCAGCTAGCGCCTTCAATAGATTATCTAACATTTGGAAATTACGATCATTGAATATACATACCAAGCTTCGTCTGTTTAATTCAAATGTTATCTCAGTGTTAACATACGGCTGTGAGAGTTGGAAAATAACTAAAATCATTGGAGAACAAGCTGAATACATTCGAGAACAAATGTCTTAGAAAACTCATGAACATCAGTTGGAAAGAATTCAAGACTAATCGACAAATAAGAGAAGACTCTAGGCAGAAATATGTCTCCGACTATATAAGGAAAAGACGATGGTCATATATCGGTCATGTCCTACGAATGCAAAACAACAGAATACCACTACAGGCGCTCACTTGGGTTCCTGAGGGTAAGCGGAAAAAAAAGGAAGACCAAAAGAAACACTCAGAAGAACAATAATAAGAGAAGGAAGAACGTTGGGCCTAAATAATGTGCAAGAGCTAAGAGGAGTGGCGTCACAACGAACAACCTGGAGAGCACTGGTTTCTGCCTTATGCGCCGTGTTTGGCGCTTAAAGAATTTATTATTATTATTATTATTTCTCTGCCCATGACACTAGCATGTCTGCTGCCCGCTGCATTCTATAATTTGCTGTGGTGACATTTTCATCAGCGCACCAGAGTACTAGGTCATCTGCATATAAGGCAGCTTTAACTCCTGCAGGGAGATCTTTCACCAGGTCATTGATGTAAACAAGGAAGAGTGTTGGGGAAATTACTCCTCCTTGAGGTACCCCCTGATGGAGCAACACTTTTCTGCTCTGCAGACCGTCAAGAGTGACTCTAGTTCTCCTGTTATGCAAGTATGACTGGATCCATTTCATCATGTTGCCTTGGATTCCACTTCTCCTAAGTTTTGCAATGAGGCCATCTTTCCACACCTTGTCAAAGGCCTGCTTGAAGTCGACCCAGATCGTTAGGACCTTTTTCTTCTCCTGGAAGGCATCTTCTATTGCTTGAGACAAGTAAGTAACTTGGTCTTCTATACTGTAGCATTCTCTAAATCCAGCTTTTTCCGGCACCAGGATCTGCTCAGACTCTAAATACCATTTCAATCTGTGGTTGACTATTCGCTCCATAGTCTTCCCAACACAGCTTGTGAGACTGATTGGCCGGTAACTTGCAGCCTCGGTCTTACATTTCCCTTTCTTTAGTATGGGTATTGTGATGGCTTCTCTCCATACTTGGGGTACCGTTCCTTTCAACCAGCTGTGGTTGAATATCTCAAGCAGTTTTGTCTTTGCTGCTGAGCTCAGATTTTACTAGCATTTCGTTGCTGATTTTGTCTGGGCCGGGTGACTTTTGAAACTTAAGCTTGGAAATAGCCTTCTGTAGTTCTCCTAGTGTGATGGGTTCCCTCATTGGGGCAGGAGTATCTGTCTGCCCCATGGTTGCCAGTATTTCTTTTCTTATCTCTCTCTGATGGTCTATGTTAATGGGTAAGTTGCTTTCTGAACTGTATCTTCTAGCAAACAAGTCTGCAGCTTGTTTTCCTCTGAAAAGTTTGCCACCTTCATCCAATGTGATAGTCTGCCTTGGTGAGGAATGCTCTTCATTTAGAGACTTGACTAATCTCCAAAGTTTCTGCCGTCTTTCTCAAGGTTCAGCGATGCCGTTTTAGTTCTCCAGCTTTTCCGCTTTTCTTCTAGCTTTGTTCTCTGAAACTCTGCTACAGCCTTTTTCCATTTGTTGTGAGTTTCAAGTGAAGGCTGAGACTCTGCGTCCTTTCTAGCCTTGTCCATAGCTTCCTGACGTTCTTGGAGTGTGCTGGACCAGTATGGTATGTAGTTACGCCGGCATCCTTTGGGAATGGTTTCTTTTGCAGCTTGTAGTATGCATCTGTTGAAGTCTTTTACCACTTCATTAATGTCTCTGTTCTGTACCTTGAGGGTAGACAGCAGCGTGTTCACCTGATGCCTGAATAAACCCCAGTTGGCTTTTTTTGTAGTTCCATCTTGTAATGGCTGGGCCTGTACTGAGAGTTGCACTCTGGACAGTAAGAAAGATTGGGCGATGGTCGCTTCCCCCTAGTTGGTCTCCTACTTCTCTACTAATAGATCCAGCTATATCTGGTGTGGAGAAGGCAAGATCTGGTGTTGAGGTTGTGTGCCATCCTCTGGAGTAGAAGGTAGGAGTATCTGTGGCATTATTGACTAGGATTAGGGAGTGATCATCTTGCCAAGTTTCAACCTCTTCACCTCTGTGATCCAGATGGTTATAGCCCCAGCTCTGGGAGTGGCTATTAAAGTCTCCAACTGCTATAAAGTTGGTGGCTGGTACCTGTATAGAGCTGAGACTCAGGGGTTTGTTGTTCGGACAGTAATAGTTCAGGAGTTCTATTTCCATCTTGTCTACCTTTATCTGCAGCAGCTGATATTCTGCTCCATCCATGAAGGTTTTCCTTTCGTGTGCAGGAATGTTATTCCTTACAAGAGTAAGTACTCCTCCTTTTCGTCTATCTTGTCTGTCGGATCTGAAGCATTGATATCCCCTTATTTTAAAGGTTTGATCTGCTTTCAAGTGAGTCTCTTGGATACAGCAAACACTGACTTGCTTCTCATACAAGATGTTTTCCAGCTCTGTCTTTTTGCTGTATCCAGCCTGCTTGCTGTTCACTCCCTCTGCATTCCAGTGCATCATGACAAGTGGCACTCTGGGTTTCTCTTTTTCTGTTTTGTTTTGGTCAGTAGTTCTCCTCCGCCGTCTGTTGACTCCACAAGACGGTCTAGAGGGTCCTCCAGTAGCTGAGGGTGGGCTCTGTCGAGGCTCAGAGCCCGGCACTGCACCTGCCTGGTGGAGCTCCACAGGGCGAGCACCAGAACGAGATTTATTTGACGGTGTACTCTCCATAGAAAAAAAAAAAAAAGCGAGTTGCATGATACTGTGGTTTCCCGGGCGCCTTCTGGCCCAGTATCTACGACTTTAGCACCTGTTCAACGGGAGAGTGGGCTCATCCCTAATCTGTTTATGTTCCCAGTAGTAGACTATTCGCAAGCAGCCTGGGGGTGTCACTGCTCTGCGCGGACCTTGTTTACCGAGGCGGCGTCCGAGCTCGTATGGTGAAAATATGGTTGCGTTATCTTCAAAATAGCCCTGTCTTTCCCGTGGCTTTTCTGCCATCCTGCAACTTTGAGTTAGGGAGTTCTGAGCTCCAGTCTCTTTCCCAGGCATTTTATCCTGGCCTGGCACGCATACAGAGGACCCCACTTCTGGTTCTAAGTTAGCAGTTGGGGATAGGTGGGGTAGCACACTGTGCATTCCCCGTCATCCAGGGGGCTCTCCAACTATGCAGAGCTTGCACAATGCTGTGCTCTGGTTCGGGGGGGCTCTCCCAAGGAATCCTCACGTCCTGCACAGAGCCACTTCCCGATACCCACCACCTGCCAACCCTCCATTGTAGAAATCTCCTGCATGCGGCCATCCAGTCAAGAGCCAGTATTAAGTCTGGTGCCCAAGTGATCCCCCCAAGCTCAGTGTGCAATGCTGGGTTCTCATCATGCTGCAACACAGGAGGGATTGTGATGCTCAGCCATCTCTCTCAATTCTGCACCGATAAGTGACATCGGGGACTTAACTTTGCCTCAGTACTGGGAGGCCCCGTTTCCGGGTACACCACACACAGCCAATTGAGGCAACGGTCGCCATGGGCGTGATAGACGACAAACAGTGAAGAATGAGGCAAGAAAGCATTTAACCCATGAAGTGGGGGTGGATTGGTGCAGACCAGAGCATGTACCACTCGCCGGTGGGTTCTGCATCTACACCTATAGGGTTCCACCCACTCCTCAGCCCATTTAGTCTGGCCCCTCACCCAGGACCTGTCCGGCTTGGGTGACCCTGCCAGGAGTAAAACTCCCGCCGGCATAGCTCCCGGGATCATTGAGGCGCTCAAGCTCTCCAACCACGGCAAGGTAGGCTTACATGTGGAGAGAAGAGTTAGATGAGATGATAGAGTTAAAAATTATTGAACCATCCACATCAGCATATTCTTCGCCGATGGTTATAGTACGGAAAAAAAGACAATAACATACGTCTTTGCGTGGATTATCGCAAATTGAATCAAGTGACTAAATTCGATGCTGAACCTATGCCTTTACTAGAAGAGCTACTTACGAGACTATCGAATTCTCACTTCTTTACTAAACTCGATTTGTCTAAGGGATATTGGCAAGTTCCACTATCCGAACACGCCAAACCGTTTACTGCTTTTTCGACGCCTAGGGGTCTATTCCAATGGAATTTCATGCCTTTCGGTCTTATGAACGCCCCTGCTACATTTGTACGCATGATGCGTCGAATCCTATCTCATCGCTCAGATGTCATTGCGTATCTTGATGACATCTGTCTTTTCAGTGATACTTGGAACGATCACTATAATGGTATAAATGAACTATTGTCTATCTTACGCGAGCATAACCTGACAGCGAAACCATCGAAAGCATGTATTGGTTTTAGCGAAATATCTTTCTTAGGACACCGTGTTGGTCATGGGTTCCTAAAAACAGAAGACCATAATACAAGTAAGATACTTAACATTTCTATTCCTAAGACTAAAAAGCAAGTACGAAGTCTCTTAGGTCTAATACAATTTTATGGACGATTCATACCGAATCTGTCCTCCATTATGTCACCTCTTTCTTCCTTGCTAAAGAAAGGGTCTCCTAATGTAGTCCATTGGACTCAAGAATGTCAATCCTCTTTGGATAAGGTTAAAACTATGTTTTCTACTTCACCTATCCTAGTATTACCTTCTAAGGATAAGACATTTATTCTTCGTAGTGACGCTTCATCCACCGGGATTGGAGCTGCACTAATGCAAGAGTACTCTGGAACTCTGCATCCTGTGATGTATATTTCTCGGAAATTAAATGCCGCAGAGAAGAATTACTCGGTCCTAGACCGTGAATTATTGGCTATGGTTTGGTCAATCCTTAAACTACAAAGATTTCTTCTGGGCGCGCATTTCATTGTGGAAACTGACCAGAAAGCTCTTACGGCTATTCAGAGTAAAAATCTGAAGAGCGCGAGATCAACGCGATACGCGATTGCTCTACAGCCATTTCATTTTTCGGTGCGAGCTATCCGTGGGTCAGAAAATGTGATGGCAGATATTTTGTCTAGATGCCCACATGATTCATAACTGTTATACAGCTTTGATACAATTGTTTCTATGTTGAAATGTGTACACATATGTAATATATCATATATTGATTGTAACACTACTTAGCGGTTCATGGATATTTATTCACCGCTGATTTTTTCAATGTTTTTTCGTCTTTGATGATCATGATGTTAAGATATCTTAGATGGAATTTATGTATAAACTAATGTGGAAATTGTGTCATTGCTAATATTGTAGTATGCGTTGGTGACACCTCTCTGGAAATATTAATACTTAGAGAAGTGCTTTCTCTAAGGTCATAAAACTTATGCTTATCATCTGCGCATTGTTATTGGTGCGTTGTGAGCCTATTGTATGTTGCTCCTAGATGTATTTCAAAAAAAAAAATGTACCATTTTTTTTTTTTCCCGAGGGGTGTGGTAATCTGTTGCGTGCATATTTTTGACGCACATATTACAAAAAAATCGATATGGTTATTTAATATGGGAAAAATATAGACATGCATCCATCTGTGTATGAAAATGCTGTTTATTGTAAAAGCGAGATAATCCATGTTTGATTCACACTTTTGATTATAGGAGTAATCGGTCTGGATATCGATCCAGCGCAAGAATAGTACGCTTGCGTTTGTACTTAATTTTAGGGCCAGAAAATATATTAATTTGCTTATTGTGTTTATGGCCTGAATTCATATGTATTACATATTATTAGTACAAGTAGAATCAGTCCTATATTGTATATTTTGGATGGGTATGAGGGACTAGATTCTTGTTAGCGGAAGTATGAGTTGTCTTAACAAGTCGTGATGAGTTCCGATGTACTGCTAAGAATGGCGGGGTACGTTTTTCAAGAGCTGGTCCCTTCGTCAAGAAAAAATGTCTTACGAAGTGGTTTTTTCTTCTGGAGGAGATAGTGTCTCTACGATAGTTTGTGTTAGAGACTCTCCTTATGTCAGTATATAGATGATTCGGACTCCAGGTAAACCCAGCTCGTATTTTTGATGATCTCTCGTCGGTTAGGCCTAGCTTGACTTTTGGGTGCTTCGATATGCTAGTGTCGTGTTTTGTATCGACGAAGATGACAGATTTTCCTGCAGCGGTTATGGCTACGTGAACTAACCTGATCACCGTAGTGCTGCATGGAACCATTTATGAAATCCTTTATATATCCATTGTAAATTAACTTTGGCTGATATTCTTCCTATGAATGAGTGAACGACAACTCAGGAAGGTAGCCATGTTGGATTTCGGTCATCGTCTGTTTTGATCACTGCCAAGAGAACAGATTATTTATCTTATTATCGGACAGTGACAGAGAGATCTCAATCCTGCTAGAAACCCCCTTTTCGTGGTTTCATAAGATGATGTATCATGACATTGAACTTTGATGTACTACCCATTATTTCTGCATGTGTCATGACTTCAGATCTGCTATGTATACCTACAAATTGTTATGTCAACAAAGCCTGATGTACTCGTATGTCCCAGTGTGTACGTCTGAATAAATTGAGTAAACTAAGATTCCAGCAGTCTGCATTGGTGCCTTGTAGACACATGTGTATGAGTGATTATATTGGTCAGCACACGAACAGTACACCATTCGCGGTAATCACACTCTACACTACTACTTCATACATACCCCATCCTGCGTCGGCTGAAGTGACCAAGTTTAGGGCCTGCTTCCCCTGGAGCCTTTGCCTTCCCTAACTCAGGACTAGGGTGAGTTACCCATTTACAGCTGGGTAGACTGGAGCATGCCTGATCTCAACAACACACCACTCTTCCTTACAGAGCAGACAGACTGATACTTTACAGTGGTGTACTACAGGTGTAGTAAGAAATAACGCATCATCATGTCACCGATTACAGGTCATGAGTGACACACCACTGTCTGTGTATAGTAGAGGCGTTGCCGATTACAGGTCACGATCGACACAAAAACTGTAGAAGATTCGCCTTTGTTTCTTAACAATGTAGAAGTAAGAAAAGATGTTCTAAATCCAAGCCACGCCCACAGCTACCGTGGCCAATGCGAGAACTTCTTAGTACTTTACGCCACACACAGGGCACACTCTTAAACAGGTCAAAGTTCCGTAGAAACCATCTTACAACGCGAAGTCATGGGTCTAACGCCCGTAAGGTTGGCCCACCAAATGTTATCGTCGAAATAAGGGGCTGTTATATACAGTGGTGATAAATTATATCCCAAATGTTATCGTTGAAAAATGGTGGGGTATACAAATGGTGGTGAAGTCTATCACCGTGGTCTATTTGATAAAGTTCTGTTGATGTATATTTGGTAAAGTATCTCTCTGTTGAAGTGATTAGACTGTTGTAGTACATGCGCCCACACAGAGCAGATGATAAATAGGTTAGCTCTGTATTGTCCCTGTGTATAAAGTCTGTAGTGAGTGGTATGAAGGGTACAGTCACTCACCCTGTACTGTCAAGCATAGATCAACGAATCAGACTAGTGTTCATTTCCAATTGACAGCACATCATTTATTTACACAGCAACATCAATCCGATACGATACACTACACAGGTACAACAGGATACACAAAAATCAATAATAATCAATTGCGCAGAACGTTACAGCTGTTCAGTATGATGTAAACCCTGTTTACATCTCAGTTCTAATGTTACATCAGTAAATTCACCAGAACGACTGCTGACACTGCAGTTACAAAAACGCCACCCAGGCTTAGATCTATATATATTCGCAGTTCTAATGTTCCACCAGAACGACTGCTGACACTGCAGTTACAAAACGCCACCCAGGCTTAAATCTATATATACTCAAAAGACTGTCCTCTCTGTAGTCTATAAGTAATCTGGCCTACACAACTCCTGGCCTTATAATCTCTTTAATAACTCTGATATCTGTTCATGGATCCTTAAATCTATATATATACTCAAAAGACTGTCCTCTCTGTAGTCTATAAGTAATCTGGCCTACACAACTCCTGGCCTTATAATCTCCAGAAACTCTCCCTCCATAAGGAACAATGGCCTTACTATCTCCTAGCGCCGTTCCTGCACAATAGAAATCTATCAGGGAGGTAAATATGATCCCAAAACATCGGCCTGTAGACACCAAGGCCTCAGAACATGTCCTTAACATAAAGTACACCTTATTCTTCCCTTATCACATCTTATCTGCAGATTTATCACATCTTATCGGCAGATAAACACACCTAAATAGGCAAGTACTAGTACACCTCGAAAAATGGCCAAATATCGTTCCCTTACACTACCCTTGGGAACCCACACAAGATACAGGGCTGACTCCAGTCAACCGCCCCAACTTAGACTCCCACGGGATGACACATCTCCCGCACAAACAGACACCGGACTCGGCTGTTCACCGACTCCCCGTGAGCTATTCACAGCCGGCCGAAACCAGTACAGAATAACTACATGACCAGCGCTCACACGCTTTCTGTACACTCTGTTTTCTAACATATAAATGTTTAAACAACTCACAATTAAACCAGCTAACAAGTGCGACAACCCTGAATTCACACTGTATAATCAGTATAGTACGTATCATTCCCCTTTGACCTTAACAATAGGTTTCCAGGAAAGTGAATTTAAAAAGTAAATTAACAGTTTTTCAGAGAGGTGAGAATGTTGTGTACACAGCTGATATAGCCAAATGTTTAGATTTACCATGCACCACATTTTATACTGCTCCGTGTAGAGACTAGACAGAGTAGAACTACTACACTCATCAGGCACACCTTACAAGGTGGCTAATATGAGGTTGTGTGTAGGTTGTTCTATAGACATTTTGTGCCCTGTGCATTTGAATTTGTTCTATAGAGATTTTGTGCCCTGTGCGTCTCGTGCTTTATAAGCGTGTTCTGTAAAGATCTCTTCTGTTTATCTCTTCTTCTTCTTCTCTCTCTCTCTCTCTCTCTCTCTCTCTCCCCCCCCCCATATGCTTTATGAATCCATTCTATAGAGATTTTTCCCCATACTGTATGAATCTGTTCTGTAGAGATTTTGTGCCATGTGCTTTATGAAGAGAGTGTTTTTTTTATTAATTTTTACTTTCCTCACCTCCCAGATTTATAGTCTGTTCCTAATTATTTCTCAAACATTACCAGCCACTGATAAAAGTAAAAGACGAAGCCGTCGCCGAAATGGAAAGAAGGATTCAGAAGATGTGGACAAGAAGGAAGATTCTTCATCCTCTTTTTCACTGGGCAACATTTTTGGTTCCCGCAAGAGTGAAACTTCATCAGATGTTGAAGCAACCAGAAGTGCTCCATCACATGTCTTAATGGTGAAAACTGAAAATGTCACTCATGAACCATTTGAGAATAATGCTGAAATTAAGGTAAGCATAACTTACAGTTGTGTGAACATCAAATGTAGTAAATAAGTCCTTCTGTCCTCGACGTAATTTTAGTGATAACTCAGTTTTTGGTAATGCATGAAAATTATGTGTAGGTCTCAAAGTTCAGGAAAGTCGTAACCACATGTGATAAATTCATAATTTACTTTAAAAAAGGGGCAAAGTCTTTTACAGACAGGGGGTATGATGTGTTGGTGTTGTGGGTAGTGGGCTTCCCCCCTTGCTTCACCCTAGGCCTAGTGAATTCTTGTTCATGAAAGGAGCGACCATTGCAGTGTTAGTCTCTTGGCCTAGCAAAACCTCTCATACCCCAAGATCGTTGTGCGTGGTGAAGAGCCACACCCTCCTCCAGGTAGTCCTGGTAACTGTGGGTGCGAATCCTCAGGCTAAACACAACGGATCTAGAGGAGCAAACCTTGATAATAAAACCAGTGCACTACACCGTACACGCCCCCTGTGGGTGGGAAGGAGCCAGATGGATACTGAACAAGTCTTGGGAGTGGGAACAGTGTGGACTGCTCCCTGAAGATCGGAACCCATCGTACAGGCACAGAGACTCAGGACGTGACGATCCTATTGTCTTCAACTCTTGGTCACATGCCTAGAGCCTCGGAGAACTCGGCGTAACCAGCAGGCAATTTGGTGGCGGGGAAAGAGCACTGTGAGCCCTACCTTGGCTACGTATCACAAGGAGATGCAGAAACACCCCCTTTATCTCCCGCAGAGCTGGCACAGTACACTTCTGGCTCCTAACCGGGGCGGTAGGAAATCCACAGGCACCCCAGCATCACAATGCCATGAAGATGACAAAGTTGGAATTTACTAACTCAAACCTGGCAGAGCGGGTCCTCCATCAGATGCGGCCGATGCTGGGCCCACTGGCGCGTGGACATGTCCCGATCCCCATGCACAGTGTGCCACCCCACCTATCCCCAACTGCTAACTTAGAACCAGAAGTGGGGTCCTCTGTATGCGTGCCAGGCCAGGATAAAATGCCTGGGAAAGAGACTGGAGCTCAGAACTCCCTAACTCAAAGTTGCAGGATGGCAGAATAGCCATGGGAAAGACAGGTCTATTTTGAAGATAACGCAACCATATTTTCACCATACGAGCTCGGACGCCGCCTCGGTAAACAAGGTCTGCGCAGAGCAGTGACACCCCCAGGCTGCTTGCGAATAGTCTACTACTGGGAACATAAACAGATTAGGGATGAGCCCACTCTCCCGTTGAAGAGGTGCTAAAGTCGTAGATACTGGGCCAGAAGGCGCACCGGAAACCACAGTATCACGCAACTCGCTTTTTTTTTTATGGATGAGTACACCGTCACTTTAAAAAATAATAACCATCATTTTGCTTTGTGCGCCTTATGGAACATGCGGCCACCACTTCTGCTCATCCCCTTATAGAAACCCTGGACCAATCATTCACATGCTCTTGCAGCGGTGGTTTATGTGACAGTTTGTTTTATATGATGAGGTTGCCACCCCCATACACATCTTGTACGGCATGCCTGAGAGTTCAGTAGTCCTATTTTGTCTTTGTTTCTTCAGAGACCCTCAGAAACTACACAGGGTTTTACAAATAGGAAGTAAAAATTGAGCTTCCTGTGGAAGCAAGTTATGTCTAGCAAAGAAAGTTTTTATGAGCAGTAAGAAAGGAAAAATATAGCAACTTTTTAATGTTTTCTTACTGGCATAGGAAATACGTATCAGTTTGATAACACTTCCAACATCACTTTCCTGCATGAACATATTTTTAAAATTTTAGCAAGTAGAAAGCATAATTTGCGGGCAGAGCTATTCATTCATTTGTCATTCATGACCCATGGCTTACCAAAGAGCATAGGCCTTAAACTCATGCCAAGTCTTTCTGTCCAGTGCCATCAGCTTAGAGTCTTGCTATGTCTTCCTCATCCCTTTCATTTCTGTCTCCAGTTCTTCTCTTCTCAATGTCATATCATCTCAGTCCTTCTATTCTACACAAGCACGCACTTATGAATGTCTAACTTCTTGTAGGCAGAGTTATGGTTGCAGGAAGTATGCAACATTTTAGACATTTTTGAGAACAAATGTACTAAGACTTTTACTACAAGGAAGAAAAAAATACGTGGTACAAGATGAAGAAGTTAGAGCAGGTTTCCAGAAAAATAACTAACCATTCCATCAGGCAAATCTACAGAAAGTGTGATGTGAATCAAGAAAACAGAGATTTGTAACAAGTTTTGTTTGCATGCTCTTACTAGCCCAGATGGAGTCTGATTAGAACACTGTATCTATTTAATAAGCCAAGAGTTCCATATACTTTATTGTTTATTTTTGTGTGCATGTATGGACAAGTGTTTTATTGAATTATTTTTGCTTCTTGTACAGGCATTGACATCGGAGGTAGTGAAAACCATCAGGGACATCATATCCATGAATCCTTTGTACAGGTAGGTTTTGTTTTGATATTTTCTTCTGCACCTGACATTTTAAGACTGTGACTATAAAACAAGTTTTTTTTTTTAGTTTACATTTTTGTGTTGTTAAATATTCTACTTACTTAGTCATTCCTCTTCTACCGTGGGGTGTAGAGGTTTGCCAGAGAGAGCGCCACAATATCCTATTGGCTGTCTTCCTCATGGCCTGGTTCCAATCAAGTCCTCAGTCCTTCAGAGATTGTCTAATGTTGCCCTCTTACTGGAAGTCTGGATCCCTGGCTCTTAGTTTCCAATACTTCTCGTGGTAGCCAATCTTCTCCCATTCTACAGACATGGCCAAACCATCGTAGTTGGGACTACAATAGGACTGACTTCAAATTTGAGTTGAAGATTCTTATTTTCGTGTTGGATCCGATTTCTCTTGATCTCCATATATTTCCCAATGCAATGAAAGCTCCTCTTGCTTTTTTGTATTCTTATTTTGATATCACTGTCCTGTCCCTCCAACTTTGTCTATATTGCTGCCAAGATATGTGTACGACTCTACATCTTGTATTGGTGCTTCTTCAAGTTCAACCCTGTTATCATTACCTGCATTTATTCTCATTATCTTTGTCTTTTCCTGTGTATTTTCAGACCCAATTGCTGTGACCTCTCATCGAGTGTTTTCAATTTGTCCTGCATCTGATTACGGTTATGGGACAGAAGAGCCAAGTCATCAGCAAAATCCAGATCATCCAACTGCTTAGTCGGAGTCCACTGGATTCCATTTCTGTTGTGTGTTGTCAATGTTCTCATAACCCAGTCTATTGCTAGTAAGAAAAGAAATGGAGACAAGAGGCATCCCTGTCACACTCCTGTTCTTATTCCAAATGGTTCTGTAAGCTGTCCTTCATGAAGAGCTCTGCATGTCATGCAGAGTTTGTCTTCTTGCCAACCTTTTTTTTTTTCTTCTGAGGAATCCTTGATTTATGGCCTGAAAAAGCCTCCCAGCTCTTCGGGTAGCCAACTCTTCTTTGATGTCTCCCTTTCTGTCTATGATAGCTCCAAGGAATTTAAAGTGGTTTACTTGCTCCAGGACCTGTTCTGTGTAGCATAATCTGATGTCTTCTTCCATCTCTTGATGTCACCATGGTTTTTGTTTTGAGCTGCTGATGACCATCTTCTCCAGCTCTTCCCTCCAAGCTTGCAGGTTGGATTCAAGTGTGCCTCTGATTTAGCAATCAGGGGAACATCATCGGCAAATGCCAGCTCTAGAATACAAACCTGTCTCATCTTCCAGTACCCCACTGAATACTTTCTTGTTCTGTCCTAACATGCTTTGATGACATCATCTATGAGGAGTATGAAAAGATAAGGTGACAAAATATCACCCCTTCTTACACCAATGGTGGTCCTGAACTCATCTGACCTATGATTTGCTGTCCTCGCATTATTTCTGCAAGACTTGTAGAAGCTCTGTATAGCATGGATCAGAGATGTTGGAATATTTTCTTTGCCTAGCAGTCCCAAAGTTTGCTTCAGGGAAGCTCATCATATGCCTTTTCCAGATCAAAGCAACAAAAATGCATCTCACCTTTGTACTCGGTGGCCTTTTCACTCATCTGAATGTGAATATAAGGTCTTTAATTTGCCCGGAAAGTACTTTTCTTCTTCTTTGATCCTTAGCCGCCGACCGTCAAAGCAGTCCGTGGCCATTACGCCTGGTGGCGTCTTGTAGGGCAACAACAAATTGATTCCACTTTGCTTGGTCGGCGGCCATCCTTCGTACAGTGCCCCAACTCTGGTTCATTCTTTGCATCTCAGCCTCCACAGTCCTCCGCCAAGTTGTTTTTGGTCGGCCTCTCTTTCGTTTTCCTTCAGGGGTCCATAGCATAGCTGTTCTTGTGATGGCATCAGGGTCTCTTCTGAGGACATGGCCAACCCAGCTCCAGCATCTGCCAGCTAGGATGGTGTGCATGTCCTCTTGCTTGCTCCGAGTAAGCAGATCTTGGTTGGTGATGATATTCGGCCAAAAGTTTCGGAGAATTTTTTATTTTATTTTTTTTCGTAAAAGAAATTAACGGGCTTAAAATTTATATTAGAGGGCGATAAATCTATTGACTTATAAAATGGTAAGCAAAGGGCAATAATCCAAAATAGGCATTAACAGTAGTGTTTTTACACCCCTTGAAAAAGTTTGTTTTTAGTTTGGAATTTCTGGGTTGACTAGCTGAGCGAAGTTAAGCCTGCATGAGATATTTTTATTTTAAGTGAACTGTTTGGTTCTAGAATGTTCGGGAAATAGTTATCGTTGGAAATCGTTTTATAAAATATAGTCAGTCAGATCTGAAACGTGATTAGCGTTAGGAAGCAAGTTTGCTTGTGTTAAAAGTCAAAGTTGCAAGCGCAAATGAGGGTTATCGTCGGACAATAAGCCAAAGTCCTTTGGTTGATTTCTGTGGTCACAGAAAAATGAACTATTGTCTAGACACTCATTCGCTTGGTACGTCACAATAATATATGATAGTTTGTCATTCATTTCTGTGGACAAGATTGACAGGGTTGCCAGTTCAAGAAAAATGTGTATATTTTCAAGATAACCATGTACGTTGAGTCTTGCCAACATGTGATAAACTGTTTAGTACATGAGAAGAACAATAGACAGCAGCTAGTCATGAGAAATATAAAATAATAGACCTTGGTAGTAATAGTTATCCCTGGCGGTAGGCCAGTCCATCTAAAAGATACACCAAGTAAATCTCACTAAGACCGACAAGTCAGAAGACAGAAGATCAGCAGAGATAAATTAGAACTACAATAGGAACAGCGAGTACCTGAGATAAACGCTATGACAAGAAATTAATGACAACAGTGGTTCTCAAGCCAGGACCACCATAGCTACCATCTCACTCCAGGGCAGAAATGTAGAAAAGGCAACAATGTCTATTTCTTTACCCTGAAGATTTTGTTCGTAAACCTCAAACTGTCATATCTGTCTCTTTCATATGATGTGACTCTTATGTTTCCTGTCTCTAGAAGAGATTACAAGTTACAATTACATTTTCTTTCATCTACCTGTGGAGCATAGGCCTTCAGGCCTGATAACACTTGGGCTTTTACATACTTCTTCTTCGTTCGCCCTCAGATGTCAACTTGAATAAGTTCAAAGAAAGCAGTGGTCAGCCTGAAGCTGTTATCTCTAGACTTTCTCCAGGAATGGTACTGGTGATGACCATATGCGATTTATCTGTTTCTCATATGTTGGGCACCTTTGAAGCAGATGTTCGGCAGTCATTTTATCGGTGCCACAGTCACACTCATTAGCAGTTCCTATCTTTAATTTGTTGAATAGATGGTATCTCAATCTGTTATGACCCGTGCAAAGTCTGAAGATTATCACTTGTTCACTTCTGCTGAGCTGGTAATATAGATCATTTTGTTGATGGCCTGGATGCTCTGTTTCCCTCTTTTGCTTGATGGCTTTTACATACAGATGGTCAGAAAGAAAGCAAGCAAGACTGTGTCAAAAACTATGGGGGGGGGGGGTGGGGGTGGGGGTGGGGGTTGTTTAAAATTTTAAATGTCTTTAAGAATTGTTAAGATTTGGTTGTAGAGTGACAGAGTAAATGTTGCCTTCTGTCTCTTCTTCCCCTCTTGTTCTGTCTCTTCTTCTCCTCTTCTTCTGTCTTTTCCTCCCCTCTTCTTCTGTCTCTTCCTCTCCTCTTGTTCTGTCTTTTCCTCCCCTCTTCTTCTGTCTTTTCCTCCCCTCTTCTTCTGTCTCTTCTTCCCCTCTTGTTCTGTCTCTTCCTCCCCTCTTCTTCTGTCTCTTCCTCCCCTCTTCTTCTGTCTTTTCCTCCCCTCTTCTTCTGTCTCTTCCTCCCCTCTTCTTCTGTCTCTTCCTCCCCTCTTCTTCTGTCTCTTCCTCCCCTCTTCTTCTGTCTCTTCCTCCCCAAATTGTAGCTGTAATCTTGTTCTTCAACAGAGAAAACCTTGCCCAGATCATTCAAGCAGGACAGAGAGTAATTGACAATCCAGTTTATATTAGTGATTTAGGTATGAGGGTAGCAGTGTTTCTAGTGTCACTTGTTGTAGCGATGGTAGTTAATGAAAGGAGCATATTTTGTGCTTCCGAAGTTGTAGGATTTGAATAAATTTAAGGTCAGAGGGAATTTCATTGATTTTTTAATGAGAAATTTTTAATGTTAATTGTCTTTGATGTGTATTTTGGTTACTTGAATGTGAATATAATGATTTTGGAACGTTTTTTTTATTGTTCTAGTTTTTGCATATTTATAAAACAGTGAATGAATCAATGATCCGGTCATAACTTGAAGCCAGCTCTGTGCTTGGTCCCTATAATGGAAGCCTGAACTAAAGTACTTCATGTTTCTTGCAATAGTGATTTATTTAACAAATGGTTTAACATGATAGGATGCATGGCTTATATATAACCTCATTTAATCCATCTATAATTAGCTTTGTACTGTCTCCATAAAAGCCCCAGTGAAAAGCAAAGGATATTAAGTAGTGACTGTTATTTAAAAAACAAAATAATGTGCAATCCAACAGTTTAATATTTTGAGATCTACTACAGGTGCTGCCCTGACTGCTGGAGAACCACCTGAGTTGCAAGAAGTTTTGGAAGAAACAAATGTAGGTATTCATAGGTTAAGTTGACACGGACTGTCGTCACAATGATTTGAATGTTCTATATGATATATTACGTTAAATGGGCAAACGTTAGAAGAAGTTAACACCTTTAAATATCTCGGGTCCACTATATGTAGTGATGGAAGATCAAATAAAGAAATCAAGACAAGACTTGAGATGGCCTCAGCTGCCATGACAAGGTTGAATGTGATCTGGAAAAGTAACATCAGTTTTCCTGTGAAGATCAAATTATACAAATCACTTGTATTATCTATTCTCTTGTATGGGTGTGAGGGCTGGACACTCACTGCAGATACGGAGCGAAGGATTCAGGCTTTCGAGCATAAATGTTATAGAAGAATTTTGCGCATTTGCTATAAAGAGCACAAAACAAATGTCTATGTTAGAGAGAAGATAAACACCTATGCAGGCCATCAAGAACCACTTTTGTCAATAGTGAAACGTCGAAAGCTTGCCTGGTTTGGGCATGTAACTCGTCATGACTCCCTTTCGAAAACGATCCTCCAGGGAACAGTCGAAGGTAAACGGAGAAGAGGAAGGCAAAGAAAATCCTGGGCTGATAACATCAAAGAATGGGCAGGACACGGTTTCTCCACACTTGTACGCATTGCTGAGAATAGAGAGCAGTGGAGGACCCTGTCTGCTGATGCTTCCACCATGGCACCCCTACGACCCATGACGGGTTATGGGTTGAGATGAGATGATGATGATATGATATTTCATATGGTTGATAAATGATAATTGTAATTACTATGCCGTAACATTGTACTGTTATTGTTTCTAGAATCTTCATGTCATTTTGTGCCATATTGTTTGTTGAGTTGATCGCTGGATATCTCCATTATTTTATTACTACAGTTGACATTAAAAAATCCGGCCATCGATAATCCGGTTCCTTCAGATTTCCGGCATGGATTTCGGAGCGCATTTTAAAAAATTTACTGTTTTCTGGAGCCGTTTATGTTTTGATGCAGCTGTTGGGTCTTGCTTGCACGTGTTAACAGGCATTCCTGCTCATTCCTTCTCATTTTATCATTTATTTGCTGCTGTATAGCCCCATTATGGATTCAGCAAATAAAAGAAGTGGTGTAAACACTGTGCGTTGTCGATCGCATTTAGTTTTTAATTTTCTTTCTTTAAAGGACTGTACAGGTAGTCATTTTCTGTTAAATATATACAGCATTTATAACCATAAAAAATCCGGCATTTTCAACAATCTGGCACTCCTCAGGCCCAGAGGTTGCCGGATTTTTGAATGTCAACTGTATAACTTTTCTTAGGCATTTTCAGTTTCCCAGGCCCTGAAAGTTATTTGCAGAAGACATAATCCAGCGCTGTTGCTGACTATCCTTGATGCTCTTTGTTTGTTTTTGTCTTGTCATTTTCCAATTCCCAGCTCATTTATGTTCATGTGTCCCCTATCTATCCTTCCAGTATATTCCCTTGGTCTGTTATCCTCAAATTTACGTAGCATACAGCTTTTTAAATTCATTATTCATGACTTTATTAAAGAAGTAAATAAATAGAGGCTTTAGCCTACATAGTTGAGAGACAGAAGTAATGGTCATATCGAAGAAAATGTCTTCTCCAGAGTTCACTATCAAAGTAAATAGAACAGATTGAAAATAAGTCAGTAGATTCAGATACCTAGGCATTTTAATAACATTGGATGGAAGATGCATCTTAGAAATGAGAAGTTGAACAGCCAAGGCAAAAGCAGCATTCTGTAACATGAAGATTATTTTATGTAACAAATCTGTGTCAGCTGAATCAAGAAAGAGTTCTTCATTATTATATTGATCCAATCCTGTCATATGAAGACATGTCATGCACACAACAGTAAACAAGCAAGAACATCCTCGGAGATAGCAGAGGTACAGTTTTGACAGAAGAATATTAAAAATACTTTACCTAAAAGGTGTCATGAATTTTCTGAAAGAGGCCGGTGTGCAAAAAAGAAGCTTATTACTACGAACCGTTCAATTTCTTTGGGCATTTTATGAGAAAATGGAATGTATTGTGACAGCAGGAAAGATTGAAGGACAGAGGAAGACAAAGAGGGAAGATACTCACCAGCTTAGTGTTCTGGCATGGACAGAAAAGTAAATAACAGAATTGATAAACAGCTATTGGGCAATGGAGTTATGAAGGGACATGATTACCTACGCCACCTGGCAGTTACTTGAAGAATGAATTAACTTTATTTTCAAAGGGTTGCGAATTGGGCACGCATGCCTGTCTAACATTTTGTCCTTTCTGTCTCTAGTATTTTATGCCGTATCCATTTATTCTCACATGCATTTTAAATATTAACGTTTTTTTATTTATTTTTTTAAACGAGGAAGATGATGATACCAACAGCTTTCTTGTCTCTGTGTTAGCTTTCATTCACTCTTCTAGTCTCAGCCATTTCAATCTGTTTGATCTCTTATTTAAGTTAACAGTAACGATTGATATAGTTGATGTATTGATGGTTAACTTTGGTGTAAAGGTAAAGGATCCCGTTACACACCCATTGAGGCATACTGGGAATATGGTGTTAGGCCTATATTTTCTTGATCATTGGCACACTAGGGGTGAAATGGTCAGCATCACTTTGGTGTAGTTGGTGTATTAAAGGTTAAGTTTGGTGTATTGATGGTTAGCTTTGGTGTATTAATGGCAAGCGTTTATATAGTCGATGTATTAATGGTAAGAATCAGTATAGTTTGTGTTTTAATGGTTAACATTGCTGTAGTTAGTGTATAGATGGTAAGGGTTGATATTGTCTGTGTGTTTAATGGTAAAGGTCAGTATAGTTGGTGTTTGGTGTATTAATGGTAGGGATTGTATAGCTGATGTATCAAGGGTAAGGATTGATATAGTTGGTGCATCAAGGGTAAGGATCAGTATAGTATGTGCATTAATGGTAAGAGTTGGTATAGTTTGTATATAGTATAGTAAAGTTCAGTGTAGTTGGTGCATTAATGTTAAGGATTGGTGTAGTTAGTTTAATTAACTGTAAGGATTGGTATAATTGGTGTATCTCTTTATGTGTTATTTTGCATTTACGAGTGCTAATACCTTTTCTCAAGCACTTAAACAAAAAATTTGGTTCTGTCCATTCATGCACAGAAAATATGCCGGTCATCTCTGTGACTTTGTCATAAGCAAATTTAAACTTTTTCTCCTTGACATATGTTGCGTTTAGATGAGTATGAAATTTAAAGCATCCATTTATGTTTTGTTGACAGATAGCAAAGCGCCTCATGCTGGCCTTGTCTTTGCTGAAGAAGGAGTATGAGCTGAGTAAATTGCAGCAACGAATCGGCAAAGAGGTTGAGGAGAAGGTGAAGAAGCAGCACAGGGAGTATATTCTGAAAGAGCAGCTGAAGATCATCAAGAAGGAGCTAGGCTTGGAGAAGGATGACAAGGAGGCTATTGAAGAGAAGTTTAAATCAAGGCTTAAAGTGAGAAGCTTAAAGAAATGTGATAAGTACCATCATTTTCGATGACCTTTATAATTTGAAGATTGTTGATCATGCCACTAAATATGCAGAAGGTAGATAAATATTTTGTTGCCCTGTTTAGTTCATGGGGGTCTTGGAATAGACATAGGCATAATAGGACCACTGTAAACTCAAGCATGTCCTACAAGGCAGCTAATGTGAGGTTGTGCATGGGGCTGACAACCTTATCATGCAAAACAAGTTGCCACAGAAACCACCACTACTAGAACATGTGAATGTTTGGTGCAGGCTTCTTGTGTTCAGACTAGCTGCAGTAGTGACCCTGTGCTCCATAACAAGCACAAAGGACAATGTTGATGATATATTGTTGAAAAGTTGGGCAAGTATTATGTACACGCCCATACATCATTCCTCCATACATCATTCCTCCATACATCATTCCTCCACCCACTTACATGCAGGCAGATGCTGATGCACACATATACAGAGGCAGACACAGACATTCATACACACGTGCACTCATACTTTCAAGCATGGCAGTTATACAACAGTAACTTTGTATGATTTTCTTATCAGGAGTTAGTTGTGCCAGCCCATGTGATGGAAGTGATTGATGAAGAGATGAACAAACTTTCATTTTTAGATAACCACTCCTCAGAATTCAAGTGAGTGGGCTAGATGTTAATGGTCCTCTTGTTACATCAAACTGTGGATAAAATCAATATGCCCAGTATGGTTGTCCTATATCATTTTATCCAGCAGAATCACATAGAAATTCATCAGCTTCAGCAGGCTACAAGTGTTGCAACAACCACTTAACTTATTCATTCACCCTGTCATCATCATTCCATTTGTTTACTCTGTTTGGAGTATAGGACCACCAGTACAACTGGCCCTGCATCAGTGCATGCATGTGCTTATGGAGCAGTTTGTTTTATTTGATGAGGTTGCCAGCCCCCCCATACACAGCCTCAAATTAGTCACCTCATACAACATTTATGATGGGGCAGTAGTGATATTTTTTTCTTTGCCTGGGAACTATACAGAGCTTTGGATACTGTGCTACAATGATTTTTTTAAGAATTCCAAACTGTGGAGTGGTATCATCTTGCAGTCCAAGTTTTTTGTGTGTTTGTAAATCCTTTCTGTAAATATTCACATAATTACGTAAGAAACTGAAGGCAGATGGACAGAGAATCATAATTTGCAATGCATTTGTTAGTGTAAACATGTATACAGTTAATATACAGAAAAATATGTTGCATACAGTTTGGAAGATACCAAACTTTAACAGTAGAACATGAAGTTACTGAGGACAAGTTAATGCTATATTCTTTAAAACTGGATTTTTAGCATTGAGTCAAGGTAAACTGTTAATGAAGAGATATAGTACTGAATATATCCAAATGTATTAATTTAGTGAATTCACACCATTTTTTACTTCGGTCACTTGAAATAAATAAAAATATATACAGTATTGCATTTCCCAACAAAATGTAATACAGGTCTGTATCCCAGAATCCGAAAACCGAAATATTCTGAGAATCGAAAGTTTTTTTGACCGATTTTTGGGCTCCCAAAGAAAAAAAAAACAAACTGGTTTGCAAGGAACCAAAAACACGCAATCTTCAGTTTATCACGTTTCCAGCCGTGACGAGCAAGGTGCATTATAGGCTGACGTAAGCGCTACCACGTGATACAAATTTTTAAAGTGTGGTTAGTTCTCTCTCGTCACTGCTTCCAGCCACGTGTTGGTTGATATTTTTACAGGTATGCGAGGAACTGACCACGCACTATGTTCAGTTTATCACGTTTCCGGCCCATGACGGGCTGGCTCAGTACAGTAAATGCTGACCTAATTGCTACTGCATGATACAAATGTTCAAACATAGCGTGGTCAATTGCGTCCCGGTACTGCTACCAGCCACGTGTGTGGATATTTCTGAGCTTGTGATTTTGAGTTGGATATTTGTTCGCTAATTTTGTGATTTAAAGTTTAATTTCATTGTGAAAATGTCGAAAAGAGCTGCATATACTCCTGTGGATAACAGTGGGAATAAAAAAAGGAAGCATTTGTCATTATCAATAGCACAGAAAGTAGAGTAATTGCAGAAGCTTGAGCGTGGTGTCTCTGTACGACGTCTTACAGAAGAATATAACACTAACAAAAGCTTGGCACAGACTCTGGCTGGCAACAATATTTGACGATCATGAATCAGAAGGTGATGAGTTTGTAGGATTTCCATCAGTAAAGAGAAGAACATGATATCAGACCTCATTAACCTTCGCCAGAAGCGTAACATCGGAAAATTGTAACAAGTTAGAGGAGGCTGACATAGAGGAAGTGCTAAACATTGATAATGATGCACCTGTTGTGCATTCTTTGAGTGATGGGAAAATTGCCCAAATGGTTCTACAAGACAAGCATGATGACAGCAGTGATGATGATGACATTGTGGATGCCAGAGAAAACATCCCCATAGACGAAATGGTTAACATGTGTGATCGGTTAATTAAAGGTCTTGAACACGTTTCCGGCCCATGACGGGCTGGCTCAGTACAGTAAATGCTGACCTAATTGCTACTGCATGATACAAATGTTCAAACATAGCGTGGTCAATTGCGTCCCGGTACTGCTACCAGCCACGTATGTGGATATTTCTGAGCTTGTGATTTTGAGTTGGATATTTGTTCGCTAATTTTGTGATTTAAAGTTTAATTTCATTGTGAAAATGTCGAAAAGAGCTGCATATACTCCTGTGGATAACAGTGGGAATAAAAAAAGGAAGCATTTGTCATTATCAATAGCACAGAAAGTAGAGTAATTGCAGAAGCTTGAGCGTGGTGTCTCTGTACGACGTCTTACAGAAGAATATAACACTAACAAAAGCTTGGCACAGACTCTGGCTGGCAACAATATTTGACGATGATGAATCAGAAGGTGATGAGTTTGTAGGATTTCCATCAGTAAAGAGAAGAACATGATATCAGACCTCATTAACCTTCGCCAGAAGCGTAACATCGGAAAATTGTAACAAGTTAGAGGAGGCTGACATAGAGGAAGTGCTAAACATTGATAATGATGCACCTGTTGTGCATTCTTTGAGTGATGGGAAAATTGCCCAAATGGTTCTACAAGACAAGCATGATGACAGCAGTGATGATGATGACATTGTGGATGCCAGAGAAAACATCCCCATAGACGAAATGGTTAACATGTGTGATCGGTTAATTAAAGGTCTTGAACGACGTGCATTCATCAGTGAGCAAGAAGTTATGGCAGTTTATGGGATTAAAAGAGAGACTGCTTAGACATAAACCATTGTTAATGAGACAGATGACACTGGACAAAGTCTACAGAAAGGCCATCTGTCATAATGCCTATTCATCAGTTGAAAATTCTGTTCCTGGTCCATCAACAGATGTCTGACTCCAAGCTGATGATGACGTTTAGAGCTTGAATGTAGGCTACATGTGCAGGTATTTAATGTTTATTTTTAAAGTTAAAAAAATATATGTTTCTGAAAAATAAATTGTACTACAGCTGTACATAATTAAGTTGGCGATTTTGGGCGAAATCTGAAAAACGGCCGTAGCGAGCATTTCGGATTCTGGAATATGGACGTGTAGTAGTAGTGTAGCCTCCACCGGTTGTAACTGACTGTGATGATGCACCTTTGATGTGAGAGCCCACAGCTGCTTGTTTTGTGTGTGTGTGTGTTCTTTTTGACATGTTCTTTTCTCTTCTGCTTGTTGTAAGAGCTTCTTTTCCAATCTGAGGTGGTGCCATAAGAAGCATCTCCACTTGTTGGGATCAGCAGCTTTGTCTTCAGTTGCTGGATATATGTCCAGTGCCTTATGTCTCTCTTGCACACATCTTTGAACTTCAGGTGCGGTCGCCTGGCTAATAAGCTATAATAATATCAATTAAAAACTACACAGTTTGTATTGAAATCACTTCTAATAACCTCACATACTGAAAGTAAATTGTAATGTTTGGACTACATGAATAAATAGAAATTAACAGAGATGATAGGAAACTGCTTTTCTGCAGGAGGTAGTTCCTCTGTCGGCTTTTTTTCTTTTTGACTTGTTTCCTCCATGCCATGCTGTTCCAAACAGCAGCAGGTGAGGAGAAGACGCAGAAGTTGAATAGGACATACATTAAGCAATACATTAAGCAAACCAGTTGATAACATTACCAGGCAGTCAATGTTGTGATGAAATCCTAGGGTGAGAAAAATAGAGGGAGACCAAATAACACATGGAGAAGAGAACTGAAGACAGGCATCAAATATAAAGATGGCTTGGAAAGATCTTGAATAGATGGCACTTGACAGGATAGTTTAGCATGGTTGAGGACCTGTGCTCCACAAGGAGCTGAAAGGTACTGATTGATGGCACTATAAGGGTTAGCCTTGATTGATTGATGGCACTGTAAGGGTTAGCCTTGATTGATTGATGGCACTGTAAGGGTTAGCCCTGATTGATTGATGGCACTCTAAGTGTTAGCCCTGGTTGATTGATGGCACTCTAAGGGTTAGCCCTAATTGACTGATGGCACTCTAATGGTTAGCCTTGATTGATTGATAGCACTGTGAGGGTTAGCTTTGATGGATTCATGGCACTCTAAGGGTTAGCCCTGATTGATTGATGGCACTCTAAGGGTTAGCCCTGATTGATTGATGGCACTCTAAGGGTTAACCCTGGTTGATTGATAGCACTCTAAGGGATAGCCCTGATTGATTGATGGCACTCTAAGTAAGGGTTAGCCCTGATTGATTGATGGCCCCCTGAGGGTTAGCCTTGATTGATTGATGACATCTAGGGTAAGCCCACGAGATTCACGATACCTATTTATCATCCTTTAGTTGTGTGTGTGTTTTTGTTGTTGCTTGTGCTGAGTTTTGAACCCACTCTACCTTCGTTAAGTTTGAAGCTCATTCTGCATTGGCTGATTTGTTTATTCAAAAGTGCTAACAGTATATATTTGATGTATTTAATGAATATTTAATTTGCCAGAACCTTGTGATTAAAGCTTTGTATTTTTTTTTCTTTTTCTCTTGACTGGTTATTGACAGTGGCAAGAAATACAAATAAGTCAGTTGCTGGTAAACAATATAAATAGTTTCTGATGTGAGCAGACAGTATATGAAATGTGATGTTACGGTCAGAATTTATATGGCTAGAGGTTATGTAGTGTACACTTTTGTTTCACTAAAAACAATAATCTTGTTTGTACAGTGCTCTCAGTAAGTTTTTATTTCTTGCTTCACCTTTCAGCTCCCAGTGGAAAATAGGACTTTCACCCATGGGCTGTCCAGTACTGGGCAGTCTATTCAGGTCTTAGTCATGTCTTCTTAATTTCTGCATCCAGTTTTCTGAATGTGCTTTGGGGTCTTTCTCTATTTCTTGCGCTGTGGAGTTTCAGATCAAGGACTGCCTTGGGATGCTAGCACCTGTTATTCCAGACACATTAATATGGTTCACTGCGCATTGGTGATCCTGTCTTACCAGTTTAGTCCTGTTTTTTTTTTTTTTTTAATGAGTATTTGTTTATAAAGTTTTGTAACTTAGGTTATTGTTTTTTTTGTCTTCCATGTTTCCTAAGCCATATAGTATCAATATCTTCTTAGCGTTTCAGTGGAAGTAAATGAATTAGAATTGTTTATTGTTTTCAGTGTTACACGTAACTATTTGTTTTCAGTGTTACACATAACTATTTGTTTTCATTGTTACACGTAACTATTTGTTTTCAGTGTTACATGTAACTATTTGTTTTCAGTGTTACACGTAACTTTGTTTTCAGTGTTACACATAACTATTTGTTTTCAGTGTTACACGTAACTATTTGTTTTCAGTGTTACATGTAACTTTGTTTTCAGTGTTACACGTAACTATTTGTTTTCAGTGTTACACGTAACTTTGTTTTCAGTGTTACATGTAACTATTTGTTTTCAGTGTTACACGTAACTATTTGTTTTCAGTGTTACACGTAACTTTGTTTTCAGTGTTACATGTAACTATTTGTTTTCAGTGTTACACGTAACTTTGTTTTCAGTGTTACATGTAACTATTTGTTTTCAGTGTTACACGTAACTTTGTTTTCAGTGTTACACGTAACTATTTGGACTGGCTGACTGGACTGCCTTGGGGGAAGTACAGCAAGGAAACATTGGAGCTGGATAAAGCTAAGGAAATCTTGGATGAGGATCACTATGGCATGGATGATGTTAAGAAAAGAATCCTGGTAAGTCCTTATATTATTAGCTATTTCACCTGAGACGAGCATAAATGAAGAATACAGAGGGATACTATCACAGTTGGCATTATTAGCAGGACTCCTGTACCAAAGCACTTAATGTGCTGTTGTAGAAGTAGTGTCTAGCAATTTTTAATAGCCAAATACATAACCATAGGCACCTTTTTATCATCTTATTTCCATCTCCATTTCTCTTCTCTTAACGTAATAAAAAATTATTTAAAAAAAAAATGATTTAGGGTCTTCCTCCGATAGGAAACTGTGTAAAGTGTATTCAGACATTAAGCATTCTGACCATCAGAAGATTTCACCCCTTCCCCACAAACACTCACACACCTGTCTCTCCAACACATTTTAGCTCTAGGTTCTTTTAACAACAAAAAGAAATAAAGATCTGTTTGAATTGTACATTTCACTTGAGTTCCTTCCTTCCTTTCTATGTTTGCACAGCAAAGATTGGTGTTATCCTTGTGTTTTAGGAATTCATTGCAGTTAGTCAGCTTAAAGGCCACACTCAAGGTAAAATTCTCTGCTTCTATGGCCCACCAGGAGTTGGAAAAACCAGCATTGCCAGATCTATTGCCAGAGCATTGAATAGAAAGGTTTGTTTATTGTATACATCTAGTAGGGTGCATTTTTTATGTTCACGGTATACAAATGAACGAACGAACGAACAAACTTTATTTTCAAAGGGTTGAGAATTGGGCACGCAGCTAAATGTAAACTTTCATCAAAGGATAGGAAGGGTGCTAGACAATGAGAGGATCAAAGACAAATTAGAATGGGCAGCATGGCTGAGAATGAGAAAGAACTGGAAAGAGTGAATTAGAAGGATGTTGTCAAGGGCAGAAAAATGATGATTTTGTTTATAACAAAGAAATATTACGTACTCGCAACAAGGCGAAATCTCAGATTATTTTATGTCTGACCTGACTAAGAAGTAATATTTCTTGTAAAGAGTATGAAATCCTTTTTCTTAGATACAAAAGATTCGAGTTAATCCAGTCCAAATCCCGGTCGACGATAGATCCTGTATCACCCGGTCGCCAGAGCGGTGTTGTATTACGCTATTACATTGATTGCTGTTTGAAAATAACTTGTTTTTAAAAATATGCTATGGATATTATTTTTAAATGAAGACTAGCCAGTTCAATGCGCTTTCCTTACTTGGATGTTTACAAGCAGAAAGAAATTCTAATTAAATGAGATATCTTTCATAGCCTCCTGCGTGTGATAAACGATTTATTAATATGTGCAAGTTAAATATTATCGTTGTTTCAGTATTTCCGATTCAGTGTTGGTGGCATGACAGATGTGGCTGAAATTAAAGGGCATAGGTAAGATCTGAAGATTATTCTAAGTTTGTTTGTTTGTTTGCATTTTGAAATACAGAAATTTGGTACTGCAGAAAAAGTTGTTTTTAAAAAAAAAAACTTTCACATTGTTTAACTGAAGCTTATTAACATGATGTATAATAAAATGATCTGGAAAATTATCATAGCTTTCTGTTTAAATGTACATCCACTTAAGACAATGATTCATATTCATGACTTCTTCAACTAGACACTGTGTTTGGCAGCCGTACATTTTATCACATTGTGCCCGAATAACGGTTTCTGCAATATTTAGCCCTTCCTGTTTGTTCCCCCAGGAACATAATGTAGGGCTGCAGTTCTTGCTCATCATCAGTTTCTAATTTCTGCCCTTGAGACTCTAGCTGCTGTGACTTCCTATTCGGCTCTCCCTCTCCAGGTTCTGTTTGGACTCCCAACTCTTCACTTTCCCTGGAGATCGTCTTTGCCAAGCTATAACTATTTATATTTGTTATAAGATGTGTTTAGTAAACAACCTTACATATGCAGATGATACGGTTTTGTTAGCTGAAAGTGAATAGAAATTACAACAATAACTGGTGAAGCAAGTAAACAGCATAAATCACGAATATGGATTGGACATTAACTTTGAAAGAAGAAAAAAAAACGAAAACTGATACTTAGTAAAGCAGACGATAAACCAGCATCATTTGGAGGAGGGAGCGCTATACTATCCTATCGGCTGTCTTCCTTCTGGCCTGGTTCCAATCTAGTCGTCGGTCCTTCAGAGATTGTCTATGTTGTCCTCCCAACAGGTCTGTGTTGTTCTCCCACAGACTCTGGGTCATCCTGGAGGTCTGGATCCCTGGCTCTTAGTTTTCCATACTTGTTGTGGTAGCCGATCTCATTTCTCAATCATATAATAACAGAAGGTGGTAGATATGAAACAGAAATCAAGAAGAGAATAGGAATGGCCAAAGCTACATTCAGCAATATGAGACAATATCTAACAAATTAAAATTGAGAATCATCAAGTGTTATATATGCACTTTATTACTCTGTGGTGTAGAAACATGGATAATGAACAAGCATTTAGAAGAAAGAATTGAGGCCCTTGTGATATGGATATATAGAATGAATGGGGAAAGAGATGAAAACAAAATTCTTAGAAAAGCTAGGAATGAAATAAGAAATAATGGGGGTCAAAGTTAGACAGCTAAAATATTTTGGCCATATAATGAGGCATAACACCCTGCTGAAGACCATTGTCTATGTAAAAAATCACACACGCTATGGAAACAGCAACAGATGAACAAGTAACTGTCCTCTTTCCACACAACCTGCCTAAGGCCGAATACCATCACCAACCAAGAACTGTTATCAAAGAATCACAAAGAAGACATATGCACCATAATAGTTGATTGACGCTGGAATTGGGTTGGCCACCGCCTCAGAAAAGACCCTGACACCATCACCAGAACCGCCATACTATGGACTCCAGAAGGAAAGCAAAAGCAAGGCCGGCCAAAAGCTGCTTGTGGGGGTAGAAATGCTAAGCATGAACCAGAGCTGGGGCACCACACAAAGGATGGCTGCTGACCGAGTGAAGTGGAGACAGTTTGTTGCTGCTCTACAAGATGCCACCAAGCATGATGGTCGCTGATTGCTTTGTCAGTCATCAGCCAAGGACCAAAAAAGAAGAGGACCTTGCTGAAGACCATAATACCTTGTAGAAGGAAAAGGTGAAGGCAAACGTGCATGAGGAAGACAGCGCTACAAGTGGAAAGATAACATCAAGGAATGGGCAGTAAAGAGTCTGTCAGAATGTACCATCAAGACAAGAGATGGAAGATAAAGGAGATATGTAGCAGCCAACCTTCGATGTGGGGATGGCAGCTGATGATGAGGATGTTAGGATGTGTTTAAGGGGAAAAAAAGTCAAAATCGACGTATCGGACATTGTAAGTTTAACTTGGTCAAGTGACTGTCATTTTTGTTGTGTGTATCTTCTTCTTCTTCTTCTTGCGATCGCATCTTTGATGATTACACCGTCAGACGAGTTCTCATGATGAATTCGACTGTTGTTTGAAGTTCCTCTTTAACTCCATATAGCTTTGAGTTTAGTGTTGAGTCATTGGGCCAGTATCTCTTTCTTAACTGGTCATACAGAGGACAGTCCTGTAGAACATGCTCAGCAGTTTGTTCGTTTAATCCACATGTGCACAGTGGTGAAGCAGACAATCGTAGCTTGTGCATGTGTTTATTCAGTTTGTTATGCCCTGTCCTGAGTCGAAAAATAGTTATCTGTCCCTGCCGGTCGAGAGTGTGATAGTCGTCTTTGGGTTGGTTCTGTTCTCTTCTGATAGTCTGGATAGCTCTCTTTTTCTCAAAGTATGTGACTTCATTATCTTCTTGTTCACATTCTCCTCCCTTTTTTGCAAGTTTATCTGCCTTTTCATTTCCGGGTACACCACAATGAGATGGTACCCACTGAAGTATGGTTCTCTTTTTGGCAGCTACCTTGTTTAGTTCATTTCTCAGATGCGGGAGTTTACCACCCTTGAGAGCTTGCAGGACAGACAGTGCATCTGTGAGGATGACTACCTGGTGGCAGTCAGAGTTGGTGTTATAAATCATATTTGCAGCTTGCTCTAGAGCTTGAACCTCAGCTGTATAGTTGGAACAGAATTTACCAGTGGGAATGTGCCTAGTCTCATAGTGGTTGTCAGGATATGAGATAAAGATACCAGCACCTCCATTCCTAACAGCATTAGTTGCTGATCCATCTGTATAGGCATGTATCCATGATTGATCAGGATAGCTTTCTTGGATCATACTCAATGTAGCAGTTCGTTTTTGCAGATCATTATACTCATATCCACTTGTGAGACCACTGACTGATGTATTAATTTGGAGGGCACTGCTGGCCTGCTCCCATGGACTTGTGTGTATCAAATAATACTGTTACTGTCATCATAAATAAAATAATTGTTGGTCAAGTCTTATTTTTCTTCATCAGTACCTTAAAAAATTGCTATATCCTTGATTTAGTCTCAGAGTATAAAATACTTACCTTGAGCATTTACCTTGAGCATTAGGAAGAAATATAAACAGATTAGAAGAATTGGAATCAGAGCAGGTGTCACATAACTCATTTATGACATCAAGCTGATGTAGAAAATGTATGGACAGCTGTGGGAAACCGATGTCAAAAGTCTGTGGACAGCTGTGGGAAACTTCTATCTAAAATCCATACTGCAGCACCAGACACAACAGCAAATGAGAACACTGTCAAAAAGTTTCTTAATTATTAAAAAAAAAAAAAAAAAAAAATTTCAGTTCAAGTTACAGAGTGGGACTGCACTTCACTTGACATGCATTATCTGTCATCACTATTCAGCCCAAAGAAGGCTCAATACCTTCCATCTACGGTGTCTATGTCACATCCTTGTTATTTTGTGGAAATACTAAGTGAGTAATGTCGAGGTGCTGTCATGTGCTGGCCTTCAAAGCATGTATACATTGCACAGACTACACTGGTTTAGCCATGTCCACCACATGGAAGATGGTCTCATCCCTAAAGATATTTTCTACAGGCAACTTCTTCTTCTTTGTTCATCCTGAAAAGGACATTGGTTGCGTTGTGTCCATTTACAGCGAAGCTGTGATATTTGCGCTTTTCGTACGACACATCCGACTTCAGCATGGCATTTTTGGGACCGGGTTAGCCTTCCCTCTTCGATCCCTACTCAGCCAGACTGCAGTTCCTATGGTGCCGCCTCAGATTGGGCGAAAAGAAGCTCTCACAACAAGCAGAAGAGACAAGAAAATACTGAAAGCAACTCCAGGCAAAAAGACAGCTGAGGGCTATCACCTCGGGCACATTCTCATAGGACTGAAGGTTTCTACTGTTCAGCTCCCAAAGGATCATAGGCCTTCACAAAATGTGCCAGACCTTCCTGTCATGTAGCATCCATTCCAGGTCTTTTTTTAAAATTCCTTTCATGTCTGTCTCCATTTCACTTCTCCATTGTTTATTGGGCTTCCCCTGTCTCTCACACCTTGGAAATTCGCTTTATAGTTTTCATTACAGGAAATCTTATTCACGATGATGTCAGTAACAGCAGTGCAGGTTTAGCAGTTACATAGCATCACATAATTGTGCAGGTTTTCAGACCATAATAGATATATATATTATAGATGACAGTCTCTTTGTTCAAGTTGAATGAAACATTCCCAGTAGTCATTCTTTTATCTGTGCAGACGGACGTATGTTGGTGCTATGCCAGGAAAGATGATTCAGTGTTTGAAGAAAACAAAAACAGAAAACCCACTTGTTTTGATTGATGAGGTGGACAAGATTGGGCGTGGTTATCAGGGTGACCCCTCCTCTGCTCTTCTGGAGTTACTAGACCCAGAGCAAAATCATAATTTTCTCGACCATTATCTTGATGTCACAGTTGATCTCAGCAAGGTCAGATGTTGATCATTACAATTTTTTTTTAAATGTATGTGTTTAAAATGTATATGGGGTTGCAGTGACATATTGTCTGATGTATTTGATACATCATTCAAGAGAGAGGTATTTTGCTCATGAATTTCTAACTGTAACAGAGTAAGTACTTCAAGAGCAGTAATTTTAATATTACTGAAGGAAAGATAATTGTTAAATAAAAGTTATATATGTTTGTAAGTTCCATTTGTTTGAAATGTTTTTGGTTTCTATTTATTTTGAAGTAGTTTTTACTGCTTTAGTTTTTATTTTGTTTATCGATACCGCTGTCTACAATAGTTTTGTGTCGCACTAGTAGGTATGGATTTGAATATATAACAGTGTCACTGGTAGAAGTAATTTCAAATACCCCCGTTACATGCCCATTATGGCAAATTGGGAATATGGTGTTAGGCCCATATTTTCTTGACCATACGGCACACTGGGGGTGATGTGGTCAGCATCATGCCGGCCGCCTTTAACCTTCCCAGGTTGCTCTGGTACCCAATTCATGAGGTTGCGGTCTTAAAAATCCCACCTCAACTGGGGATCGAACCATGGACCACTGAACTCGGAATACAGTGCACTAACCACTGCTTTACCGCGGCTCTAATGTGTCTGCTGGTTAATTCTGGAATGTCCTCTGTAAGACGATCCCATGGTTCTGTTATTTAATATGTTGTGTAAGATCATTTCATTATTTTGACAGAAGTGACGTGTTTTCACCTTGTACATTTAACTGGTACTGATTGTGCCAGTGCCTGGTGTAATTCTCTCGGGGTGTCTGAGGAGACAGATATAGAATAGAAGCACTACTACCTCAGGTTCATAAGAGGCAATTAGGACAGGGGTGTGGGGCTGGCCACCTCATCATGTCAAGTAAATGACTACAGATACTTTTGCTCTAGGAGTATGGGGACTTTCATACAGGCTTTCTACAAGGTGGTCAGCAGTAGCAGTTGTTCCATGCTCTATAAGGAGCCAAAAAGGAAACGAATGAATTCATTTGAGCTTGTCAGAATAATTGTTTAATGTTGTAATTTTTGTTCATTGTCCTGTCTAGCTGAGTGTGTCTTCCCAGTATCATTGTCTTCAGTCTCCTCGTTGTCATTATGCCCTATTTCATCATTGTACTTTATTTTGTTTCATAAACTTTTTTTTTCTATACACAAAACAGGTACTGTTCATTTGCACAGCCAATGTGACAGAAACAATTCCAGAACCACTGAGAGATAGAATGGAAATGATTGATGTCTCAGGTTATGTTGCTGAGGAAAAACTCAATATTGCAAATGTAAGTGGTCAGTTTTTTGTGAAATATTTGGTTTCTTCCATGGCCTTTAACTCTTTCAGTCCCACGCAAAAAAGTGGGTTTGGCCCAAACAAAAATGGCCATACTAGTATGTTTTTATTGTTTTTGTTTGGAAATAATTTTTTTAAATGTTCATATTCATAAATAACAAAAGTCCATAATGGATGGCTATACTTTAAGAAAATAGCTGCAACAGTTAGTTATCGTTTTTTTGTCTTAGTAGAAAGGATTTATACTGTTGATTGGGCCAAATGGGTCTAGCTCTGCAATGATATGGCTCTTGGGGGTTAAAGAGTTAAATTGTTTTTTTATTTTAAATTACAGGGGGTTAGTTATCGTCTCTTTTTCTTGTATTTTATCTCTGCAATGATATCATATATATATATTGGGGGTAAAACCATCTATCACTTTAAATGTTACAGGTTTTTAAGTTGCCTAGTTTCAACCATTCTGTTAGAAATGTAATCATTTAATTATTCAGAAGAAAGCAGATGTTAGGTTTTCCTACTGTGCATTGACTTTCAGTTTAATAAAATAAATAATCTGGCTATTTGACAGCAATATCTGGTCCCACAAGCCGTGGTCAACTCTGGCGTGGACAAGGAGAAGATGCACATCACAGAAGAGGCCATGCACACTTTGATCAAATCTTACTGCAGGGAAAGTGGTGTTAGAAACTTGCAGAAGCAGATAGAAAAGGTAAAATGTTCATAAGAGATGCTGTAATTGAGTTGCTGTGAGGAGTGAAAAAAACCTGTAAGAAATTTAGAGTGAGCTATTAGTTTTCTTTATCAAGTACCATTCCTGGTGGCATAGGTGATCATGCCTCTTCACAACTTCCTGTCTCCAGTACTGTTTGTCAGTTCTATTGTTGACTTCCTGTCCATGTCATAATGTCAAACTGTCCAGTATCTTCTCTATTTGTCATCCTCTTTCCTCTTGTCGCGATATATTCTAGCTTTTTTTCTTCTCATAGCATGCAAGAAGAAAGTAGATTGCTTCCTTCTAATGTGGGTAATAAGCTTCCTTTGTGCACATGCCTCTTTCAGGATGTCCTCGCCTTCATTATCATAACTATTTTTAGCTGTCCATGGTATTTTTAGTATTCTTCTGTAAAACCACATCTCTGTGTTCAGTGGTGTTTTTCATGCTCGTTTACTAACAGTCCATGACTCCTTTCCCTATGTCAGGACTGGTTCTGTATAACATGGAAGAACTCTGTTTTTTACTTCCAGTGACAAAGAGTTGGTGCATAAACTATTTTTAATTTTATTGAATGCTGCTTTTGCCAGGGCTGCTCAGCTCTTCACATCTGAGATGTATCTTCCATCCCTTATTATAAATGTGCCTCAGTATTTGAATCTATTGACTTGTTTTAAAATGGTTCCAGTTACTTTAATAGTGCATTCTGGAGGTCCTTTTTTTCTAGAAGTCATTACTTCTGTCTATTTGCTATTAAGGCTAAGGCTTTTATTTACACTCTGTATGACCATTGTATCAATAATGTCCCGTAATGAATCCAGATTGGACAATCAACACCCATTCAAATTAGCCAAGTGTAATGATCTGGTCACAAACTTGATACATGATGGGTTCACAGCAAAAATCAAAGTTAGATAGAGGTAAGTGCAAGAGGTCTAGAGGCTGCATCATTGTATGATCTTCTGAAACTATTGAGTGTGAAAGGACAGTCAAGAACAAGGACACTTACGAGGCTCAGTGAAATTGCAGAAAGGGCACCATGTTGACTGTGGAGCAATTGCAACAAAATGTGGAACTCGGATGGGCAAAGCAGCAGGACATGATGGCATAACACCAGAAATGGTTGAGTACATGGGAGCAGCAGGCGACCTATTGCTCTTAAGGGTCCTACAGGCAGCTTGGTGCAACAAGACCATACCAAAGGATTGGGAGATTGCCATAATAACACCGATTTTCAAAAAGGGTGACAACCGACAATGTGGAAACCATAGAGGCATATCCCTTCTCAGTGTCCCTGGTAAAATCTACTCTAGAATCCTGGAGCAGAGACTCAGACACCTAGCTGAGCCACAAATGGATGAGGTGCAGTGTGGCTTCCGAGCAAATTGAAGTACTCAAGACCTAATCTTCACACTCGGACAAGAAAAGTCTCTTGAGTATAAGAGTGAGATCCATCTTTGCTTCTTGGATCTGGAAAAGGCATTTGACAAGGTCCCCTGGAACAAACTCTGGGACTGTTTGGCAAGGAAGAACATCCCATCACCTCTTATTCATGCTATACAGAGCTTCTACAAGTCTTGCAGAAATTATGTGAGGACGGCAAACCATAAGTCAGAAGAATTCAGGACCACCACTGGTGTAAGACAAGGTGTTATCCTGTCACCTTATCTTTTTATACTCTTCATGGACGATGTCATCAAGGCATGTAAGGAGAGGACAGGAAAGTATTCAGTGGGGTACTGGAAGATGAGACAGGTGTGTGTTTCAGAGCTGGCATTTGCTGATGATGTTGCCCTGATTGCTTAATCAGAGGCACATCTTCAGTCCAACCTGCAAGTCTGGAAGGAAGAGCTGGAGAAGAGAGGGATGATCATAAGCAGCTCGAAAACAAAAATCATGGTGATATCACGAGAGGAAAGATGACATCAGATTAAGCTGGGAGAACAGGTCCTGGAGCAGGTTGACCACTTTAAATACCTTGGAGCTGTCATAGACCGAAAGGGAGGCATCAAAGAAGAGTTGGCCACCCGAAGAGCAGCAGCTGGGAGACTTTTTCAGGCCATAAATCGAGGATTCCTCAGCAAAAGAGAAGTTGGTAAGAAGATGAAGATGGCTGTATACCGCTCCACCTATGTCCCAGTCTTGACGTATGGATGCGAGTCATGGGCAATGACTACAACCCACAAAAGCCAGACCCAAACCTCAGAAATGAGGTATCTGAGGAAGGTGGTTGAAGTAACAAGAAGAGACATGGTCCGTAACCAGACGATACGTCAAGGCCTAAAACCCCAACCCTTGCAGACCCAAGTAGAACAGTCCCAACTGAGGTGGTTTGGCCATGTCTGCAAAATGGGAGATCGGCTATCACGGCAAGCATGGGAAACTAAGAGCCAGGGATCCAGACCTCCAGGACGACCCAAAGTCCCCTGGGAAGACAACATTAGACAATCTTTGAAGGACCGAGGACTAGAATGGAACCACACCAGGAGGAAGACAGCCGATAGAATAGTATGGTGCTCTCTCTTACAAACCTCTACACCTCACGGTATAAGCGGAACGACTAAGTAAGTAAGTAAGTTCTTTGTCCATTGTCAAATGCCGTTTCGTAGTCCACAAATCCACCAACAGGCTGATCACCCGTTTGCCAGTCACTTCGATTACGGAAACAACAGCAAATGGATTGATTTGCCGTTGCCCTAAAGACGCCAATAGGTGTGATGGGAAACAATGGCAAAGAAAACCTATCTGCTGTTGCCCTAAGACGCCACTAGGCGTAATGGCCACTGACTGCTTTGACGGTCGGTGGCTAAGGACGGAAGAAGAAGAAGAAGAAGTCCACAAATCCAGTGTAAAGAGGTGAATTTTATACCAAGCTTTGTCCATCTCAAAGTTTTCATTGTCTTTTTTCATCTCAGATGTCTTACTGTCACTTTGAGGAGTTGTTCAGCGTTCTGCAGGAGTTGTGTCTCCATTGTGTCTTCAGCACACGACAGTTCCTTGATGTGTTCTGTGTCTGAAATAAGAATGAGAATATCTCAATGGGTTATATAGTTTTAGCTTTCTTTAGTTAGTATTCAGTTCAGCAAAGATTTGCTGAGGCAAGCTGCAGATGTGGCGAGCCATAGAATAAATCAGTATAGAGTGAAATGATTGTGTAAAAAAATGTCCCAAAAAAAATATACATTCTCAATGATGGTATAGATGTTTCTCTTCTATTTTTATTATTGTCTAGATTTACCGTAAGGGAGCTTTGAAGATCGTGAGTGAGAATGTTTCCAACATAGTTGTAGACAACAGCAACCTGCAGGAGTTTGTGGGGAAGCCTATATTTACACATGATCGTTTGTATGACATCACACCTCCCGGAATTGTTACAGGTCTGGCCTGGACTGCCATGGGTAAATAACATGCTTCACATTCATTCGTATGACATCACACAGTGGCCATCACACCTGGTGGCATCTTGTAGGGCAGCAACAAATTGATTCTACTTTGCTCGGTCGGCTGCCATCCTTCGTACAGTGCCCCAACTCTGGTCTTGTTCTGCCGTCAGGTGTTACTATGCATCCTAGGTAAGTAAATGTGTCTGTCTGTTCTAACTTTTGGTTCCTTACTGTTATTGGCTCAGGATTGCCCACATTTAGTGTCATGACCTCTGTCTTCTTCAGATTGATGTTCAGGCCAACCTGCTGGCCATACTTATTCAGTCTATCAGTTTTTTCTTGGATGTGTTGATGTGAATGCGCGAGTAGTGCAATGTCATCTGCATATTGCAGGTCTTCCAGTGTAGAAAACGTTGTCCATCTAATTCCTCTTGGACTGCCCTCTGTTGTCTGGCGCATCACCCAATCTATGGCTGTCAAAAATAATGTTGTTGATAAGGGGCATCCCTGTTGTACTCCTGTTTTCACTTCGAAAGTTACATTACTCAATCCAACACTGCATGTAAAGTTTGAATAGAGGCTTTTTATGATGGAAACAATGCAGCTGGGAATTCCATAAGCCCTCAGTATTGTCCATAAACTGTCCTTGTGTATGCTGTCGAAAGCCTTTTCAAAATCAACAAAGTTAATGTATAGCTGTCTCTGCCATTCTGAGCACTGCTCTATAATGTTCCTGAGGGTGAATATATGATCTGCACATCTTCTGTTCTTTCTAAAACCCGCTTGTTCTTTCCTCAGATGCTGCATTCTAGGGAAAACTATTTCTTTGAGTTGACCATTACTTGTCTTTTTTTTTTTTTTTTGCTATTGGCTCCTTTATTTTAACTTTCTGCCACTGTTGTATCAATCATTTCCTGTAACTCTTTTTCACTGTTGTTATGTAGACTGTATATTCAGCTCTTGTCAGATTGTTTACATTATATCCACCAAGGGATATTTCCTGTGGATCTCATTATGTTTTCACTGTACAGTGAAAGCAGATCATTTAACAGTAACATATCCTTGCTTCAGCATCTACTAAATCTTTACTTTTGTTTAGCCATGTTTTCTAACTTGACGTGGTTTAATAATCATGTTATTGTAATTAAACTTACTTTGTAAATGTATTTTATTTTTCCAGTAGAAGTGTATATTTTTGTTAATTCACATCACTTTGGCTTATTCTGCTATCAGCAGTGTCCTATAAATGGGCATTTTCTAATTGTTGAAATTTATTTGGTGATTACATAAAGTTTAAATATTGCCATTCTTGGTATTATATTGTTAGTTGGGACCCAAAGATGCAGCAATAGTGAATGCAGTCAGCGACCCATAGCTTCACTGCTTGCATCAGGATCAGCGAACCAGAGCTGGTCAAGACCGTACTCCACCTCCACGTGGTGGTCCTGGAAACAGTCTGCAGCAGTGCAGTCTGGCTGAGCAAGTACGGATCGAAATGGGAAGTCTAACCCGGTCCCTAAAGAATGCCGTGCTGAAGTCGGATGTGTCGACCGAAAGGTGCAGATATCACAGCTACGGCGTAAACAGACACAACGCAACCACCGTCCTTTTCAGGGCGAACGAGGAAGAAGAAGAAGAATATTGTTAGTTAATTTGATTTTTGTAGAGGAATATGTTACTAGTAAACAAAAAAAAGGATCCCGTTACACGCCCATTGAGGCATATTGGGAATATGGTGTTAGGCCCATATTTTCTTGACCATCGGCACCCAGAGGGTGATGTGGTCAGCATCACGCCAGCCGCCTTAACCTTCCCAGAGTTGCTCTGGTACCCAATTGGGGCTGGGTTGACCTAGAAGCCGTTTGCGGCCTAAAAAAATCCTACCTCATCTGGGGATCGAACCATAGACCACTGAGCTAGGAAGCCAGTGCACTAACCACTGTGCTACCACAGCTCCCATGTAACTAGTAGTTGTGCTTTTAAGATTGCCAAACAGATGACATGGTACATGGTCAGCGCACGGGGGAGGGGGGGGGGGGGGACACAATTTTGTTTTGGACCAGCAACATTTTGGCAGAGAGAGATAAAGAGTAATTCTAGAACAGAGAAATTTAAGGAGAAAACTGTGCTTTCTGGGGGGAAATAAAAGAAAAAAGACAGGTTTTAAAATGATAAAAGATATGCCTGAAAAAATGTAATACTGATGCCAAAATGTGTTTATTGTTTCTTGGCATTATTTGTTTTCTAATGCTTATTATGTATAGAATCTTTCAGACTTTTCATCAGTGTCACCATTTGTCTCTAGGTGGATCCACTCTGTTCATTGAGACGGCACTCAAGAAACCCATTGACCAAAGCTCCAATGAGACAGGCTCCCTAGAGCTAACAGGAAGTCTAGGCAATGTTATGAAAGAAAGTGCTCTCTTAGCCTACACATTTGCCAAGTCATTCATAGCAAGGAGATATCCAGACAATAACTTCTTGCAGAAGGCTCAGATTCATTTACATGTGCCTGAGGTAGATAGATAAAATCTTTAAGAATGCTCATCTGTCTTAATGCAAATAACAAAAAAAAAAAAATGATGACAAATTTGCTGTTGATATTGAAGAATATAATTTCAAAAAATAATAAGAAATTCTCCTATTTTTATGCTAAATAAGCCCGGTGGTGGTAGTGGTGGGGGGGGGGGGGGGGGGGGGGGGGGGGGGGGGGGGGGGGGGGGGGGGGGGGGGGGGGGGGGGGGGGGTTAATGAAAGATTAGAATCGCTGCTTTTACTAATATTATGAGAGGTGACAAAGATAAGTTTGTGCATAGGACTTGCAAGAAACCTGACCTTGTGAAACAAATTGCTACAGAACCCATTACTGCAAGATCACATGGGGGCAGTACCACTGGTGGCCTCTTGCTTCTTAAGGAGCAAATAAAAGAAGCTATGATGATGATGATTGTTAATTATACATCAAGGGAAAAAAACTCTAAATATGAGATTAGTGCTGGTATGGTATTCCTTATAATGTTCATAGTGGGTGTACTTTTCAGCCCTCCTGTACAATATACACAATCCTGTATAATTATTTATTTCTCAAGGGGGTGTGGCAGTGACTGGCTGTGAACTACTACTATAGCATAATTGACTAAACACCGACAAGGAATCTGGAGAGGAAGAGAAAGTTATGACAAACCATGAAAGATAGAGATAACCTGGAAAGTCAAATATATTTCTCTGCCAGTTTCTTCATTTCAGGGTTTAAAAAAAAAACATGTAGCCCATAACAGGTACTGCTTCAGGGGAATGAAGTGTTAGAGACTTCACTCTACTAAGTCTAAGCTTTATGACGTAGGATGGCTGGGTTCCTTCCCCACTGCCGTTGCCTTCCCTCACTAAGAGCAGAGTCAGATACTCATTTACAGCAGGGTGGGCTGGGGAGTGACGCTACCAGGTTTCAAACTAGGACTCAAGAAACATATGCGCTAACCACTCTGCCACTCGATGTAGAAATTTAAAAAGGCCAGAATGCCTAGTTTCTGCATCCTGTATAAATAAATTTGTCTGTTCCAGGCTTCCTTGATGGAAGAAATTTGCTGTCTCATATATGAACACAAATAAACCAAGGGCATTGCTTGCTTGATTGATGATATTGTGCTTAATTGTTCAGAAATGTCCTGCTACATTATATTGGTCTTTTCTCTGCCTGTGTAGACTTGATTGTGCAAACATCAAACATAAATAGATGAATTGTTGTGTTCATATTTTGATGACCATCACTTTGATGATGACCTGGTTCATGTATCCCATAGCCAAGATTAAATAATAATGGAGGGTGAGAGACCACAGCAAGTGGGTCTGTCTGAAAAATCCACATAGAAAAGACACAGATCACGAGAATAAGTAATGGAAACAATAGCTACTCTGCACTTGGTGGACTATGGCTACAGGATGTGGACTGTGCTGATTATCTTGATCTCAGCAGCATTTACAAGGAGGAAGGCACAGATGAAGATGCCAGACTGAAGATACTGAAGACAAGTGGGGTGAATAACAAACACATCTGCTTTTCATAAGGGAATCTGATGTTAACTTGTTGCTTCGTAAGGAACCCAACAGTGACAGACTAAAACTAGAGAAAGAAACAAAAATGGAGAAGGAAATAAAAATCGACACAGTCCTAATAGAATGAACAAAATTAGAAGGCCAGTTAGTTAATGGCTTGAAGAGATGTAACAAGCTTCTCTCTTAGCTATATACTTTCACCCTCATTGTGTGGAGCTGATAGTATTGAAGAACACGTTCAACTGTTTGTTAGTCTTCCCCACGTGAACACTTGTCTGTGTGCCTGATTTTTTAATATGTTGAAGGGATGGTATTTGAGTCTGCAGTGGCCAGTTCTCAGTTTGAAATTTATCACTGGATCTCTTCTGGATTTAGAGTTAAATGCTTCTGTTATATCTGACTCTAGGTGTTCTCTGTCTCGTTAAAAAAAAATCTTGGGTAATGTTTCTTTGACAGAGTAGATTAATTAAAAATGTATGTGATTAAAAGGATCTTGTTACACGCCCATTGAGGCATATTGGGAATATGGTGTTAGGCTCGTATTTTCTTGACCATCGGCACACGAGGGGTGATGTGGTCAGCATCACCCTGGACGCCTTAAAACTTCCCAGACTTGCTCTGGTACCCAATTCATGAGGCTGGGTCGACCCGGAGCTGTTTGCGGTCTAAAAAATCCCACCTCAACTGGGGATCTAACCATGGACCACCGAGCTAGGAAGCCAGTGATTAAACAAAATATAATTGTTTATCAAATAGTCATGCTTAATAAGGAATTTTAAAAAATAAACTGTCAGGCTGCTGTAACTAGTTCAAGAAATTAACTACTGATTATAATTCTGGAATCCCCAGGGTAAGAGGTAGAGGAAGACCAAAGAGCACGTGGAAAAGAGAACTGGAGACAGACATGAAGGGAATGAAAAAGACATGGAAAGACCTTGAGGTGATGGCACAGGACAGGAAGACTTAGCAGACGTTTGTTGAAGGCCTATGCTCCTTGGGGGTTGAGAGGTGAAAAAAAAAGAAGTAAGATGTATCCTCCATAGTGAAGTCAATAATGATATCCATTTTTCATGCAGCAAACTGAGGTTCTTACCTACCCCAGCAGCATCAGACCTGGCAAGTCAGAAGTGTACACTAACATTACTAAAGTAAAATGAGGTATATCTCCCCACAACTCTTAGCTGAAAATGTGGAAGATCTTTACTTTTTTGCTATTTTTACTATTTGTTGTTGTTCATCATTTATTGTTGATAAATGTTACAAATATATATTTTTTCTAATGTGACCAGGGAGCCACTCCTAAAGATGGTCCAAGTGCAGGGTGTACCATTGTGACAGCTTTGCTGTCGCTCACGTTTAACAAGCCAGTTCGACAGAACCTGGCAATGACAGGAGAGGTGTCTCTGACTGGGAAAGTGTTGCCTGTAGGAGGCATTAAGGAGAAAACAATAGCTGTGAGTTGACATATACATTTTCGAACCAGTTTATAATTGCTGTATACAATCTTTTTTCAAAAAAGGTGACAATCGACAATGTGGAAACCACAGAGGCATATCCCTTCTCAGTGTCCCTGGTAAAATCTACTCCAGAATCCTAGAGCAGAGACTGACGCCTAGCTGAGCCACAATTGGATGAGACCCAGTGCGGATTCCGAGCAAACCGAAGTACTCAAGACCTAATCTTCACACTCAGACAGCTGAGTGAAAAGGCTCTTGAGTATAAGAGTGAGATCCATCTTTGTTTCATAGATCTGGAAAAGGCGTTTGACAGGGTCCCCTGGAGCAAACTTTGGGACTGTTTGGCAAGGAAGAACATTCCAGCACCTCTGATTCATGCTATGCAGAGCTTCTACAAGTCTTGCAGAAATTATGTGAGGACAGCAAACCATAAGTCAGAAGAGTTCAGGACCACCACTGGTGTAAGACAAGGTGATATCCTGTCACCTTATCTTTTCATACTCCTCAAGGATGATGTTATCAAGGCATGTAAGGAGAGAACAAGAAAGTATTCAGTGGGGTACTGGAAGATGAGACAGGTATGTATTTCAGAGCTGGCATTTGCTGATGATGTTGCCCTGATTGCTAAATCAGAGGCACATCTCCAATCCAACCTGCAAGTCTGGAAGGAAGAGCTGGAGAAGAGAGGGATGGTCATAAGCAGCTCAAAAACAAAATCCATGGTGATATCATGAGAAGAAAGAAGACATCAGATTAAGCGGGGAGAACAGGTTCTGGAGCAGGTCGACCACTTTAAATACCTCGGAGCTATTATAGACCGAAAGGGAGGCATCAAAGAAGAGTTGGCCACTCGAAAAGCAGCAGCTGGGTGACTTTTTTAGGCCATAAATCGAGGATTCCTCAGCATGAGAGAGGTTGGTAAGAAAACGAAGATGGCTGTATACCGCTCCACCTATGTCCCAGTCCTGACATATGGATGCGAGTCATGGGCAATGACTACAACCCACAAAAGCCAGATCCAAACCTCAGAAATGAGGTATCTGAGGAAGGTGGTTGAAGTAACAAGAAGAGACATGGTCCGCAACCAGACAATACGTCAAGGCCTAAAATCCCACCTCCTGCAGACCCAAGTTGAACAGTCCTACGAAGATGGTTTGGCCATGTCTGCAGAATGGGAGAAGATCGGCTACCATGACAAGCATGGGAAACAAAGAGCCAGGGATCCAGACCCCCAGGACGACCCAGAGTCCACTGGGAGGACAACATGTGACAATCTTTGAAGGACCGAGGACTAGAATGGAACCAGGCCAGGAGAAAGACAGCCGATAGGATAGTCTGGCGCTCTCTCTTCCAAACCTCTACACCTCATGGTAGAAAGGGAACGACTAAGTAAGTACATGTTTATTGAGAAAGTAATTTGACCATTCTGTCTGTAAGTGCTAGTACCTTCTAATATTGCTGAAATATGTGAAATGTAGAAATTATTTGTGCTGATGACACATATTGGATATGGTGGCCCACCACAAAATAAAATAAAAGATATAATGTTAGATGGGTCTGAGAACACTTTTAAACAAAGTTCCTATTTTCTTGATCAATATATATCTTCAGGAATTGTGTTTGACTTTAGTGACAATTATCATACATTTGTTTCACAGTGTCAACTTGCTGGTTTTTGTTTGTTAGATGACTGTTTTCTTGTTAGTATCTGACTTTTATAAATAATATATTCTTGGGTAGCCATTTTAAAAATAAATGTCAGTATTGTTTCATTCTCCAGTTTTCACAAGTGTCCTACGCATAATAAAAGTGTGTTTGACCGATAATCATTAGTATTTATAAGTAATTAAGAAAGGTATTAGGTGCACATGGTTTATTGGTGATACTGAGGGTACCGAGAAGTTTAAGAACCATTGCTGACACGAGACATGTTATAAGAGACTACTACTGCTTCCACCAGACATGGCATAACAGACAAGATTTATTACTTTGAGGGTCAACGTTTAGTGCAAGGAACTATAAAACTGATGTGACATAGCCAAACAGCCGTGGTTGATTGTCTGGACCTGACCATGTTGATTAATTGATGACTTTCTACAGTTTGTCTGAGAACTTCCTCATTTCATTTTCTGCGCGTCTAAGGTAACCTGCATCTTTCTTAGGAACCACATCTTAGATGTTTCCAATTTTCTTTGTGTCTGTTTATTGTCCAGATCTCACTTGCATAAAATAATGCAGAATACATATCTTACTCACTTAGTTACTTACATAGTATGTTGATATATCTACGTTCTTTTACCTGTGAGGTCTTAAATTCTTTTATGCATAGATTTGTTTTCTACAGTATAGGCTTGATTTGTGTCTGTTCACATTTCTGTTGGGACCACTCTTCTCTCTTAGACTCCACTTATTCAGCATGTTTCTGCCATCTCAGTCTGTTAAATCGTATTATATTGACTATCTGTGGTGCCTAATGTACATTATGTATTATAGTATTTGAAAATCAGTATTTGCAATATACAAAATGAACATTTAGTAGCTGGAGAAATGCTTGAATTATTATGCCTTTTTTAATGGGAAGCTCTTAAGATTAACATAATTGAACTGTTATATTTAGTGTCTTTATTTTCTTTCCTTGTGCAGGCTAAACGGGTTGGTGTGACCTGTGTGATTATGCCAGGAGAGAACAAAAAGGACTTCTCTGACCTGCCTAAATTCATTTCTGACGGCCTTGAAGTTCATTTTGTTGATAATTATGATGAAGTATTTAAGCTGGCATTTTCTGACCAGTAAAACTGTAGTATACAGTTCCTTGCATTTGCATATACCTCTTGTTTGGTGTACTGTTTGAAGGAAACAGAGAATTTATTTTTTTGCAACCTAACTGTTGAGATTGTTGGCAATAATCAGGTTCTCACCAGATAACTTTGACTAATTGATATAATAGTGTATCACTGTGGTTGTTAATAGTGTGTTCATCTGCTTTGTTAGTATCCAGCTGCTGTGAAACTTCATACTGGAAAGTCCAACATGGTGGAATGCTAATGATTCATTGTGGGATTTCCATATTGTTCTGTAGTTATCCAGCAGTATAGTTGATAGCTGTATAGCAAATGGTTTTGACTGCAAGTTCTCAAAATGTTTTTGGTACATACACTTTCATCCGATTTTCTAATCTTTTATCAGTGCATAGGGCATTATATGTTATGTTGTGTACACATAAAATTGTATTCTGTATAGTTACTTTCAACAAACAATCTTCACGGTATGGGTAGGGAAATGTGAAATGTAGTTTTAAATACTACTTACTTTATCCGTGAGCCCTGTGTAGTCTCCGGGGGGGACTCTGATGAGACAAATAAAGATGGCTAATTTGAGGTTGTGCATGCAGCTGGCAACCTCATCATGTCAAACAGATTGCTACATAAACAACCACTGCAGGAGCACATGCTTATTAAGTGCAGGTTTCCTGCTAAGGGACCAACAGCAGCGGGGGCTGTATGCTCCATTAGGTGTGGCCGTTGGCATATACTCAAGTAGATGTGGTTAGTCACGCGTGCCAAATCACATGTGGCCGTGCGTTGTGACATTTTATAGATATATTTTTTGTATAGTGGAATTCGTTTCACCACCCTTCAGCAGGCAGGTTATGTTGATGGTGATGGTATGACTTTCTGTATTCACAACACGACAACAGCTCACAAACACTGATGAGGGATGATTCAACTCGGCGAGTAACTTCACTCGGGCAGCGATGATTAGAAAATTTGAACGTTTATTTACAGCTTCAATTCAATTGTTGAGAATACGACATACTCGATCTTCCTCATTTGCACTCTATGTCTAAGGTCGCTGTTCATCTGTATTTTAAATGTCGTCTCTAACTACCTATGGTGGTCATGGCTGGAGAAACCACTGCTGTCAATCAATTTTATTCTGTGAAAACTCTTCATTTCTGTATCAATGTTCAACATAGTGGACATTTCTTATTCTACTCTGTCTCTCTCTCAATTTGTTAGTAGGTACTGTAGTGGCGTATCTTGAAAAGACTGGCCTAAACCGCCAGGGGTAATAATTTCAGCCAACGTCTATGTTTCCCTACTTGCCACTATTAGTAGCTGTCTATTATTCTGCACTTCGACTACACAGTTTATCACTGCTGATTACCTCACATACCTGCTGGTCTTGTAAACTCTCACACTTCCTCGAACTGGCAACACTGTCTCTCTTGTCATTATGAATACACAAACATGTCTATCAGCTACAGTATTGGTGTACCAAATGACTTAATGGCTAGGTAAATAGTTCAATAGCTTTTCTGTGAACACAGAACCAACCACCATCAGTTGCTTATTCGCCTGAATGTACCATTAAACTGCGTTTACCACTTCAAAACTTTAATACAGCAAAAGGTTTGCTACCTATGCTAAATGTGTTCAAAATCAGACTGTTTAAACAAAATGCTCCGATTTTCTATTACAATTTTCTTCGAAGCTTCTCGATTAAATCGTTCACCCGCTACTACAAAATCTTGTGCAACCTATTTTGTTCACACCGCTCGAAGTCACCAAAATCCCAAAGGGACGTAATAATGATTACTCTCCCTTTGCTAACTAAGTCAATAAGCCCTGAATTCTTCTCTATCCACATTCCCTTTAATAGCCTATGTAAATTTCTAAAACCACAATTACTGACATCCCGACACTCTGCTAACTAAATCCACAACCTTTTCTGATATAACCAACAAATCCATGTACATGGTAGATGGTTGAAAGGGGCGTGCTACAAAATGAAGTAGCAAACACATTAATTAAAAAAAAAAATTCTTAAGGTACGTAATAAAAGATTTACCTCCCTTCGTCCCAGAATCAAGAAATTACAATTTTATTTCCCATGTAGTAAAGTCTAATAGTGCGTTACCACTGTACATACATTTTCTAAACCAGATTTTCCTACTCGATCTTTTATTTTTATATTGACTTCAACCTCCCTGTTACAATTTCAACTGTGTTACTGGAAGCTCTCCAAGATGCCATCAACAATTGTGCAAGGAAAAAAAAAACTAAATAACTTACCGTAAAATCTCGCGTATAATACGCACAATTTTTACTCATTTTTGCCCGCTAAAACTCGGGTGCGTATTATACGCGAGTACTAAAAAATACGTAATTTTCGATATCGAAAGTAACCTACATTGGAAAGTCTGTCAGGTTTTTGTCACAATTTGACAGTGAAAATGGCGCAAAATCGAATGTGCCATGTGTTTTCTTATGTGTCAGACATTGTTGCAAAACGCATTTCGCACTCTTGGTCTTCAATCTGTTTTGATATTTAAGCTTGGTTGTGAACTTTGTCATTTGATTATTTTGAGCCCTAAAAATGAATTCGAGAAAATGTTGTACTGCAGCAGAAAAGCTCTTAGTGGTAAAATATGCAGAATCTAACGGCAATCGGGCAGCATGTCGACATTTTTTTTATTAACGAGTGCAACATTCGATTATGGCGAAAAAACAAAGAGGCGCTGCAAGTGTTGCCTAGTAAGAAAAAGGCGAATCGTTGGTCACCACCAGATCTTCCAGACCTAGAAAAAAACATTATTGGAGTGGGTAGTGGATAGAAGGCAACAAGGCATCGGTGTTTCATGCATTGAAATCTGACTTAAAGCTCTGGAACTTAAAAAATCTCGTACAGGCACAACAGCATTTAAAGCGTCATATGGATGGGCAGTTCGTTTTATGAAGCGACATGGTCTTTCAGTTCGTCGAAGAACTACTATCGCGCAGCATCTTCCATCTTCTTTCAGTTTTTTAACAAATGTTTCATAAAATAAAATCTTGAAAAATTATGATGCGTATTATACACGAATTTCCATTTTACCAGAAAATTTTGGGCTAAATCAAGCATGCATATTATACACGAGTGCGTATTATACGCGAGATTTTACGGTAGTTGTTCTGCAAGCCACAGATAAAGTCATCACCTTAATTTTCCTTGTCACTCCTTGTAAGTTTTTTTTTTTTTTTTTAATTAACGTGTTTGCTACTTTTGGTTGAAAGGGGCGTGCTACAAAGAAAAGTAGCAAACACGTTAATAAAAAAAAAAACTGTTACAAGGAGTGACAAGGAAAATTAAGGTGATGACTTTATCTGTGGCTTGCAGAACAACTAAGTTATTTAGTTTTTTTTTTCCTTGCACAATTGTTGATGGCATCTTGGAGAGCTTCCAGTAACACAGTTGAAATGGTCGATACATGTCATATATATATATGGAAAAAAAAAACAAATAAATAACTCAGAGGCACATCTCCAATCCAGCCTGCATGTCTGGAAGGAAAAGCTGGAGAAGAGAGGGATGGTCATAAGCAGCTCAAAAAACAAAATCCATGGTGATATCATGAGAAGAAAGAAGACATCAGATTAAGCTGGGAGAACAGGTCCTGGAGCAGGTCAACCACTTTAAATACCTCCGAGCTATTATAGACCAAAAGGGAGGCATCAAAGAAGAGTTGGCCACTCGAAGAGCAGCAGCTGGGAGACTTTTTCAGGCCATAAATCGAGGATTCCTCAGCAAGAGAGAGGTTGGTAAGAAAACGAAGATGGCTGTATACCGCTCCACCTATGTCCCAGTCTTGACATATGGATGCGAGTCATGGGTAATGACTACAACCCATAAAAGCCAGATCCAAACCTCAGAAATGAGGTATCTGAGGAAGGTGGTTGAAGTAACAAGAAGAGACATGGTCCGCAACCAGACGATACGTCAAGGCCTAAAATCCCACCCCCTGCAGACCCAAGTAGAACAGTCCCAACTAAGATGGTTTGGCCATGTCTGCAGAATGGGAGAAGATCTGCTACCACGACAAGCATGGGAAACAAAGAGCCAGGGATCCAGACCTCCAGGATGACCCAGAGTCCGCTGGGAGGACAACATTAGACAATCTTTGAAGGACCGAGGACTAGAATGGAACCAGGCCAGGAGGAAGACAGCCGATAGGATAGTCTGGCACTCTCTCTTCCAAACCTCTACGCCTCACGGTAGAAAGGGAACGACTAAGTAAGATACATGTCATGATAGTGCTGCAGAGTTTGCTTTCTTTCTTTGTTGTGGTTTTAGTGACCAGAGTTTTTCTTGGAATTGATGTCATTTATCATGAACATTTTTATAGAACGTTTGTCATGTTGAAAGTGCATATAGGGAGAGAAACTTATGTGTTTAATTTTCACACATAATGCATATAACAATTTCATGTATAATGTGTTCATTTATTGAAAATATCTTCGTGTGTAATGTCCCAGTCAAGAATATTATCATACCTGTTCTGTACTATGATTCAGAATCATCAGTTTAAAATGCACAGGTAAAGAAGAAAAAACTTGTGAAATGTAGAGTTTGAGCAACAAGAAAAGAAGGAAAAATTAGAAATACTAAAGTCAGTGAAAAGTTTTTTTCCAAAGTAGTCATTATTTGAATACATAAAATAAAATTGCTCGAGTTATTAATTTTAATGAATAAAACCTGGGATAAGCTTGTTTAAAGTCTGACCAGAAAATAGGATTGCTGCGACTGGTATTTTGGGTATCAGATTACTTAATTTATGGTTTCTTTTATGGCTTGTCTTGTATTTGTGTGCCTGAACTTATTCGATTTGTATAGGTCAACATTAATTAGCACTATATTTATTTGTATAATATGACTTGTGTGCAAGACCCTACTTGTATTTGTGTATGTGGCATTACTTGATCTGAGTGTGGCATAACTTGACTTATGTGCGAGACCCTAATTGTATTTGTGTATGTGACATTACTAGATCTGAGTGTGTCACATAACTTGACTTGTGTGCATGATGTTTCGTGTATATATGCATACAGTTTACTTTTATTTATGTGTGTGGGATTATTTGACCAGTGAGCCTGCCTGGTGTTAACTAGTAATTGTAGTTGTGTGTATGCCATTGAAGGGACCCTGAACCATCATGAGAACTGCAATGCTATGGACCCCAGAAGGACAACCTGGTGGAGAACAGTGGAGGCTGAGATGAAAAGAATAAACCAGAGTTGGGTCATGGCACGAAGGATGGCCACCGACAGAGCAAAATGGGGACAGTTTCTTGCTGCCCTACAAGACGCCACTAGGTGTGATGGCCACTGACTGTTTTGTCAGTCAGAGGCTAAGGATCCAAGAAGACGAAGTATGCTATTATTTTGCTTGTATTTATGTGTCTGACATCACTTGATGTGCATTTTTGTCTGTGCCATTGACTTGTATTTATTCTTTGTATTTGGAAACCTGCATCAATGTAATCAAGGGGTTCTTTTTCCTCTTCTTCACCTTTCAGCAGTTCCTTATAGAACATAGGCCTTCTGTCTTGCTCCGTATGTTGAGTCCTTCCATGATTTCTTTATCCTTCTTATGTGTGTCTTCAGCTCGTGTATCCATTGTATTTTGGGTACTTTATTTCTATTACCCAGCTGTAAAAGAAGAAGGATTGCCTTGCGTTGCTGTAAGCTAGTTTACAGTCTTAAAATTCCAGTTGCTACTGTTGGAAATTCTTAAAGATGAAAGATGGTGACCCTGTGATCAGACTTGCTGCAGATTACGGCTGATAGGATTGATGATTGGAATTATTTGTTCATAGTCTCCTTGATGTGTTTGTGGCTACATTTTGGCAGCATGGAGTAGCTGGATCCATGCCAAACCCTTCTTACTCACCTTTTAAGATATGCTTGGCATGTCACAGGTATTATTCCTTGATTCTTTTTTGGGCCCTAGTTTCCATAAAGGATAGAGAGTCGCTATCTTAGTTTTTGTTTGATGTGACACTGTATTTTTTATTTTTAGAAATAATAGAAAATGCTTGTAGAAATGGTCGTGATGTGCAAATATAAAACAAACAAAAACACAAGACAAATAAGAGACAGTGTTTTCTGGTCATTCAACAAACCTGGACCTTACCAACATAACCAGACACGTCCTTTAGTGAAAAATGTGTGCAAAGAAAATCTAGAGAAGAATGGTAGAAGAGAAAGTCAAGGTAACCAGAGTCTCAGGGTTGTTGATGTGTGGTGAATGGATGAGACAGCAAAAATGGAACTGCAGAGTTGGAACTTGAGTTTCTTAGGGAAACTTTAATTTCTGTTTCATGTTCTTTTTATTTAGTCAAATTAATTCTTATAGCTGTGTGATGTAATTGTTTTCCGAAAGAGTCTTTGTAGAGGTGTGATGTTTTATAAATAATTGGAAGATTGGTTGTGTGATAGGAAAATGAATATTCAGTTCTTATGTTAGTGGTTGTGTGATAGGAAAATGAATATTCAGTTCTTATGTTGGTTCATTGATTGATTGTATGAAAGTTTTTATAATGTGTCTGTATGGTTGTTATTGATTTTGTAATCATTATGTAATAGAAAATGAGAAGATACACATGATAGTATTGGGAATAAAATCCAGCCATAGCCTATACCTTTTGTGTATTGTAACTGTTAGATAGATGACCTGTGGTCAAATGTTATCTACTAATAGCTTCAATGCAAGAAAATATCAGAAAGCTTGGGAAGCTGTCATGTGAGGGGATACATCATAGAAATATCATCTCAAATCTTCCCTGTCCTCGATGGTTTGTACTAGTTTACTTCCCAGCTCTTTCAAGTTTGCTTATATGCTTTAAGAAACTGTAGAATGAAAAAAACACAGTGATACATCTTACTGGGAGAAAGGACAAGAAAAAACCTACGTTGCGGCCACAAGGCCTTCGTCAGGGACAGACAAACAAAAAACAGAAGGGAAAGAAAGTGAGAATTAAGTAGAGAACATTAAAACTATAAAAATAAGAGAAAACACTCCCTGATGTGTGTCACATGTTGGAAATAAAATGTCTGCCACTGAACCGGAAACTGGAAGTGGATACTAAATTCAAAGCATAAATAAAAAATAATGACAACAAGGACTGGAAAACTGAGTGAGGAAAAAGTAATATTTTAAAAAAGAAATGGAGATGAATAAATAAGGAGAGAAAGAAGATGAAGAAAGAGTTTTAAAAAAACATTTTTGGAGGGAAATCAAGGGTGATCGCAATCATGATAATGATACAAATAGGACTAGATAGAAAAGGACGCCTCAGACAGAAGAATGCTGGGTGTTCAAACCATGGGATTTAAGGCAGCCCACAAGATAGATGAGGCGTTGTTCAAGGCGGAGCCGACTGTTGGCGTCCGAGGAACAGGATCTGATAGCTGACACTTGGATGTCAGTGGCACCGTGGTGGCCAGGGCCATTGAAGTGGATGGCTACAGGTGTAGATCCCAACCGAGAAATGTTGTAAAGGATCGCGACAATTGATCCCCAAATTGATTTGGCCACGCTGTGGGGGTGATAGGTCAATATTAACTTGACTGAGATAGAACACACTCTAGGGTTGAGGTAAGAACATCCTCTGGATACTGTCTCCTGCAGAAGAAGTCCAACATTTCCTGTGCTCGGCATAGAAAGTCATCATCATCTTGGCATAACCAACGGAGGCGGAGAAGTTGCGAGAAAGGCAAGGAGTCACAACAAGCCAGAGGATGAGAAGAAGTATACAAGAGGTAACTGTGTGCATCAGTGGGTTTGTAGTACACCGAAGTGTTAAGGTGGGGGGGAGTGATGGTGACAACAATGTCAAGGAAATTGACAGAAATAGTGGAGATGTGAGAGGTGAATTGGATAGCAGGGTGGAAGTGGTTGATGAAGTCGATTAACCTATATAGGTCAGCTTCTGGCATATCAGTGAGACCTATGCCATCATCAATGTATCTATGATACATAAATAGAAAAGGTCCAGGATACTGCTGATACTCCAGGAAGCCCATGAAGAGGCAGGAGTAGCTGGGACCCATCTTGGTGCCCATAGTGACTCCACTGACTTGGTCAAAGAACTGTCCGTTGAACTCAAAGGAATTGAGTCGAAGGGCATATTTTATGTCCATTTGTGTCTTGGGTTCCGCCTTGATCTTGCACCTCAAATTTGTTCTTGCACGTTTTCCATCTGTATTACTCCTCCATTTGTTTGACATGTCTCAGCCATCTCGTTCTGATCCATGCTTGTTGATAATTGTCTGAATTCATTCATTACCTTTCAGCTCCCTGTGGAATACAGGTCATCTACTAATACGTGCCAAGCTTTTCTGTCCTGTGCCATCCTTTCCTGGTCTTATGTCCAACCCTGTTAATTATTCTTTGCTCCGATTTGGACCCTCATAACCCACAGATGAGCGATCTGAATGAGTGTTGCATTTCCTTACTTACTCTCTCTCCATTTTTGTTGGCATTAATAGCTTTCATTCTTTCCAATTTGTTCTCAAAATGATGCATTTGTGCTAGCTTGTGTTACAAGAATGGTCACAGACTGTAACTCTTCTCATGATGCTTTGTGACCACAGTGAAAGGATAAAAAGATCATATGTTCATCGACTAAGAGAACTTTTATATGTAACTAGCTGATTAACACAGATCATTTTCATATATAAGACAGAGAAACATATTCATGTCATCTGGATTTATAGAACATGCATTCATTTGTAATTTCCACAGCTTTTTAAAAAAATAAACTTGCAGGTTATTTTTAAGTGTTTTTTATTTTTAGCAGCATTGACTGAAGTTGTGATTAGTGTATTTGTTATGACTTTCTATCCTGCATTAAAAAGTTCTGATGATAATTATTATTTGAATGTTGTTAGCAGCTAGTTTTTATTTATGCATATGTATACATTATTGTTCAGTCATGTAATTGTTTTTTTAATCATGTGCAGAAATTATCTGCATATATTATTGTCTTTGTTGCTACTAGTAGGTACCACAAAGTGCCCGCCTCATTGTAACTGTCTTTTTCTCTTGTTGAGGTGATCACTGGCCCAAGACAGTATACATGTTGTTAGATGTGTAGTGCTTGCGTATGATGAACTGAGTGTGGGTGCGAATGAAGGCGCGAATGTGTTTAGGCTCGTATATATGTAGACACTGCAACCCCTACACTCACATGCAGTAGTCAAGGATGCTTGAACACTGCAGGCACGTTTCAAAACATTTATTGACGATAACACACATAGTAGCATCAACAGGAACAGTCATTGTAAACAAGGTCATGCTGACCGGAAATCGATAATAATACATCAGGCGTTCAAAAGGGCTGGTAAACATTCCAATATTCGTGCATGGTCAATAATAATGTTATTCAATGACAGTTCAAAATGCCGCCTGATCTCTCTGACTAAACGCGTCAGATACCTTAATCACCTTGACACATAGGTACAACTTGGCATTCCCCGCCAATTGCACATTATCAGGCTGTAGTATAATAGCCGAAAACACAGGCCTCGTTCTGACGTCGGCTGTGTACTGCTGATAAGCAGGTTACCATCAACCCTGCAGTAATGCTTATGTGGACATAAATATGCCGCCAATCTGCGGCTCCCACAATATATCTTCGTCACTGGATTTCTGGATGGTATGAAGACTAATAGTCTTGGATGGCTACCTTGAGCACAACATATATGTTCTGTAATGGAGGACCGGTTAGTTGCAGTTCACAGACTAGGTAACCTTCTAACATGTTCTGCCACCGAAAGCGTAATAATGGAAAAAGTCGGTATTACCTGTAACCGAGTCCACAGAACCTAACAAGGAACTCTGCTGTCATTCCAACGCACAGAGATTCACTGGGGAAAACTGCCATCGCAGTCACTTCGAAGATTCTCCCCGAAAAACACAATGGACCCTTGGTCCCTTCAGAAATTCCAGGACACCTCACGGCTTGCCGGAAGTCTAACTCAACTCCCGCTTAAAAAACCCTGCCTATGGGCATACGCCAGAACTGTCTACCTTTGACCCTAAAGGTCAAACACAGTGAATGAATAAACAAGGGAAGACAACCCCTAATCAACCTGACATCGCAGGTAAAGACACAATTATTCTTATGATAAAAACATAAGCAAATAACTTGACAGATGACTCCGTCAAAAATGACAGCAACACTCATGCTGTTGAAAACGGACGAAAGTAGAGAAAACTGAGGGAAATTCGTCAAGTTTAAGTCGTCACTGTCCCTTTGCTATTAAGCGGATTGTAATAAAATTTATATCACGATACTCTTTATCTTCTCTTTTGAAGTGTATTAATTCCCAAATAATAAAAGTTATTGAAGTATTTTTTTACGAGTAAAAACAAACAGCAACGTTACACGTAGTTTGCCTCCGCGCGCTGCGAACTCTGAACGTTTTTGTCTCACCCCGCTTCATTCAAACGAGGGTCTCTCGACTACCAAACCACTAATTTGCATACTGTTTTCTCTACTTTTAGGGGGAAAAGTGTAGCTTTAGTTTCATATAATGCAAGCAATAGAAAGCATGGTAGAAGACGTCGATATCTCAAAGTGAAGTTGAAATTTCACAAGATTTGGCATTCTACGTGATGTTATAATTCCTTGCATGGTATGAGAAGATTCGGGAGCCATTTTTCTTTATTCGTGTGAAATTTCAAAGACAAGAGAATTGACTTTGAGTAAGTTCAGTAACGCTCAAGTTCAGCCAAGAATTTTAGCGAAGGATGCAGAGCGTGGCTGTTCCAATGACTGGGGTCACTCCCGATGTCGATCAAGTTGGGACACCACTTATGTTGGTTCATGTTCAAACTTCATCACATCTTCTGATTTGAGGATGACTATACGTAAGTATATCACTTATTAACAATCTTTTGAACTTCAAATGTAAAATTTACAAAAGTTTTAATATTATTTAGCAATTTAACACGATCACATAGCTGTTGTAACAACGGGGATTGAATGGTGTTATCACCACTTCAGACATTCGCTCATCAATCTAATTTTTTCATGAGCTTGAAAAGCTAAGAAAGTTACCAATATGAATAAAAAATGCATGTTCTGATTAATTTGTAATTGAATGAAGGTTTCTTTTGCAACATAATAGGGTGAATTATGATCTCAAAAGTGAAGGGAATCGCAAGGCCCAATGCCAATGGCCGACATATTGAGTCAAAGCTAGGAGACCGGAAAATACATAACTAAAGTAGCTGATGGTGTACTGAAATGTCCAGACTGGCAGGCACTAGTTGATAGTCTTAAAATTCCTCAAAAAGAAATATGTATAAACAGCTTTCATAAAATGCACTTTAAATAGTTCAGACTCATGTATTCATATTAATTAATATACATTGTAATTTAAGCAGGCTGTGTCCTTTTCAAGTTTTAAGGTTAGTCCTGTTTTTCAGTACATGTATATGTGTCATATATATATATATATATATATCTTGATACTTCGTATGTCAAAGGGCTGCGATGTGCTTCCAGCATATTGGACTGTTCCCTTTATGTCGTCATGGAATGACTATCATTTCCAGCAATTTAGGAGGGCAGCCTATTTTCAGGAGGATTTTGAAGAGTCCATCCCTACTAACAAGGTCAAATGCTTTAGTGAGATAGATAGATAGATTAAGATTAGATAGATAGATTAGATATATAGATTAGATTATATATATATATATAATTAATTATAATAATAATAGTACATGTAATTCTCAATACCGTACATTTAGATGTTGAGATGTTGTTAATTATTGCAGACAAATGATTTTTATGAAATATAAACAGAATCTTTATTAAAAAAATTGGCCTCTGGACACTTTTTAAAGAATTATAAAAGAACAAATAGGTGTTAAAATCCTCTGAAAAAAAATTGGGATGTATCTGTGTAGTATGCAGATTAATGTGTACAAATTTAAAGCTTGTACCTTTTATACTTTTTAAATATATGATGTTATGAAAATTGACTTTCATGCAAAAAATGACATTTTTTGGTAATGTGTTTTACAGATTTGTAATTTTTGGTCTCAGATATTATAATATATTGATAATTATTCATAATGTAGCCCTATTGTTTTCTCTGTGTGATCAGTATATTGCAGACTGTATACTGTTTGTCAGAAAAGGCTGTCAGATTATATTTAAGAAGATGGGAGTGCTCAGAAGTTGGTGTGATGTAACTTTGTAAAAATATTCTAAGTCCCCACACTTTTAAAAACGCCATAACCTTTTTATTTGTTGTCCAATTAAAAAAAATAAAGTACCAAATTTCATGGTTTTCCACGGGCTTCCAAACTGCATTGTTTTCTCTGGTGTTTCTGTGCAAACAAAAATCACTTTGTGGTACCTACTACTAGGACTTGTGGTGACAGTCTGTGCTTGCATGATTTTGTATGTGAGAATTCAGCGAAACTTGTTTTTATTACCTTTAAAACATCACAGCCTTGATAGCTTTTTGTTTTCCTTAACAAACCTTGATGAAGGAATCATAATTGATCAGTAAGTTACTAGAAATCAGACATGTTTACTGAACTCTTTACTGCACTTTTGGTGATATTGATCACATTTTGCTGCCAGTAATTGCACAAAATAAGTTTTTCATTGAATGTTATTTGTAACCAGTCAAGTGGATGAGGGAAAAATACAGGAAATATGAAAGAAATCAAGTGATGCTCTTGAAATGTGTATCTGTTGGAGTCTTTTTTTACTCATTTGTTATGAACACATACATATATTTTTTTTTTGGTACATAACTTTGTTGTTCTCATGCATAATTGTAGTAATTAACAGTAGTAATTGTATTGAAATGACTGTGCTTGACTAGTTTTCTTACTTACTTACTAAGTTGTTCCTCTTCTACTTTGGGGTGAAGAGGTTTTCCTTGCTATCCTATCAGCTATCTTCCTTTTGGCCAGGTTCCTCAGAAGAGACCCCGATGCCATCACAAGAACAGCTATGCTTTGGACCCCTGAAGGAGAACGAAAGAGAGGCCGACCAAAAACAACCTGGCGGAGGACTGTGGAGGCTGAGATGCAAAGAATGAACCAGAGTTGGGGCACTGTACGAAGGATGGCCGCCGACCGAGCAAAGTGGAATCAATTTGTTGTTGCCCTACAAGACGCCACTAGGCGTGATGGCCACTGACTGACGGTCGGCGGCTAAGGATCAAAGAAAGAAGATGTATATCTGGTTGTGAATGATATCTCTTCTTGTTACTTCAACCACTTTCCTCATTTCTGAGGTTTGGAGCTGGCTTTTGTGTGTTGTAGTCCTTGCCCGTGACTTGCAACCATAAGTCAAGACTGAAACATAGGTGCAGCTATATACAGTCATGTACGTCTTCTTGTCTATTTCTCTTGCTGCTGTTATTTGAGTAGCCAACTCTTCTTTGATGCCCCTCTTCCAGTCTGACTGCATCCTTTCACGATGTACTGTCACAGCAAGGCGTTGGCGCCATTTGGTTGGTCCTAGGTTTGATTCCCGGTAAGCCTATCACTTATATTTACTTTTCTGTTGTCTAGTGTCATCCTTTATGTCCAATGAGTACCTGTTAATTACCTTTATTTATTTATTTACTATTTGGGTAGTCAACTCTTCTTTGATGCCCCTCTTCCAGTCTGACTGCTCTAAGGTATTTAAAGCGGTTGACCTGCTCCAGAACCCGTCCTCAGAGCATAATCTGATGCCTTGTGATATCACCATGGATTTTGTTTTGGAGCTGCTGGTGACCATTCCTTTCTTTTACAGCCCTTCCTTTCAGACTGGCAGGTTGGATTGAAGATGGGCCTGTGATTTAGCAATCAAAGCAACATCATTGACAAATGCCAGCTCTGAAATACAGACCTGTCTCATCTTCCAGTACCCCACTGAGTACTTTCTTGTCCTCTCCTTACATGCTTTGATGACATCTTCATACCTGTCAACCTCCTGAGACAAAAATCTGTACGCCGGACCCAAAAAATCCTTACAAACACCCAAAAATCCTTACACAAATAATATATTAATAAATTATACACAATACAGTTTTAAAACGAGAAATGACATACAAATCTATTAGCATTTGAATTACTGTTGTATAAAACATGCTAATAGTCTCATGCTGTCCTTTACATATAAAAAACTTAGTGATCATGAGGTACTATTCTTTCGATGCACAGTGTTTTGTATTATAATAAACACATGCACTTTTAGCACTTTGCAGAATTGCATTTGTGGGCTTAAAGTCTGCACAGCATGTATCAATGTTAATCTTACGCTGTAAAAAAGAAGTGAGTGTGTCTGCATTCATGAACCTCCTGCAGTCTTTGTGGACTTTTTTATTGAAAAATAAAGCAGCGAAGTTTATGCAAACAAACTTTTTTTATAGTTATGTAGGGCCGACACAGAATATTATGACATTAATTTATTGAAAATATTTAAATGATCAAAATATAACTTGAAAGATTAAGAGAACGAAAAAAAAAAAAAAAAACATACAACAAAGCAAAGCAAACAGCTAACAGCAAAAAAAAAAAAAAAATTTAACAAATTATGAACAGAATATCAAATCTAGGAAGAAAAACGTAGCACCAAAAATTTACAAAATTATTTAAGAGTTGGTAGCCTAGACCATCTGATTCTGTCACGGGATTCCCTAGTGAGTGATGATTATATCATATGTGCCTGAAGTGTATAGTATCATTGTGTGACATATGTGTAACTTGTTAATGTTAGTTGGTAGAAAAAAAAAAAAAAAACAAAGACAAAATCTAAACAGATTTTATGTACACTAGGAAGAAAAACGTCCCAAAAATACAAAATTAATGTTAAAGAGTTGGTAGCCTAGATCTGATTCTGTCACGGGATTCCCTAGTGAGTGATGATTATATCATATGTGCCTGAAGTGTATAGTATCATTGTGTGACATATGTGTAACTTGTTAATGTTAGTTGAGGCACGAATCATTGTTTGCGCTGTCCAAACACATATTTTCCCAGTTAATACCTAGAAGAATGTTGGTGATTTCTGTTCATCATTCCTGAGATTTGCTGTGTATACTCAAGAATTTAATTACTCTGAGAGATTAACAAGGGTGGTTGGACAGCGAGACGATGCGCCTGTGAATTTGCAGGCCACAAATGTACTTAGCAGAGGCATTTGTCTTTCTATTTTGTCTAAATGTTCATGGTTACAAGCTATCAGACGGTTTGAAGTACTAATGTTACTACGCCGCTAGAGTAGAGCATCAACACTGACCGCCTACATTGGACGATTTATGTGGAGAAGTGCACTCATCACCAAAAAGAAGTGATGGAAACCACGGCGACAGGACTCACCTTGAGTTAAGTTCTTGTAAAAAATACATCAGCAAAACAGATTTTTATCAGTCCCCTATTAAGTATCTGTGAAGACGCTTTCATCTAAAATTTCACCAATCTTTCCATATTTATTTCAACCTGTTAAAGACTAATTCACTACTTTATTAAATTTGTTACATGTTATTTTAAAATTAAACAAACATAGTTGATTCAGTTATTACATGTATGAAAGCAAACGTAATGATATATATATATACATCTAGACATATATTTACCTCTAAACAAAGCTATACCATTATAACAGGAAATTCGCTGGGGGCTTGAACGGGCTAAAAACCATTGCTTAAATCCTTCACAAAAGGAGATGGATTAGATATAAGTTAACAATTGTTCAGCCCAATGCAACATTGTTCTTGACTTCTGAAAATATCTTGTGGAACCCCCTTAAGGTAGAAGCGTCATTACCCTTCTATCTACATCTCTGCCAAGAGCAATCTTGTGACAAGGTAGACACCTTAGACGACCCATTTAGATACTCTTGAGTTTTGGCCACTGTTGGACCACTACTGCAAAGCAGGAGAGGCAATCCGTGACAATGGTAATTGATACCAATGGACATGCATAGAGGCGTATCTGGAGTCAGCCTTATATGACCACCAGCTAAGCACAATGCAGCAGTATTCAAATGTGGAAGTGCACCTGTCTGTGAGGCTAACAACGCCCTCATTGACTCTTGAAATCATTCACACACTTCCAGAGATTCACCCTGTACTGAAACATGTTGAGAACCCAGCATTGCATTCTAAGCTTGGAGGAGTCCCATAAGCCCTAGATGTAACTCTGGCTTCTTACCTGGTTGGCTGCACGCAGGAGGATCTCGTTATGGACCCATGATGGGCAGGGGGAGCTGAGAAGTGGCTCTGTTTAGGACGTGACTTTTTTTTGGGACAGCCCAGAACCAGAGCACAGTATTATAGCGCAGTATATTTGGAAATCCCCCTTGGATGGCGGGGAATGCATAATATGCCACGCATTTCTTCCTCCTAGCTTGGGACCATGTGCGATGGTCCTTTAAATGCCAGCCAAGCAGGAGAAACTGGAGCTCATGACTTCAACTCAAAACGTTTCGGAATGGCAGAAAAGCCATAGGAATAGCTTAGATCTACATTGTAGATAATACCAAACTGTCGTGAACTTGGTATTGGCTGCAGTAGTGAAACGGACAAGAACATTCTGAAAAATGTCCCCCATATTGAGTAATCTGTGTGATTAATTGTGTATATTTCTATATGTGATATTCAAATCGGGGGAATCACCTAATTATTCTGGGACGACAAATTGAGTCGACCAATCAGACGTGTCAAAAAAGGAAGCAACCAATCAGAAGTGCCAAAAAAGCCAATCAAAAGCAGAGGAAGTGAAAGGGAGAAACTCATTGGAATGAAAAAAGGAGATCCAAATAGAGACATATTAAACCAATCAGATTGATGAGAGAGAGATCCAATCAAACACAGGCTCAGTCGGATCATACGGACTGGGAAACTGTGTGTAAGCCCGCTTTAGACTCAATTATGGACTCTCAAAAATTCACTTCAAGATCTCATACCGGTGAAGATGTCCAGCAAACTGACTCACACGAGTAAGAACCCCCAAGCCACAGCTAACTTGCTCTTGTTAAGTCGATGACTTTGTGTTAAGCTCAAGCCAGGCCTCGCGATAAGTGTCTGAAGGGTATGTTTATAAAAATGTAAGGACTTAATTATTTTAGTGTCATGTAATTTGATGTACCGTGAACTGGGGTGACTTTGCCCCATGGGGTGACTTTGCCTATTAAATACTGAAAATGTGAATGTGTTCATACTTGCATTTCTAGAGTTGTTTGCCTTCATTTTTCAACTCTTCATGAAAGAAGACATGTTTAGTGGGATGTTTTTGGTGTTTCTTCCCTCCTAAGCGCTGAGACACGAAAGAAGCAGCCCTGGTGTTCTTGACATCGTTTTTTTGCTGATTTAGGTGAGTTTGTACTTCTATTTGAATGTGATACAGTTTATTTCCCTATGTACTTTATTCTCATGCATTTCGATGATAAAAAGGTTAATTATTTGTTTGGATAAGCTTTAGTCTCAAGTTTCTTAAATGCTTTCCTTCCACAGTCTGGGGCAAAGTCACCCCATTGATCTAGACTTAATGTGGTCTTAAACTTGCTTTTTCAATGTTGCACACTTTGGTGTTTATATATCTTTGTTTTGTTTTTTTTCTTCTTCAGATCACCATGCCCAGACATCACAAGAGAAAGCCTGGTAGCAGACACTATAGAGACTATTCTGAAGGGGACAATTTAAGTTCACACATCAGTGATATACAAGTGTGAAGAACTGAATATTGCTTTCATCCTGCTTCCTCCTAACTCCACAGACAAGTGCCAGCCACTTGATGTGTCTTTTTTTTGCTCCTCTAAAAAAAAATTATGGAGAAAGCTGTTGGAGAGTTACAAGCAAAAAACACCCATCTTCTGCATCACTAGACAAGAAAGCGTTTCCAGCAATGCTAAATAAATTAATTGAAAGGGATGGGTATGAGATCAGCCAACAATTTGATTTCTGGGTTCAGAGCCTGTGGCATTCACCCCCTAGATGCAAACCAAGTGCTGAAAAAGCTGCCAGAGTCAACTGTCACTAGTGACACAAGCAAAGACCCACAAGGTATTTCAGATGCTGTGCTAAACTATTTGCAGACTTTTAAATACTCGCCCAATTCAAATGGTTGCACAGGAACTGGCAGCAGGCATAAGAGGAAGAAAGTTTCTGTGCCACCAGGGAAATCGGTGAGTGCGGAAGACTTGCAGTCTGCTGAGTCTCAATCCTTGACATCTCCACCCCCCAGCATCAGCTTCAGCACCTGTTCAGCATCAACCTTCAACATCTGCTCAAGCACTGCAGTTGCAACCTTCGGCATCTGTATCTTCCTCCCGGTCATCACCATCCGAGTTTGAACTCGAGAAAACAGATTTAGATTGTGAAGACATTCCATTTTCTGACACTGATGAGGAGTGGCTGCCACCAACGAAAACAGCATGTAAAAAAACATTTTTGATGTGAACTGGTGGTGTGATCTTTTCCCCTCACTATAACAGATGTGTCTTTTTGTAACGCGTCGTAAATGATTTGATTAATTAATCAGTGAATGTAGAAAAAAAATTTACTTGTTTGTATTTTAAGTATTCTTTGAAGCTTTTATATTACTATCAGGTATTGTGCATCTGATTTCCCTACTTTCAGGGTTTTAAAAGTGTTTTTAACTACTGGTACGTTACATGTTTTGTCTTTTAAAAAAAAAAATAAGGTATGAGGCAAAGTCACTTGACATGCTGGTGTCTTATCTTGGTACTCCTAACTCTACGCTGACAACTGAAGTTGGTATCCACCTGAAAATAACCTGAAAAAAAATCCTGAACAGCATTGACAAAGCTAGAGTATTTATCATGACTACACAAAGCTAACTTACAGTCCTTTTTAGGGCTTAGGTTTTAATGCGGTGAGCAGAAGAGTTCGTCGTCTTCTTCTCTTCTTCTGCTTTTTCTTACTGAGAAAACAAAAGCCAGAAGCCATCAAATGGCCGATATGATGATAAGAGTCATTGACAATTTATTAACTTCCAGCTTATGGTTTTGTAAATGCCTATCTGAAACTTTTACTAGACATCTATTTTATTTATTAAAGTGAACTGATATTTTTTATAAAGTGCAGTTGATTGACTTTGTCTAAATTCCAGCTACAGTTCAAAATTTTGTTCTTGTGTGAAATTCTAAAGAATATTTAATATTTTTAAATCGGTAGGGATAACTAACGAGCTGCATCCCACCCAGCTATTAATGGAGATACCCTTGGAGCATAGAGTAAGTCTAGCGAGAAAGTGACTTACTTCACAGCTCTCTTCTACACCTATAATATAGAACTGTGCAGTAATCTACCTGACTTGTCTTGTATCATTCCTACCTCTAGTTCACCAGTTCTCTACTCATTTTCTGGGAGCTATTTGTCGCGAGGTGGTTAAGAGTATATCTGATGTAAGACAATTCTGAGTGATAGTAAATACATGTATAAATAGAGTCACGAATAGAGATTGAAGTATGACAGGAGAGAAGATAGATATGTATTAAGTCACTTCTTTCCTGCCACGCTCACAACACTGTTACCATGTCATACAGGCACTCTTCCTCCCCGAAATATAATAAATGTTGCAGTAAGGACAGGACAGGTAAACATTCAAGTGACAGATGAAATAGGAAGTAAATTCTGACCGCTTAGAATATATATATATGTATATATATATATATATATATATATATATGTATGTATATATATATATATATATAATATATATGTATATATATACTGTTCCAAAAAAAAATAAACGCATAGCTATCCGAGGGCGCGTTTTTATGAGTTTGTAAGTAAAATTTGGTTCTAGGGTATATAAAAACCAGCCTCAAATGTTCTTTACAGTGTCAAATGCACGTGTTGACCTGAATTGCATTCCTTTTTGTAATTGTTGCAACGCACTGGTCAATAGTGTTTATGACGCAATTTTTGACCACAGCTCATGTTGCGCACGTGAAAGCAACAAAATTTGGGGTGAACACTATTCACTGACTACGCAACTGAAACCCTATAAAAGGATAACGCTACACGAAAAAAATTCAGTTCATTTTCAAGCAGACATTTATGGCGTCTCTATCGATAAATTTAAGGAAAATTGCTATTGGCCGACTGCATGCAGGCGAAAGTCAAAGTCAGGTTGCCAGGCATCTAAACGTGCATCAGAGTACCATCAGTCGACTTTGGCACCGGGTCCAAGCCACTGGCTCAGTTGAAGACCGGCATCGCAGTGGACGACCCAGAGTGACAACAGCAGCGGAGGATCGCTTTTTTCGGCTTCGTCACCTCAGAGACAGGTTTACAACAGCTTCCTCAACTGCCCAGTCATTGCCTGCAGGACGTCATGTGTCTGATAAAACTGTCCGGAATAGACTGCATGACGCTGGACTTTGGGCACAACGACCTCACCGAGGACCTGTCCTTACGCGCCGCCATCGCCAAAATCGACTTCTTTGGGCCAACCAGCATCGTCCCTGGGCAGCTGACAATCAATGGAGACGTGTCTGGTTTAGTGACGAATCTTTCTTTTTGTTGCAGTGTCATGATAGACGGCGTAGGGTCTACCGTAGGTGAAATTAACGTTTTGCCCAAAATTGCGTTGATGAAGCTCCGCCGCACGGTGGTGGAGGGGCAATGGTGTGGGGAATGATCAGTTACAACGGAAGGAGTCAATTGGTGCACATTGAAGGAGGCTTGAATGCGCAACGATACGTCAATGAAATTCTTCGACCCCATGTCCTTCCACTTTTGGCTGCCCAAAGGTCTGTGTTTCAACAGGACAACGCCAGACCCCATTGTGCACGGTTGACCACGCAGTTCCTGACTGCCAACAACATTCTCACCCTTCCCTGGCCATCCCTGTCTCCAGACATGAGTCCGATTGAGCACCTGTGGGATGAGCTGCATAGACGTGTCGCCGAGACGTTGCTCCAGCCGATCGTCGTGATCTGTTCCAGGCACTCCAGGAAGAGTGGGCAGCCATCCCACAGGCCCACATCAGACGTCTGATCGCATCCATGCCCAGGAGATGCAAGTCGCTGATCGATGCAAGAGGAGGCCACACACCATACTAACGGGAAAGCCCGTACGCCAAAAAACTCTCGTGACCCAGATGCAAAACAACTGTCAATTGATTGGTTGAACCCTAAGGTATTCTTGTGTGCAATTTGAACAATTATCTCATTAAATTAAAAAAGTTATTGAATGTCAAAATTATGGCTATGTGTGTGCCTTCAATAGCTATGCGTTTTTTTTTTTGAACAGTGTATATATATATATATATATATATATATATATATATATATATATATATATATATATATATATATATATATATATGCTAAACTACTATTTACACATAACACACTAGATATGGTTATACCTAAATTATCACAAGAAAAAATTGACAAACATGAGCAATAAGCAATAAAAAATAAACAAACAAACAAACCTTAAAACCAAACTAGCAGAATCCACTCCCCAGTCCTCTTTAGAAGGACGACCAATTCTGCTTCGTTAACTATCTCCAGATGGGTATACACCTATTAAGTTGGAAATCACCAAATAAATATCCCTGTGTTCATTTCACTAACACTAGTCTTAGTTTCAGCCAAGCAACTCCACGAATAGGGCTTTATCTTCCTTCACTGCTGTAGATTTGATCACTCTATGGATATCTTAGAAATCCACGGGACATCTATATGCAGGGATTATCGGTTTACTGCCTCAACTTTCATGATATCTGCAGCCAAGTTTTTATAATACTAGTTGCATTTGGATCAAGTAATCCAGTTTTTTAAAAAAAGGGAGCTTAGGACGCAGGAATGCGTATTTCAGCAACCAGTAAATCGTGAAGATCAGTCGTCTCAACTGTTTGAAAATGTGGGATTGGGTCAAAGCGTGTGATGTGCAACCCGTAAATTGTGAAGACGTAACTTATGACCAACGTTTGGTAAATTCAAGGAATAATTGTCGTGAAATTCTACATTCACATATATAAATTATCAAGTAAATGTAAAGCCTAACGCATTAATTCAATAAAAGGAAAGTGAAATGGTAAAAGTACAGTGCTGTCACAATGGCGTACTATAAAATCCCCCTTTTTTCTACTTCGTCTGCAAATTGTAACGTTTCCACGTTGATAGTAAAGCCTATAGCAGCATACACGCGTTTCCACAAAACAATAAAACGTGTACTGCATTTCTAAGAAAACCTTGAGATACGCAAGCTGATTAATGACCTAGATTAATACTAGCATTAATTTCATTTTATACACGGCGTGATGAAAAGACAAATGAACTTAGGATAGAGAGAGGGAGGGCTGAAAGCAGGAACGCATGCAACACTAACACGCGTCTCGCGATATATAATTAATGCCACCCCAAGCGTAAGGCCAGAAGCACTAACTTTTTTCAAATAGACAGTGATAAAAAACACTACCCATACGAGAGTTAGGTTTAAAAACCTGTAAAATGCTTATTAGGAAACATGACATTATACTGGTTTACGTGTGAAAGCCTGACAGTACAGCAGACACCCTAAAGTTTGGAAGTGAGGAGGTGGTAACAGCACGACTATCCTAGAAGAAAATACATATTTTGAACGCCACCACTTAGCTCCCTTAAAACTTATATATTTGGGTTCCTTAGGACTTGCTGACAAAGAATATGTTAAGTACTAAGCAATTAGTCTAACATTTAACAAATTATAGCCAAAAGAAAATAGTGAGGATGTCCGACAACACCAAATAATAATCGCACAGTGGCATGTTTTGAAACCACCATTGTACGGGAAAAAGGTCACCATGTTAAATCCTATTTGATTGGCGTGAATGATATGTAAGGCTAAACACGATTAGTCGGACTACAAATACTAATTTTGGTTGTTAGGGGAAATGTGAGAAGGGTAAAATTTTTTGAAAAGCTGTGTAAACATGGCCCGATTGGTTAGACCCGCTAATATAGTCAATTAGGAGCGTCTGTTCAGTGCCACATTTTAAAATAAACTTACTAACAAACAGTGCATTGAGAGCCAGATCATATTTTTCTAAATAAAAGTCTGGGACAGAGGCAGATCGGAATTTGTGCCATTGTTCATCGCCAGTCAACGTATTCGTTACTATTTCCATGAATTGTGGTAAGCTTGACATATTTGATATCTTTTTAATGAAAATTGAATGTAAATTGATAATTTATGTCTGTATATGTGTGTGGTTCAGTAGCAAACATGAGGCAAGGCCTAAATATTGCTCCAACCTGAACAGGAGGTGTCGGAGAAAAGTAAAACTGCATGGAATTGCCAAACAGTACACTGACACCTATCTTATTGACTAGAAAGAAATAATGCTGGAATTGCAGAGGCGTAGTAACCATTAGGGAGGAGTATACTGGTGTAAATTGTTTCAGATGAAGCTAGAAGTTGGCCTACCGCTCTGAACTCAGTGTTTGTTATGTATTGTGTTCAGTGTGGAAATAGATTATAAATTAGTTCTGAAATAGGAGGTACAACCTTCTTGTTTCAGGGACCGTGGTCCTAAGTTATTGAAGCAGCACCTGGTCTGAGTTTTGCTGAATCCAGAGGCTGACAGCATACTCCTTGGTCCAGACAGCGACCAGTGAGGTGTCTCCAGAACACAGGAAGCAATCGAGCAGAGGAGTCTTTTCCTGCTGCCATCACGAAAGATAAGCTTCTGTGGCCAGAGTAGCTCAACATTATGTGCCCCCCTCTAAAATTGACATTATATTAAACACAGAGGGACAATAAATTGTTTCAAATGACAGGGACTGTGAACTTTTCCCAATACTATTTTCACGATAATCAAACACTTGAAGTCATGATGAAAAACAACAACCAAGCTTGAACAATCCAGTATTACTTCATAGTACCACTTCACAAATTACACACATAGAATAATAATAATAAAATATGTCAATACAAAGTTCATATATATAAACTGTGTACATACTACTTGTAATTACATTTGATTGTGATTCCTGGTTCACTGTGTAGTTGAATCAGGATACCCATTATTGAAAGAATTAATACATATATTTTTAAACTTAAACACTTGACTCATTTAAGATAGTCTTATGGGAGCCGCGCTGGTGTAATGGCTTCGGCGTTGTACTGGCGACCAGGTGTTCATGGTTCAAACCCGGGCGTCGGCGTTTGAAGAAATGTTTACGGCCGGAAATTTGACTGAATAGCCTGAACGGCTCCTGTGATAAACCCTCTGTGGATGGGAAGGAGCGAAGCTCCTGACCGGGTTGGAAGGAAAGTCCTCAGGTTCCCCAGCCTCGCAATGACATATCATTGGGCCGAAGGGCTGAAAGCCCAAGTGCCGCTGGTTAAGAAAAAAAAAAAAAAAAAGATAGTCTTATAGAGTGTTATACGTGTGTGAGTGTCACAGTGTTGTAAAGTGTTGTGGAATAAATTAAATTGTTTATCTGTCTGTTGTTGTTGTGACTTACACTTCATCATTTTCATAACCCTAGACATTTAACGTAGTCATCACAATATTCCAGAATAATTCTGACTGAGGTATAAATGTGGTAGCAAGTAAGGTCATCTGTAATACACCACACTTATTAGATACAGATACCTTCACAGCTGATCTCAGTCAGTACACTAAGTCCCCTATAAATATTTATAACATCCCACATTACCACATATATTGGGGTCTCGCTCCCGGGATATTGAACTTTCTCCTATTACACTGACTAACAAAAAAAAATTTTTTTTTTCTTTCTCTAACATTTCTATGTTTTTCTGGTCAATTTTAATGCGCTGTTTTTAAATCTGCAAACCGTTTTTCTCTATCAGGTCGGGATCTCTAGAAATACGCAATTGAAGTTTTTTTAACAATGCATACAGTATTACAACATCATTTGTACAAGAAGTATAACAGTTATGTAGGCTTGAATTTCTTTGCAGTCGACTTTCGTCGGTGAATGGCATGTGGTACATCGCGATGAAGCATCCAACAGAAATCGGCAAGCATGGTCACACTCCACCTTGATAACGTGACTCCATTACGGCGATATCTTGATGGAATCGTTCTCCATGTTCATCGCTGACTTCTACAAGGTTGTCAGGGAAAAAGTCAAGATGCGAATCGAGCAAAGGGATTTTGAGGGACATGTTACAGCCCATAATTCTGTATGCATCTTTGCACTGCTTAACAATATGCACATAGTCGACAGATTTGTGATTTCCCAGAAAGTTATCGACGATCGATTTGAATGCCATCCATGCGCGAAGTTCACTACCATGTAACAAGTTCTCGAATTGTTTGTCTGCAATAACTTTCCTAATCTGAGGTCCTAAAAAGATACCTTCCTTTATCTTTGCATCGCTAATTTGCGGAAACTTTTCTCGAAGATAAGTGAAAGCTTTGCTCGTTTTATCTAACGCTTTTACGAAATTCTTCATGAGCCCCAACTTTATATGTAACGGTGGTAAAATGATGCTGTCTTTGTTAACTAATGGCTCGTGTATTACATTTTTATGCCCGAGCTGCATACGATCCCTGATAGGCCACACCTTTCTTGCATAATGTTCCTGTCTGTTGTGGCTGTCCCATTCACACAGGAAGCAAAAAAATTTAGTATACCCAGTCTGCATGCCCGTGAGAATTGCAATGACCTTTAGGTCTCCACAAATCCGCCATTGGTAGTCATTGTACTTTATTTTTGCCAAAAGTATAGCCATATTGTCATAAGTTTCTTTCATATGAACAGAGTAGGCGACTAAAATTGATGAAAATAAATTTCCATTATGCAATAACACGGCTTTTAGACTAGTCTTGGAAGAGTCGATGAAAAGTCGCCATTCGTTGACCATGTGCTCATGACCGAGGTGCACCATTAGACCTTTTACATCTTTGCAATAGCAAATGTCATCATCCATCTCAAAGTATTGAACAAGTTCTCTGTGTCTATGACGAAATTTAGATATCGGAGTATTGGGCGCTAAAAGATTCCATTCTTTGAGTCGCGAACCGAGTAATTCCGCTTGTCCTTTGGTGAGAGCGAGATCACGTATTAGATCTGAAAGTTCTGAATGGTTAATTAAGTGAACACCATCATTCACCGGTACATAATCCGAGTCAGAATTAGTTTCTAAAGCAGGTAAACTATCACTTTCTGATGGTTCATTCACGTCCAACGGATATTGTTCTGGTGGAACTGGGATCGGACACGTGATTGGATCACGAGGCACTGGTTTCGAAACCGATTCAATATTTGGATAAACCACAGACTTTCTAGTTTTAAAAGTGAAACCATAGATATTTTGTCAAGCAGAAGTAACAATCAGTAGCGTGATTTGTCGGTTCACGCCATATTACTGGCACTCCAAAAGGCATCGACTTATGCTTCGGCGATTTTCGTAACCAACCTGCCAATGTATTTGCACAAGTCGAACAAACTGCATTTGGCTTCCAAGATTTATTTGCATCATCAACTTTCGAATCGAAATAAAGTTCATATGCTTTCTTTAGCAATGGTGTAAAGTTTTTCTAGTGAACACGATCGGTAAAATATCCGCACACGTAACAGAACAGATCAGCCGAATTTCTACAACTTCTAGAAGCCATATTTCACTCAGAATTATTTCAAAATACAGTAACTATTTGAAATATAACGTAACATATGTCATGCATCTTTTAGCAGTATAAAAAGTAGAATTATTTTGCATTTTATTAATTTTTAAAAAGTTATATAGTAAAAATGAAACGGAGCAAATAACGGTTTCCCAAAAAAATATTTATTCACAAATATCTTAAGAACCCGACGTGATAGAGATAAACGGATTTCAAATTTGAAATCAGCGCAAGAAACTGACTTAAGAACACTTATTCTTATATAAGAAAGAAAAATGTTGTTTGTCAGTGTTATATATATTGGGAATAATAAAAATTTAAAAGGTATCCTTGGGTGAAAATAAATAAGGTTGAGCTCTCAGTGCCTGTGGTTGTCCTTAGATAATTAATTACAGATTGTATTGTTTGGTTAGACATTATATACATTTACCTGTTAGAAAATGGCGGACCTGGCCAAATTTCGATCTGCTGCTGTGCAGACTGCTAAAGAGTTAGGAATGGACGGGCAAGTTATGATTGCCTATGTCTCTACGGAATGTGACAAATATATTGAACGTGAAGAAAGAAGATTAGAAAAAGAGGCCGAAAGAAAATTAGAATCTGAAAGATTAGAAAAAGAGGCTGAAAGAAAGTTAGAGGCTGAAAAAGAAATTAAGAGGTTGCAGATTGAGGCAGAGGCTAAAGCATTGGAGGCAGATAGGGAGATCAAAAGGCTCCAGTTGGAAGAGAAAAAGGCAGAAAGGGAAGCCGAGGAAAGAAGACAGGCTGCAGAAAGGGAAGCAGAAAAGGAGGAGAAGAGATTACAAAGGGAACATGAGTTACGACTAAGGGAGTTTGAGTTTCAAGGCCATGCTCCTGAAAATGGTGCCAGTCCCTTTACCTCCGATGCTAATGCTAGTCAGGGAGCCTCAACCTCAGCTATGAACTTTCATTTAGATCATTTTGTTGAGAAAGACGATGATATCGAGAGCTATCTAAATAGATATGAACTATTAGCTACCACGTATGGGTTAGAGAGAGAAAGGTGGAGCTTAAAGTTATCTCAAGGGCTTCGTGGTGCAGCTTATGAAGTTTTTGCCAAAATGAGCAGAAATGATCACGAAAATTATGACATGCTAAAGCAGGCTCTTTTGTTAAGATATGAAAAGAATGGTGAATTTTATAGAAGAAAATTTAGGAATGCTAAACTACTGTCAGGTGAAACCTATCACCAGTTCTCTGCACGGTTAGAGACATACTTGGAGAAATGGACTTCTCTGGGGAAAACCCAAGATCTTAAGGAAATGATCCTTATAGAACAATTAAGAGAGTCCATGGCTCCAGACCTGAGAAAGTTTCTCATGGAACAAGGTGCAGAGAGGCTGGGTGAGTTGCTAAATGTTGCTGAAAGGTATCAAGCAGCTCAGGCAGAGGTAACAGGTAATAGAAAGAAACAGGTAGACAATTATCAGGCACCACAAAACTTTAATGAATTTGATCATAGAGATCAAAACAAAGGTAAGCACCAGTTTGATAGGCCACGAAATGACTATAAAAATAAAACCCCACAATTCAATGAAAGGAAATATGATAACAGGAAACCCTTCAGACAGGAAGGAAAATATTGTCAAATATGCAGGATGCATAATCATAATACTAGTGAATGTGGTAGGAAAGTTCCTCCATATCATGCGGCATGCATGATAACAGTGGACAAGGGGAAGAAGAAACTGACAGAGAATCATACAAATCTTCAACATCCCCCCATCTGTGAAGAAGTGACATGTAATGGGGCCAAGGTTAGGTGCCTTTACGATTCAGGTTTAGAATACGACTCAGTTGTGAGTGCAACCCTAGTGCACCCTGAACAGTATACCACAGAGAAAGTGGAGATACAAGGGGCCGTAAAGGGAATATCCACCATGGCACTTCCCGTAGCCGAGATCAATGTAGAGACAAGGTACGTGGAAGGAGTGATTAGAGCAGCCGTGTGTGACGACCCTAATTACCCGCTGGTGTTAGGAAGCAAATATGTTTTTCTAGGAAGCCCTGTAAAACCTGTGGTAATGGCCACGCTTCAGGTCAGGTCGACCCCTAGTAGAAAGGAGGAGGAACCACCATTAACCTTTTCTGATAAACAGATGAGAAAGGCCCAGGCCCAGGACAAATCATTAAAACCTTGCTTTGGCAAATTGCTAAACAGCCATGCACACCCTAAGAAAGGACAATTTTACTTGAAGGATGGACTGCTCCACAGGAAGGCGGGAGCAGGACCCAAAGGATATGGACAGTTGGTACTCCCAACTCCCTACAGAGAAGAAGTGATGGCACAATCACATGTTGTACCAGACGGTGGACACCAGAGAAATGGGACTACCCGTCAAAGGACATCAGAAAAATTCTACTGGCCCCAAGTAGCTGCTGATATTGCTCAATTTGTGGGGGCCTGTGAAAAATGTAGCAAGGTACAGTCCCCAAGTTGGGAAAATCATAATCAGATGCCAGCCAAGCATTCTGAAACATATGGGCCCAACAATAACAAGGAAAATAACAATAATAAGGTTGACATAGAGGATAGGTATCCACCTTCCCCCCAACAGTGTTCAGCAAAAATATTTAGATTCGCAACGCTGAGAAGGGCATCCAGAGAAAATAGAAACTCAGACCAGTCAACCCAGGAACAGTTTGAAGCCGCTGTTAGGGAGCTGGCTGACATTGGCATTGAAGATGATCCGCCTAAGTTAAAACCGAAACAAATTGTTAACAGAAGAACAGTGGGCAGTGGACGAGTGAGCAATTGGGAAAATGCTCACAGCGCTTCACACTATGGCTATTAACTTAGCATTAAAAGGGCACTGGTGACATTGGTAGTCACCCGACCCTACACCGTCCAAGGGGAAGTATTGTTCGGACCATGGATGGAGATAACCCACACATCTTATAGCAATGCTAAGGGCGAATTGATTTCTGATGCAGAAACTCATTTCCCCACATATTATTTTAATTCACCAGATTGTCGGTAGGCGGAACTATAGTTGGTGAATATGGCCTCCATTTGAGTGGCACATTATAGAACATTATAAATATATTATTAGAAGGGTGTTTCCACATTCAATCACGCCTGAGATCAGACCAATTGTTGGCTGTGAACATTTCGGAGGAGCAGAGTGTCTCCATTGTTGCCTTTTTGAATTGAGGATAGTCCGAGTGTTTATTAAGGCTGATCAGGACATTATTGGATCCACTCCACAACTCAGATATCACCATATAGATTAACTCCTCATAACGTACAATTTGAGGAACATCTAATATTCTCGGGACATGTCGTTGAACAGACTCAGAGAAGAGAAATGGTGAATATTGATTGCTAAGCAGTAGTAAGACAAGCCATAACACTTGCAGCTGTACAGTAACATATCTGAAAAGGATTATTGGATTGCAGAGGTCTGGGGCAGATTTCTTGAGTCGTGCTTACTTTGAATTGACCCACCTGCATTAATCCATGATCAAAATGAAATCAGAGAAACGTTGATGCAGATTTTCTAAGCCGCCATCCGTGCGATGAAAATCAAAGAAATCACCAGGCGTAGACATACATTTCTCTATGTGTATATAGAATTATAGACTGACGCATAACGTCTGTTTTAAGTGGGGAGAATTTGTCGTGAAATTCTACATCCACATATATAAATTATCAGGTAAATGTAAAGCCTAACGCATTAATTCAATAAAAGGAAAGAGAAATGGTAAAAGTACAGTGCTGTCACAATGGCGTACTAAAATCCCCCTTTTTTTCTAACTTCGTCTGCAAATTGTAACGTTTCCACGTTGATAGTAAAGCCTATAGCAGCATACACGCGTTTCCACAAAACAATAAAACGTGTACTGCATTTCTAAGAAAACCTTGAGATACGCAAGCTGATTAATGACCTAGATTAATACTAGCATTAATTTCATTTTATACACGGCGTGATGAAAAGACAGATGAACTTAGGATAGGGAGAGGGAGGGCTGAAAGCAGGAACGCATGCAACACTAACACGCGTCTCGCGATATATAATTAATGCCACCCCAAGCGTAAGGCCAGAAGCACTAACTTTTTTTCAAATAGACAGTGATAAAAACACTACTCATACGAGAGTTAGGTTTTAAAACCTGTAAAATGCTTATTAGGAAACATGACATTATACTGGTTTACGTGTGAAAGCCTGACAGTACAGCAGACACCCTAAAGTTTGGAAGTGAGGAGGTGGTAACAGCACGACTATCCTAGAAGAAAATACATATTTTGAACGCAGCCACTTAGCTCCATTAAAACTTATATATTTGGGTGCCTTAGGACTTGCTGACAAAGAATATGTTAGGTACTAAGCAATTAGTCTAATATTTAACAAATTATAGCCAAAAGAAAATAGTGAGGGTGTCAGACAACACCAAATAATAATCGCACAGTGGCATGTTTTGAAACCACCATTGTACGGGAAATAGGTCACCATGTTAAATCCTATTTGATTGGCGGGAATGATATGTAAGGCTAAACACGATTAGTCGGACTACAAATACTAATTTTGGTTGTTAGGGGAAACGTGAGAAGAGTAAAAATTTTTTGAAAAGCTGTGTAAACATGGCCCGATTGGTTAGACCCGCTAATATAGTCAATTAGGAGCGTCTGTTCAGTGCCACATTTTAAAATAAACTTACTAAGATACAGTGCGTTGAGAGCCAGATCATATTTTTCTAAATAAAAGTCTGGGACAGAGGCAGATTGGAATTTGTGCCATTGTTCATCGCCAGTCAACGTATTTGTTACTATTTCCATGAATTGTGGTAAGCTTGACATATTTGATATCTTTTTAATGAAAATTGAATGTAAATTGATAATTTATGTCTGTATATGTGTGTGGTTCAGTAGCAAACATGAGGCAAGGCCTAAATATTGCTCCAACCTGAACAGGAGGTGTCGGAGAAAAGTAAAACTGCATGGAATTGCCAAACAGTACACTGACACCTATCTTATTGACTAGAAAGAAATAATGCTGGAATTGCAGAGGCGTAGTAACCATTAGGGAGGAGTATACTGGTGTAAATTGTTTCAGATGAAGCTAGAAGTTGGCCTACCGCTCTGAACTCAGTGTTTGTTATGTATTGTGTTCAGTGTGGAAATAGATTATAAATTAGTTCTGAAATAGGAGGTACAACCTTCTTGTTTCAGGGACCGTGGTCCTAAGTTATTGAAGCAGCACCTGGTCTGAGTTTTGCTGAATCCAGAGGATGACAGCATACTCCTTGGTCCAGATAGCGACCAGTGAGGTGTCTCCAGAACACAGGAAGCAATCGAGCAGAGGAGTCTTTTCCTGCCGCCATCACGAAAGATAAGCTTCTGTGGCCAGAGTAGCTCAACATTATGTGCCACCCTCTAAAATTGACATTATATTAAACACAGAGGGACAATAAATTGTTTCAAATGACAGGAACTGTGAACTTTTCCCAATACTATTTTCACGATAATCAAACACTTGAAGTCATGATGAAAAACAACAACCAAGCTTGAACAATCCAGTATTACTTCATAGTACCACTTCACAAATTACACACATAGAAAACTAATAATAAAATATGTCAATACAAAGTTCATATATATAAACTGTGTACATACTACTTGTAATTACATTTGATTGTGATTCCTGGTTCACTGTGTAGTTGAATCAGGATACCCATTATTGAAAGAATTAATACATATATTTTTAAACTTAAACACTTGACTCATTTAAGATAGTCTTATAGAGTGTTATATGTGTGTGAGTGTCACAGTGTTGTAAAGTGTTGTGGAATAAATTAAATGTTTATCTGTCTGTTGTTGTTGTGACTTACACTTCATCATTTTCATAACCCTAGACATTTAACGTAGTCATCACAATATTCCAGAATAATTCTGACTGAGGTATAAATGTGGTAGCAAGTAAGGTCATCTGTAATACACCACACTTATTAGATACAGATACCTTCACAGCTGATCTCAGTCAGTACACTAAGTCCCCTATAAATATTTATAACATCCCACATTACCACATATATTGGGGTCTCGCTCCCGGGATATTGAACTTTCTCCTATTATATATATTGGGAATAATAAAAATTTAAAAGGTATCCTTGGGTGAAAATAAATAAGGTTGAGCTCTCAGTGCCTGTGGTTGTCCTTAGATAATTAATTACAGATTGTATTGTTTAGTTAGACATTACATACATTTACCTGTTAGAAAATGGTGGACCTGGCCAAATTTCGATCTGCTGCTGTGCAGACTGCTAAAGAGTTAGGAATGGACGGGCAAGTTATGATTGCCTATGTCACTACGAAATGTGACAAATATATTGAACGTGAAGAAAGAAGATTAGAAAAAGAGGCCGAAAGAAAATTAGAATCTGAAAAAGAAATTAAGAGGTTGCAGATTGAGGCAGAGGCTAAAGCATTGGAGGCAGATAGCGAGATCAAAAGGCTCCAGTTGGAAGAGAAAAAGGCAGAAAGGGAAGCCGAGGAAAGAAGACAGGCTGCAGAAAGGGAAGCAGAAAAGGAGGAGAAGAGATTACAAAGGGAACATGAGTTACGACTAAGGGAGTTTGAGTTTCAAGGCCATGCTCCTGAAAATGGTGCCAGTCCCTTTACCTCCGATGCTAATGCTAGTCAGGGAGCCTCAACCTCAGCTATGAACTTTCATTTAGATCATTTTGTTGAGAAAGACGATGATATCGAGAGCTATCTAAATAGATATGAACTATTAGCTACCACGTATGGGTTAGAGAGAGAAAGGTGGAGCTTAAAGTTATCTCAAGGGCTTCGTGGTGCAGCTTATGAAGTTTTTGCCAAAATGAGCAGAAATGATCACGAAAATTATGACATGCTAAAGCAGGCTCTTTTGTTAAGATATGAAAAGAATGGTGAATTTTATAGAAAAAAAATGTAGGAATGCTAAACTACTGTCAGGTGAAACCTATCACCAGTTCTCTGCACGGTTAGAGACATACTTGGAGAAATGGACTTCTCTGGGGAAAACCCAAGATCTTAAGGAAATGATCCTTATAGAACAATTAAGAGAGTCCATGGCTCCAGACCTGAGAAAGTTTCTCATGGAACAAGGTGCAGAGAGGCTGGGTGAGTTGCTAAATGTTGCTGAAAGGTATCAAGCAGCTCAGGCAGAGGTAACAGGTAATAGAAAGAAACAGGTAGACAATTATCAGGAACCACAAAACTTTAATGAATTTGATCATAGAGATCAAAACAAAGGTAAGCACCAGTTTGATAGGCCACGAAATGACTATAAAAATAAAACCCCACAATTCAATGAAAGGAAATATGATAACAGGAAACCCTTCAGACAGGAAGGAAAATATTGTCAAATATGCAGGATGCATAATCATAATACTAGTGAATGTGGTAGGAAAGTTCCTCCATATCACGAGACATGCATGATAACAGTGGAAAAGGGGAAGAAGAAACTGACAGAGAATCATACAAATCTTCAACATCCCCCCATCTGTGAAGAAGTGACATGTAATGGGGCCAAGGTTAGGTGCCTTTACGATTCAGGTTTAGAATACGACTTAGTTGTGAGTGCAACCCTAGTGCACCCTGAACAGTATACCACAGAGAAAGTGGAGATACAAGGGGCCGTAAAGGGAATATCCACCATGACACTTCCCGTAGCCGAGATCAATGTAGAGACAAGGTACGTGGAAGGAGTGATTAGAGCAGCCGTGTGTGACGACCCTAATTACCCGCTGGTGTTAGGAAGCAAATATGTTTTTCTAGGAAGCCCTGTAAAACCTGTGGTAATGGCCACGCTTCAGGTCAGGTCGACCCCTAGTAGAAAGGAGGAGGAACCACCATTAACCTTTTCTGATAAACAGATGAGAAAGGCCCAGGCCCAGGACAAATCATTAAAACCTTGCTTTGGCAAATTGCTAAACAGCCATGCACACCCTAAGAAAGGACAATTTTACTTGAGGGATGGACTGCTCCACAGGAAGGCGGGAGCAGGACCCAAAGGATATGGACAGTTGGTACTCCCAACTCCCTACAGAGAAGAAGTGATGGCACAATCACATGTTGTACCAGACGGTGGACACCAGAGAAATGGGACTACCCGTCAAAGGACATCAGAAAAATTCTACTGGCCCCAAGTAGCTGCTGATATTGCTCAATTTGTGGGGGCCTGTGAAAAATGTAGCAAGGTACAGTCCCCAAGTTGGGAAAATCATAATCAGATGCCAGCCAAGCATTCTGAAACATATGGGCCTAACAATAACAAGGAAAATAACAATAATAAGGTTGACATAGAGGATAGGTATCCACCTTCCCCCCAACAGTGTTCAGCAAAAATATTTAGATTTGCAACTCTGAGAAGGGCATCCAGAGAAAATGTAAACTCAGACCAGTCAACCCAGGAACAGTTTGAAGCCGCTGTTAGGGAGCTGGCTGACATTGGCATTGAAGATGATCCGCCTAAGTTAAAACCGAAACAAATTGTTAACAGAAGAACAGTGGGCAGTGGACGAGTGAGCAATTGGGAAAATGCTCACAGCGCTTCACACTATGGCTATTAACTTAGCATTAAAAGGGCACTGGTGACATTGGTAGTCACCCGACCCTACACCGTCCAAGGGGAAGTATTGTTCGGACCCTGGATGGAGATAACCCACACATCTTATAGCAATGCTAAGGGCGAATTGATTTCTGATGCAGAAACTCATTTCCCCACATATTATCTTAATTCACCAGATTGTCGGTAGGCGGAACTATAGTTGGTGAATATGGCCTCCATTTGAGTGGCACATTATAGAACATTATAAATATATTATTAGAAGGGTGTTTCCACATTCAATCACGCCTGAGATCAGACCAATTGTTGGCTGTGAACATTTCGGAGGAGCAGAGTGTCTCCATTGTTGCCTTTTTGAATTGAGGATAGTCCGAGTGTTTATTAAGGCTGATCAGGACATTATTGGATCCACTCCACAACTCAGATATCACCATATAGATTAACTCCTCATAACGTACAATTTGAGGAACATCTAATATTCTCGGGACATGTCGTTGAACAGACTCAGAGAAGAGAAATGGTGAATATTGATTGCTAAGCAGTAGTAAGACAAGCCATAACATTTGCAGCTGTACAGTAACATATCTGAAAAGGATTATTGGATTGCAGAGGTCTGGGGCAGATTTCTTGAGTCGTGCTTACTTTGAATTGACCCACCTGCATTAATCCATGATCAAAATGAAATCAGAGAAACGTTGATGCAGATTTTCTAAGCCGCCATCCGTGCGATGAAAATCAAAGAAATCACCAGGCATAGACATAAATTTCTCTTTGTGTATATAGAATTATAGACTGACGCATAACGTCTGTTTTAAGTGGGGAGAATTTGTCGTGAAATTCTACATCCACATATATAAATTATCAGGTAAATGTAAAGCCTAACGCATTAATTCAATAAAAGGAAAGAGAAATGGTAAAAGTACAGTGCTGTCACAATAGCGTACTAAAATCCCCCTTTTTTCTACTTCGTCTGCAAATTGTAACGTTTCCACGTTGATAGTAAAGCCTATAGCAGCATACACGCGTTTCCACAAAACAATAAAACGTGTACTGCATTTCTAAGAAAACCTTGAGATACGCAAGCTGATTAATGACCTAGATTAATACTAGCATTAATTTCATTTTATACACGGCGTGATGAAAAGACAGATGAACTTAGGATAGAGAGAGGGAGGGCTGAAAGCAGGAACGCATGCAACACTAACACGCGTCTCGCGATATATAATTAATGCCACCCCAAGCGTAAGGCCAGAAGCACTAACTTTTTTCAAATAGACAGTGATAAAAACACTACCCATACGAGAGTTAGGTTTAAAAACCTGTAAAATGCTTATTAGGAAACATGACATTATACTGGTTTACGTGTGAAAGCCTGACAGTACAGCAGACACCCTAAAGTTTGGAAGTGAGGAGGTGGTAACAGCACGACTATCCTAGAAGAAAATACATATTTTGAACGCAGCCACTTAGCTCCATTAAAACTTATATATTTGGGTGCCTTAGGACTTGCTGACAAAGAATATGTTAGGTACTAAGCAATTAGTCTAATATTTAACAAATTATAGCCAAAAGAAAATAGTAAGGGTATCAGACAACACCAAATAATAATCGCACAGTGGCATGTTTTGAAACCACCATTGTACGGGAAATAGGTCACCATGTTAAATCCTATTTGATTGGCGGGAATGATATGTAAGGCTAAACACGATTAGTCGGACTACAAATACTAATTTTGGTTGTTAGGGGAAACGTGAGAAGGGTAAAATTTTTTGAAAAGCTGTGTAAACATGGCCCGATTGGTTAGACCCGCTAATATAGTCAATTAGGAGCGTCTGTTCAGTGCCACATTTTAAAATAAACTTACTAAGAAACAGTGCGTTGAGAGCCAGATCATATTTTTCTAAATAAAAGTCTGGGACAGAGGCAGATCGGAATTTGTGCCATTGTTCATCGCCATGCAAGGCCTAAATAGTGCTCCAACCTGAACAGGAGGTGTCGGAGAAAAGTAAAACTGCATGGAATTGCCAATCAGCACACTAACACCTATCTTATTGACTAGAAAGAAATAATGCTGGAATTGCAGAGGCGTAGTAACCATTAGGGAGGAGTATACTGGTGTAAATTGTTTCAGATGAAGCTAGAAGTTGGCCTACCGCTCTGAACTCAGTGTTTGTTATGTATTGTGTTCAGTGTGGAAATAGATTATAAATTAGTTCTGAAATAGGAGGTACAACCTTCTTGTTTCAGGGACCGTGGTCCTAAGTTATTGAAGCAGCACCTGGTCTGAGTTTTGCTGAATCCAGAGGCTGACAGCATACTCCTTGGTCCAGATAGCGACCAGTGAGGTGTGTAAAGTTTGTATATTGTCCACTGTAAAGTTTCAGTCGGTGTGCTCTGTAAGGAAGAGTGGTGTGTTGTTGAGATCAGGCATGCTCCAGTCTACCCAGCTGTAAATGGGTAACTCACCCTAGTCCTGAGTTAGGGAAGGCAAAGGCTCCAGGGGAAGCAGGCCCTAAACTTGGTCACTCCAACCGACGCAGGATGGTGTATGTATGAAGTAGAAGTGTAGAGTGTGATTACCGCGAATGGTGTACTGTTCGTGTGCTGACCAATATAACCACTCATACACATGTGTCTACAAGGCACCAATGCAGACTGCTGGAATCTTTGTTTACTCAATTTATTCAGACGTACACACTGGGACATACGAGTACATCATGGTATGTTGACATATCAATTTGTAGGTATACATAGCAGATCTGAAGTCATGACACATTCAGAAATAATGGGCAGTACATCAAAAGTTCAATGTCATGATATATTATGGCCGCATCCCCTATCTGACTAAACGCGTCAGTGAAGGCAGATCGGTAAATAACTAAGGTTACTTGACGTCCATAGTTTGTAGCATATATTATGAAACCACGAAAGAGGGGGTTTCTAGCAAGATTGAGATCTCCCTGTCACTGTCCGATAATAGGATAAATAATCTGTTCTCTTGGCAGTGATCAAAAAATATGATGACCGAAATCTAACATGGCTGCCTCCCTGAGTTGTCGTTCACTCATTCATAGGAAGGAGAATATAAGCCAGAGTTAATTTATAATGGGTATATAAATGATTTCATAAATGTTCCCATACAGCTCTACGGTGATCAGGTTAATTCACGTAGCCATAACCGCTGTAGGAAAGTCTGTCATCTTTGTCGATACAAAACACGACCCTAGCGATACGAAGCACAATGTTCCATCTAGGTCGAATCGACATGAGATCATCAAAATAGGGTCTGGCAATACATGGAGTCCGAATTATACATTGTACCGTACCTTAGGAGAGTCTCTAACATAAACTATAGTAGAGATACCATCTCCTTTAGAAGAAAACCACTTCATGAATTATATTTCCTTAAGAATCTACCAGCCCTTTGAAAAATGCGTACCCGCCATTATCACGGTACATCGGAACTCATCACGACTTGTCAAGACAACTCATACTTCCGCTAGACCGGAATAATAAGAATCTAGTCCCGCCTACCCATCCAAAATATACAATATAGGACTGATTCTACTTGTACTAATAATATGTAATACATATGAATTCAGGCCATAAACACAATAAGCAAATTAATATATTTTCTGGCCCTAAAAAATAAGTACAAACGTAAGCGCAATATCCTTGCGCCGGATCAATATCCAGAACGCTTACTCCTATAATCAAAAGTGTGAATCAAACATGGATTATCTCGCTTTACCCATAGACAGCATTTTCATACACAAATGAATGAATGTCTATATTTTTCCCATATTAAATAGCCATATCGATTTTTGTAATATGTGCGTCAAAATATGCACGCAACAGATTACCACACCCCTCGGGAAAAAAAAATGGTACATTTTTTTTTTTGAAATCCATCTAGGAGCAACATACAATAGGCTCACAACGCACCAATACAATGCGCAGATGATAAGCATAAGTTTTATGACCTTAGAGAAAGTACTTCTCTAAGTATTAATATTTCCAGAGAGGTGTCACCAACGCATACTACAATATTAGCAATGACCCAATTTCCACATTAGTTTATACATAAATTTCATCTAAGATATCTTAACATCATGATCATCAAAGACGAAAAACATTGAAAGATCAGCGGTGAATAAATATCAATGAACCGCTAAGTAGTGTTACAATCAATATATGATATATTACATATGTGTACACATTTCAACATAGAAACAACTGTATCAAAGTTGTATAACAGTTATGAATCATGTGGGCATCTAGACAAAATATCTGCCATCACATTTTCTGACCCACGGATAGCTCGCACCGAAAAATGAAATGGCTGTAGAGCAATCGCGTATCGCGTTGATCTCGCGCTCTTCAGATTTTTTACTCTGAATAGCCGTAAGAGCTTTCTGGTCAGTTTCCACAATGAAATGCGCGCCCAGAAGAAATCTTTGCAGTTTAAGGATTGACCAAACCATAGCCAATAATTCACGGTCTAGGACCGAGTAATTCTTCTCTGCGGCATTTAATTTCCGAGAAATATACATCACAGGATGCAGAGTTCCAGAGTACTCTTGCATTAGTGCAGCTCCAATCCCGGTGGATGAAGCGTCACTACGAAGAATAAATGTCTTATCCTTAGAAGGCAATACTAGGATAGGTGAAGTAGAAAACATAGTTTTAACCTTATCCAAAGAGGATTGACATTCTTGAGTCCAATGGACTACATTAGGAGACCCTTTCTTTAGCAAGGAAGAAAGAGGTGACATAATGGAGGACAGATTCGGGATGAATCGTCCATAAAATTGTATTAGACCTAAGAGACTTCGTACTTGCTTTTTAGTCTTAGGAATAGAAATGTTAAGTATCTTACTTGTATTATGGTCTTCTGTTTTTAGGAACCCATGACCAACACGGTGTCCTAAGAAAGATATTTCGCTAAAACCAATACATGCTTTCGATGGTTTCGCTGTCAGGTTATGCTCGCGTAAGATAGACAATAGTTCATTTATACCATTATAGTGATCGTTCCAAGTATCACTGAAAAGACAGATGTCATCAAGATACGCAATGACATCTGAGCGATGAGATAGGATTCGACGCATCATGCGTACAAATGTTGCAGGGGCGTTCATAAGACCGAAAGGCATGAAATTCCATTGGAATAGACCCCTAGGCGTCGAAAAAGCAGTAAACGGTTTGGCGTGTTCGGATAGTGGAACTTGCCAATATCCCTTAGACAAATCGAGTTTAGTAAAGAAGTGAGAATTCGATAGTCTCGTAAGTAGCTCTTCTAGTAAAGGCATAGGTTCAGCATCGAATTTAGTCACTTGATTCAATTTGCGATAATCCACGCAAAGACGTATGTTATTGTCTTTTTTTCGTACTATAACCATCGGCGAAGAATATGCTGATGTGGATGGTTCAATAATTTTTAACTCTATCATCTCATCTAACTCTTTCTCTACCTGTGCTTGAAAATGTATCGGGATAGGATACGGTCTGACTCTTATAGGACTATGGTCAGTAAGAATAATGTCATGTTGAATGACATCAGTTTGACCAGGAATGTCAGTAAGGACATCCTGAAATTGTTCTAACATAGTAGAAACTTGTTTCTGCTCTCCTGGAGATAATTCTGGAGAAATTGCAACATCTTTCCATGATTCATTAGAGTGAAGAGGAATCATTGGAAAAGGTAAATTTACATCCGAGAAACTCGTTTCCTCATCCTGTATTACTGACAGAGATGAGTACTGTCCATGTTGGACTGGAAAATCGTCCGTTGCCTGGAAAACAGGTTGTAAATAATCAGGACGTTCATGGAATTCCGTGAGCATGTTGATGTGGAAGGTTTTACGCTTCCCGTCAATATCGACGATATAGTCAACATCGGAAACTTTTGATATTATATCGTACGGACCTTTCCAAGAAATGAGAAGTCTATTTTCCCTACAAGGTAGCAAGACAAATGCTTTGTCACCTGGACAAAGTTGTCGCAAACATCTCTTTTTATTGGCAAATTCCCTTGCCTTCTGTTTCGCAAATTCAGAAGAAGCAGTTGCCAATTTGCATGCTTCAATAATCTTGTGTCTAAGTGCGATGACATATTCATAAGAGGATTTTGTGTCATCGACAATATTATCAGCAGTTATAAGATCATGAAGTAAGGACATAGGACCTCGCGGTTTCGCGCCAAAGACAAGTTCAAAGGGAGAAAATCCTGTATGTTCGTTGGCGACCTCTCTATATGCAAAGAGAGCCGCGGGTAAAACCCTATCCCAATCCTGAGGATGATCTTCTGTTATCTTACCTAGTAGGTTTTTCAGAGTTCTATTCAAACGTTCCACCATCCCATTGGACATAGGATGATAAATACTACTCAGCGATCTCTCTATCTTCAGAGTCGACATTACTTGAGACATGGTATCCGATATGAGTTGGGTACCATGGTCGGATAATATTTCTGCTGGAAACCCCAGACGAGAAAATATTAACCAAAGAGCATCTGCGACATCAGCAGTAGTTATGCTCTTTAGAGGAACAGCCTCCGGCCAACGTGTGCACATATCAACACACGTCAAAATAAATTGGTGTCCTCTAGCAGACTTTATCTTAAATGGACCAATGATGTCTATCGCCATTTTTTGAAATGGCCGAATGGGAATGTCTGCAGCCTGAATAGGTGCATCATGGCGTGGACCTCTGGATTTAATCTCTTGACATACTTTACAAGATCGACAATAGATTCGTATGTCCTTATTCACAGCAGGCCAAAAGAAAGATTGAAGAACTCTAGCTTTAGTACGGGAAAAACCCATATGTCCAGCACACTGCGAATCATGAGCGTGCTGTAAGATTTTAACTCTCATATTTTTAGGCACAAGGATTTGAGAATGAATGGACTTAGCGGAGTCTTGTACCATACGTACAAGTACGCCATTCTTCATCGTAATCCAAGATTTACGATTTGTATCCTTATTCGGATCACCTTTTGTTGCCAGAGTAAAGAATTTCTTTAGAGTAGGATCATCTTCCTGCTGTTTGATAAAGGAATCGTGGGAAATCTCCAAGGGATCATCTTGGATCTGCGCATCATTATCTTCAGAATGTGAAGATTGTGGCATATTAAGAGCTTGAGCCCTAGTGATTACTGCATTAGCAGATTGCATATTAACATTTTCCCAATTAGAAATTTGCTGTGGAGTGCATTCTTTCACTCCATGAATGCGACCGATGATAAGATCAGCGATCGGATTCGGCAAGAGACATGCTTGCACCTCTCCTGTAAAGAAAGGCGTAGCAATATTGATAATGGCAGTGGAGTACTTCTCCAATGTGCCACCAAATGTTACACATTTGACTATATTGCCTGTAGCTCGAGAAGGATTTACGAGTGATTGCCTCACTCCAATGGTAGTGCACCCCGAATCGAAAAGAATTGATACCGGAGTACCATCTATTAGGCCCCTATTAAAGACAAGAGCACCCCTTCCATTATGCGCAATTGACGCATGGAGAGCGGGAAGCGGGTGACCGCAGCTTAAAGTAGACACTGTGGTTGGATCGAATAATGTTTTGCATTGCGAACACTCAGATGCTCTAGCAAAATCGAAAGCGGAATTTGCTACACTGTTGGAGTCTTTTTTTATCATTATTCTGATTATCGGTGTCGTGGAACTCCTGTTGTGCAGAGTTAGCCTGGTAATACGATTTACCATGTCTTTTGTGTTGTGATCTACCTCGGTTATAATTGTCTCTATAATTATTATTGCCTCTGTTATAACCCCTATTTGGGTTTGAATCATAATATTCATGATCATAATCATCATGCTCGTTATATTGAGTATCCCTGTAATATTGTTTTTTTTTGTCTCCATGAAGCACTTGGGTAGTTCCTATAGCTACTCCCTTTCCGAGAATTTCTAACATTATGGGTACCCCTCGCGTGTCGAGGACTATCAGCCCGATTCCAGTTCTTCGAAGAAGAACCCTGATTTGAGTGGTTATCTTGGTTTTGATACTTATTCCAATTAACCTTTTTATCAAATTTATTTTTAGCTCCTTGGAATTTGTGTGTGAGTAATTCTGATTATATTCTGTTGCCGAAGCAACTGGCATACTCTCTTTAATGTTAGAGTTACTAAGAATCATGTCAGGGTGTGCCGTGGCATACTGGTCACAATATTCTTCCATTTGCTTTATTGTACCAGGTTTACGCTCATGTAAGAACTCTAGGAATATTTATTTACAGAAGACATGACCTTGTCTCTTAGCAATAAATCCGTAAGACCATCAAATGTTTTCTCTGTTTTGGATAATTCAATCCATCGTGAAAGTGTAATTCGTGCTTTTGAGATGAAATCTGAGAATTCTACACCTACCTCAGGTCTCATTGTTTTAAACAAAAGACGGTAACCTTCCTCAGACAGCTGATATCTCTTTATCAAAGCTGCCCTAACAGCATCATAATTATCTTTGTCGGCCTCTTCAACACAATATAACTTACTTAGGGACTCCCCTTTTAGATTTTCAGACAACTGATTCACATACTGTGATTTGTCAACATTATGAGATCGACAAGCCCGTTCAAATCTAGAAAGCCAAAATGTTATGTCATCACTGGTAGGGTTAAACGCTGGTACCTTGACCTTGTACACAAAGGGTTTACCATTACTACCAGATGCCTGATTAACATTACTCATACATGTCAATTTTAATTTCTCTAATTCAAACTCATGTTCTCTTATTGCTTTTCTCTCTCTTCAGCTTCTCTATCTAATCTTTTCTGTTCTGCAGCAGCAGCAGCTTCTAATTTTTTCTGTTCTGCAGCAGCAGCAACTTCTAATTTTTTCTGTTCTGCAGCAACTTCTAATTTTTTCTGTTCTGCAGCAGCAGCAACTTCTAATTTTTTCTGTTCTGCAGCAACTTCTAATTTTTTCTGTTCTGCAGCAGCAGCAACTTCTAATTTTTTCTGCTCTGCATCAGCTTCTAATTTCTTCTGTTCTGCCTCAAATCTCCTTTCCTCCACTTGCATCTGCAATTTCTTAAGTTCAGCAGCAGTATCAGCTTCTTTTTCTAATCTTTTTTCTTCCGCTAGAGCTTTCCTTTCTTCTGCAGCAGCTTTTTTTTTCTTCTATTTGAAGTTTTCTCTCCTCAGCCGCAGCTTTTTTTTCCTCAGCAGCAGCTTTTCTTTCTTCAACAGCAGCAGCAATTTTTTTCTCTTCTGCAGCTAATGCTTTGTCATATTGAGCAACAGCCCATTGTTCTAAGTCTTTTCCAGTCTTATCAAGAGATTTTCCTTGTGCAATGAAATAATCTAATGTAGACATATTGTCTTCTTAAATCAGAAACCTGAAAAAGTAAATAAATTACCCTCTTTCACGTTAATGAGAGACAAGTCTATACCATAGACTTAGTCTTAGTCCAAACTTGTATGGTTTATAATAACCAATGATAACTTGAGTACCTGTGGACAACAATAACTGTATCTCAAATACTGTGGGAGACAAGCCTTACAAAGGTCTTGTATATCTCAATGTAATCAAAGATCACTAGGGTACCTGTGGAAAAAATATTTCCCTTTACCAATCACTTTGGGAGACAAGCCTTACAAAGGTCTTGTACATTTTGTTTTATAAAAATAACAATCATAAAGTACTGATCTGTACTATACTATCAGTGTATACCACTATACGTCATATGTCAACTAAAGACATTACAAAGGACAAACAAGAAAAGACAAAATGAACACATTTGCAGAGATCAAATTAAATTAAATAGGAGAAATGAAAAAAAATGATCACAGAAACCGTGATGATAACTGCAATAATAAAATGACAAGACAAATAACGCCACAGTGTATAAACATAAGGGTGTGTGGTGAAGTGGGATGTTATAAATACTTATAGGGAACTTAGTGTACTGACTGAGATCAGCTGTGAAGGTATCTATATCTATTAAGAGTAGTGTATTATAGATAACCTTACTTGCTACCACATATCTATATATCTCAGTCAGAATTATTCTGGAATAGTGTGATGCTACGTTATGTGTCTAGGGTATGAGTATGGTGAAGTGTAAGTCACAACAACAGACAGATAAACAATTTAATTTAATCCACTACTCTTGACAACACTGTGACACTCACATACATATAACACTCTACAAAGATATCTTAAAAGAGTCACTGATAAACTTTCAAATAACAATATGTATTCATTACTGGCATGAATGAATATGTGTCCTGATTCAACTACAAGGGAACCAGGAATCACAATCAATTTAAATTACAAGTTATGTACAGAATGTATTTAATATGAAATATTGTAGTGACATATATTATTACAAATGTTCTATGTGTGTCAGTTGTGTAGTAGTAAAATGAGGTAATACTGGTTTTGTTTTGTTCAAGCTCTGTTGGTATTTGTCATCATGACTTCAATAGTTTGTCTTTAGGGACTAGTATTGGAGATGTTCACAGTTCCTGATTTTAAGACAAGTAAATTCCCCTCTTAATGTTAATTTTAAAAAGTCAGTTCAAGATGAGGGGACATAATGTTGAGCTCAGCTGGCCAAGTTAGCTTATCTGGCGTGATGGCGGCAGGAAAGGACTCCTCTGCTCGAATTCTCCTCTGGGCTCTGGAGACACCTCACTGATAGCTAAAAAGACCAAGGAGTATGCTGTCCGACTCTGGATTCAGCAAAGCTCTGACCAGGTGCTGCTCAGTACCATCAAGACCACTGTCCCACAATTCATACGAATAACACAGATACGTTGATTAGCAATGAATTCTGGCACAAACTGGCACAAATTTCCATCTGCTTATCTTCCAGGCTTTCAAGATCATTTAAACAAGTGGTCTCGAACTAACGCTCCCAAGTGTGTATATCAGCGAGACTGGCCAATGAGCCACGTTTCGACAAGTGTTTGAAAAAATGTTATCTTTTCCCGTCTCCCCTAACAACCAAGATAGTATTTATAGCCCGACCAATCGTGGTTAGGCTTTCATTTGTTGCGCTCCAATCAATTTGGAGTTTACATGGTAGGCTATTTCTGTAACGTAAATTTTTTTCAAACACGTTAAAAAAAAAAAATCTTATGAGCAGAAATGATTTTATGCTGTCAGGCACCCCCAATATTTTATTTTGGGTATAATTTATTAATTCCTGGACTATTTGCGTAACGTTTTACATATTATTTGTCAGCAAGCCCTAAGGAACCCAAAAATACTAATTTAAAGGAGCTACGTGGCTGCGTTCAAAATATGCAATTTCTTCTACCTCCTGTTTCGAAGATGTGCTGTCTGGGTACTGTTATGTTTTCAACCGTAAACCCATCTAATGTTATCTTTTCTAATAAGAGTCTGTTATGATTTATAAACCTAACTCTGGGAAAGGGTAGTGTATTTTATCACTGTCCGTCTGAAAAAAAATTAGTGCATGTAGACTTACACGCGTGATGGCAGCATTTGCGTATCGCGCGAAGCGTGTTTAGTGTTCGGCTTTCTGCCTCTCCCTTCTCGCTATCCTTTTGTCCATCTGTTCGTTCGTTTTGGTAACGTAATATAATTAATGTTAGGATTAATTTAGGTCATTACGCAGGGCCTCTCAATGCTTTTCCAAGAAATACAGCACACGTTTCATTGAAGAAAGCGGGTAATAATACAGTAAGCTTTTATATCAACGTGAAAGCGTTACAATTTGCAGACGAAGCAGAAAACAAGGGGGATTTCGAGTACATTCCTTGTGACAGCACTGTCATTTTACCATTGCTCTTCTCTTTATTAATTTTATTTGTTAGGCTTCATATTTACCTAATAATTTATATATGTGGATTAGAATATTTCATGACACCTCCCCTCTTAAAACAGACATTATATGTCAGTCCTTTATTCTATATACACATAGAGAAATTTATTATTATTTCTGGGGTTTACGGTGATTCTCATCACACGGATGGCGGCTTAAAAAATCCGCTCCCAGATTGGTTTTTCCAGATATATATTCAATGCTAAAATTATATGGAGCCAGAAGCAAAGACCATCGGAGTAACCTAGAGTTCTCATGCTTAGCCTGTGCTAAAAACGATAAAGGTTTGTGGTCAGTTTGCAACTTAAATGCCTTCCCATATAGATAAATATTGAATTTCTTTATTGCCCATATTACTGCAAGACATTCTTTTTCGCTAGTTGAGTAGTTGATTTCAGCTTTATTCAACTTTCTGCTAGCATATGCCACTGGGCTTAATTCCCCATCCAATGCATCTGATTTCTGTAGTAAAGTTGCACCTAACCCAATATTACTTGCATCCGTCCTTACTATGAATTCTTGACTTAAGTCAGGTAATTTCAAAATGGGTTTACTTGTGAGCTTTTCCTTCAATTCTTGGTAAGTCATTTCACATTGTGGTGTCCATGTAATGCGATCTGGATGTCCTTTACGTGTCAATTCCGTTAAAGGTGCACATATGGAATTAAAGTTTTTGATATACTTCTGGTAGAAACCACATAATGAGACAAAGGATCTCACGTCCTTCTTGGTTTGTGGTCTCGGGGCTTTCTGTAGTTTCTCTAAATTCTTTGGGTCAGGGGTCATGTTTCCCTGATAAACTGTGTGTCCCAAAAATTCCAATTCTTTACATCCAACGCAACATTTGGTTGGTCGGGCTGTTAAATTTGCCTCCCTAAGTCGATCAAACAGCATGTTCAGAGAGTCAATGTGTTCCTCAAATGTTTCTGTTGCTATAAGGATATCATCCATAAAATTTGTTATACAGGGATTATTCAGAGGATCCAATAATTTTCTCATCATTCTAGAGAAGACACTAGGCGCATTCTTCAATCCAAATGGCAATCTATTAAACTCATAGTGTCCTTCTGAGGTACTAAAAGCTAGGTATGGTCTAACCTCAGGCTTTACTGGAATCTGATAGTATCCTTTACTCAGATCCACTTTTGAGAAATATTTAGCTTTATTTAGTCTGGCAAACAGCTGATTTGTATCCGGCAATGGATCCACCTGTCCTTCTGTAATAGCATTCAGTCTCCTGTAATCTATACAGAGTCTATGTTCTCCAGAGGGCTTCCTTAAGAGTACCACCCCGGAACTATACGAAGACTCACTGTGCGAAATAATTCCTTCCTTCAATAGATAGTCTATCTCTTCCTTCAAAGCTTTTTCCTTAGCAAACGGAATCGAATATGGTTTCATACAGACAGGTGTGGAGTCTATGAGTTTCATATCATATTCCAATAGGTTTGTATGCCCTGGTCGGTCTGTTAACACCTCTGCATGATTCTTTAGAACCTGTTGCACTCTCTCTTTCTGAGTTTTCGTTAAATGTGTACTGATTTTCACCTGTGCTGCTGTCTCACAGGGGTGTAATGGATATTCAAATGATGAAAGTGGTTCCTTTTTCATCTCCATGGCGATGGACAAAGTCAACAAGTGTGTCTCTTCCTGATGTTCTCTTTCCAAATATTTCTTCAGGAGATTCACATGATAGATTTTTTCTTTCCCCTTCTTATCTATCTTATAATTTGTTCTAGACACCTTCTCTAGAACTGTATATGGACCCTGCCATCCAATTTGTAACTTATTCTGACTCCCGGGCAAAAGAAGCAGTACTTTCTCTCCCACAGCCAAATTTCTGTCTTTCGCCTTCCTGTTATAATAGGCAGCATGTTTCTTCCTGGCTTGTTTCAAATTTTCATTGGCAAGTTTCCAGCCAGTTTTCAACCGAGTGGTCAGCTCATTCACATATTGGTATGAAGATGTAATGTTTTCCTCTGCCTTTTCATCAGTCCACGTTCTTAACAAAGCTACATATGGACCTTTAATTGTGTGGACCTATTTGTCCATGCACCGGTATGGTCTCTTCCACTCGAAGCTTTATAGTGATGATTTTTCCTCCCAGAATTATCATTCACAAAACGACCGCTACCAATTTTTCTTTTGGGGCTTTCTCCCCTCTTAAAATTCTTGATGAGAGATTTCCTCTCTACATCCTCTTCCTCCAGTTTGTTTAAGTCCGATTGAGGGATTGTCGGCTTATCCTGGGGTAAGACATCTTTTTGCACTCTCCGCATAGTGGCCATTGTAAAACAGTTAAGTGAAGCTTGTCCGTGAAAAGGGGCTTCCCATTTCATTTGGTCCACTTTATCAAATTTATATTTCTTTTTATTATCAGGCCTAATTTTGCCCCGTGGCGTGTCCAGGTCCTGATCCATGTTCCCACTTGTGGGTGTTCCCTCATGTGCTATGCTACACCTTTCTACAAAATTTTCAATGTCCCATCTTGCTTTGGGCCAATAATAATTGTGAGCCACCTTTTGAATGATGGTACCTATCTTCTCATGGTCCCCATCTGGTTTCACATGTAGGCTCCTTATTAATTCTGTCCTGTATCTTTTTGGAAGAACCAGCTGTCCGTGACCATGGGATCTAGTTCCAGTCTTCCTATACATCAACTTGTTTTTCATGTAAAAATCTCCCTTGCCTGGAGTTGTATGACAAGTTGACAATTTTCTGAAACAAGGCTTGAGTGTTTTATCCCCAGCCTGTGCCTTCCTCATCTCTTCTGGAGTGGTATCTAACATAATATCCTCCTCCTGTCTTGAGGTCGACCTGACCTGAAGGGTTGCCATATACACAGGTTTCCTTCTGCAACGGTCAGTGTCATGATTGTCCATCTGACAATTCTTACACCACCTTTTTCCTTGGTTGAAAGATTTTCTTTCATTATATTTCCTTTCATCGAATTGTGGGAATTTATTTTTATTTTCATACCGTGGCCTATCAAATTGGTGCTTACCTTTATTTTGATCCTTAGGATCAAATTTATTAAAGTTCTGTGGTGCCCTAAAGTTATCCACCTGTTTCTTTTTATTACCTGTTACCTCTGCTTGAGCTGCTTGATACCTTTCAGCAACATTTAGCAACTCACCCAGCCTCTCTGCACCTTGTTCCATGAGAAACTTTCTCAGGTCTGGAGCCATGGACTCTCTTAGTTGCTCTATAAGGACCATTTCCTTAAGATCTTGGGTTTTCCCCAGAGAAGTCCATTTCTCCAAGTATGTCTCTATGCGTGCAGAGAACTGGTGATAGGTTTCACCTGACAGTAGTTTAGCATTCCTAAATTTTTTCCTGTAAAACTCTGCATTCTTTTCATACCTTAACAAAAGAGCCTGCTTTAGCATGTCATAATTTTCCTGATCACCTCTGCTCATTTTTGCAAAAACTTCATAAGCTGCCCCACGAAGTCCCTGAGATAACTTTAAGCTCCACCTTTCTCTCTCCAACCCATACGTGGTAGCTAATAGTTCATACCTATTTATATAGCTCTCAATATCATCGTCTTTCTCAACAAAATGATCTAAATGAAAATTCATAGCTGAGATTGAGGCTCCTTGAGTAACCGTAGCATCAGAGGCAAAGGGACTGGCACCATTTTCAGGAGCATGGCCTTGAAACTCAAACTCCCTTAGTCGTAACTCATGTTCCCTTTGTAATCTTTTATCTTCTGCTTCCCTTTCTGCAGCTAATTTCTTCTCTTCCCTTTCTGCAGCCAATTTCTTCTCTTCTCTTTCTGCAGCTAATCTTTTGTCTTCTCTTTCTGCTTCCAATTTCTTAGCCTCAATCTGCAACCTCTTAGTCTCAGCCTCAGCTTCAAATTGTAACTTCTTAATTTCCCTGTCAGCCTCTAACTTTCTTTCGGCTTCAAACCTTCTTTCTTCGCGTTCAATAAATTTGTCACATTCCGTAGTAACATAGGCAACCATAACTTGCCCATCTAATCCTAACTCTTTTGCAGTCTGAACCGCAGCAGATCGAAATTTGGCCAGGTCCGCCATTGTCTATCAGGTAACTTTATATAATGTCTAACCAACAATTCAATTTCTAACTATATATCTAATGGACAACACAGGCACCGTGAGCTCAACCTTATTTAATTCCACCCAAGGATACCTTTTAATTCTTATATTCCCTGAAGTGAATTACCCCCAATATTTTTAATAGTTAAAGATTCAAAATCCCAAGAGCGAGACCCCAATATATGTGGTGAAGTGGGATGTTATAAATACTTATAGGGAACTTAGTGTACTGACTGAGATCAGCTGTGAAGGTATCTATATCTATTAAGAGTAGTGTATTATAGATAACCTTACTTGCTACCACATATCTATATATCTCAGTCAGAATTATTCTGGAATAGTGTGATGCTACGTTATGTGTCTAGGGTATGAGTATGGTGAAGTGTAAGTCACAACAACAGACAGATAAACAATTTAATTTAATCCACTACTCTTGACAACACTGTGACACTCACATACATATAACACTCTACAAAGATATCTTAAAAGAGTCACTGATAAACTTTCAAATAACAATATGTATTCATTACTGGCATGAATGAATATGTGTCCTGATTCAACTACAAGGGAACCAGGAATCACAATCAATTTAAATTACAAGTTATGTACAGAATGTATTTAATATGAATATTGTAGTGACATATATTATTACAAATGTTCTATGTGTGTCAGTTGTGTAGTAGTAAAATGAGGTAATACTGGTTTTGTTTTGTTCAAGCTCTGTTGGTATTTGTCATCATGACTTCAATAGTTTGTCTTTAGGGACTAGTATTGGAGATGTTCACAGTTCCTGATTTTAAGACAAGTAAATTCCCCTCTTAATGTTAATTTTAAAAAGTCAGTTCAAGATGAGGGGACATAATGTTGAGCTCAGCTGGCCAAGTTAGCTTATCTGGCGTGATGGCGGCAGGAAAGGACTCCTCTGCTCGAATTCTCCTCTGGGCTCTGGAGACACCTCACTGATAGCTAAAAAGACCAAGGAGTATGCTGTCCGACTCTGGATTCAGCAAAGCTCTGACCAGGTGCTGCTCAGTACCATCAAGACCACTGTCCCACAATTCATACGAATAACACAGATACGTTGATTAGCAATGAATTCTGGCACAAACTGGCACAAATTTCCATCTGCTTATCTTCCAGGCTTTTATTGAGCAAAATTTTAGCTGGCTTCAACGCACTGATGCTTTATCAAGATCATTTAAACAAGTGGTCTCGAACTAACGCTCCCAAGTGTGTATATCAGCGAGACTGGCCAATGAGCCACGTTTCGACAAGTGTTTGAAAAAATGTTATCTTTTCCCGTCTCCCCTAACAACCAAGATAGTATTTATAGCCCGACCAATCGTGGTTAGGCTTTCATTTGTTGCGCTCCAATCAATTTGGAGTTTACATGGTAGGCTATTTCTGTAACGTAAATTTTTTTCAAACACGTTAAAAAAAAATCTTATGAGCAGAAATGATTTTATGCTGTCAGGCACCCCCAATATTTTATTTTGGGTATAATTTATTAATTCCTGGACTATTTGCGTAACGTTTTACATATTATTTGTCAGCAAGCCCTAAGGAACCCAAAAATACTAATTTAAAGGAGCTACGTGGCTGCGTTCAAAATATGCAATTTCTTCTACCTCCTGTTTCGAAGATGTGCTGTCTGGGTACTGTTATGTTTCAACCGTAAACCCATCTAATGTTATCTTTTCTAATAAGAGTTTTTTTATGATTTATAAACCTAACTCTGGGAAAGGGTAGTGTATTTTATCACTGTCCGTCTGAAAAAAAATTAGTGCATGTAGACTTACACGCGTGATGGCAGCATTTGCGTATCGCGCGAAGCGTGTTTAGTGTTCGGCTTTCTGCCTCTCCCTTCTCGCTATCCTTTTGTCCATCTGTTCGTTCGTTTTGGTAACGTAATATAATTAATGTTAGGATTAATTTAGGTCATTACGCAGGGCCTCTCAATGCTTTTCCAAGAAATACAGCACACGTTTCATTGAAGAAAGCGGGTAATAATACAGTAAGCTTTTATATCAACGTGAAAGCGTTACAATTTGCAGACGAAGCAGAAAACAAGGGGGATTTCGAGTACATTCCTTGTGACAGCACTGTCATTTTACCATTGCTCTTCTCTTTATTAATTTTATTTGTTAGGCTTCATATTTACCTAATAATTTATATATGTGGATTAGAATATTTCATGACAGGGTGTAAAAAACTGAAATGAAAGGAAAGATGAGACCTACAATTATACAAACAAATCAAACAAAAATAAAGAACAGAAAAAATGTTACAAATACAAATATGAAACAGTCGTCACAACTAACCAAATATTTGCAAACTATGTTGCATGCAAATTTCAATTAAGAAATTGCTCCCTATCGAACGCCAGAACAAGACCAATATCATTCGGTATTTCCTGTTCTAGTCACCTCCCATCCAGGCCCGCAACATATAAACACCTACACATATAACAAATAACATGTAAGCATAAATAGCATATAGCATACAATATAATTTATGTCATGAATGGAATGTGTTGCAGGTATAGTGTTGTAAAGCAGGCACAGTTTATTTTAATACTAATAACTTGCCACTTTATTGAGTAATAGATTTAATGCTAAACTATTACACTGTCAATCTTTTCTCTTTTGAGCATATGAAGATCCAACGATGAACTATGCACTTTATGTTCAACAACACTGTGATTCTTCTGTACGTTGAGAAATGTCAACAATACTGCTCCAGATATTTTCTACACTTGATACCACTGTCCTGTGTAATACTGTCTGTACAGCGAAAAACTGTCAACAAGCGCTGACCTAGATACAGCATCCTATCGGTAGTACAGGTCAAGCTGACATCGACTGTATAGCTGTCCTACTGGTGTTGATGTGTTCAAACAAATGTTCTTTCAGCTGTAAACTGTGATTCTCAACACAAAACTGCGTAAGCTGGACCCAGGAATCTGGCTCGCCACTGTAAAGTTTGTATATTGTCCACTGTAAAGTTTCAGTCGGTGTGCTCTGTAAGGAAGAGTGGTGTGTTGTTGAGATCAGGCATGCCCCAGTCTACCCAGCTGTAAATGGGTAACTCACCCTAGTCCTGAGTTAGGGAAGGCAAAGGCTCCAGGGGAAGCAGGCCCTAAACTTGGTCACTCCAACCGACGCAGGATGGTGTATGTATGAAGTAGAAGTGTAGAGTGTGATTACCGCGAATGGTGTACTGTTCGTGTGCTGACCAATATAATCACTCATACACATGTGTCTACAAGGCACCAATGCAGACTGCTGGAATCTTTGTTTACTCAATTTATTCCGACGTACACACTGGGACATACGAGTACATCATGGTATGTTGACATATCAATTTGTAGGTATACATAGCAGATCTGAAGTCATGACACATTCAGAAATAATGGGCAGTACATCAAAAGTTCAATGTCATGATATATTATGGCCGCATCCCCTTATCTGACTAAACGCGTCAGTGAAGGCAGATCGGTAAATAACCAAGGTTACTTGACGTCCATAGTTTGTAGCATATATTATGAAACCACGAAAGAGGGGGTTTCTAGCAAGATTGAGATCTCCCTGTCACTGTCCGATAATAGGATAAATAATCTGTTCTCTTGGCAGTGATCAAAACATATGATGACCGAAATCTAACAGGTGTCTCCAGAACACAGGAAGCAATCGAGCAGAGGAGTCTTTTCCTGCCGCCATCACGAAAGATAAGCTTCTGTGGCCAGAGTAGCTAAACATTATGTGCCCCCCTCTAAAATTGACATTATATTAAACACAGAGGGACAATAAATTGTTTCAAATGACAGGAACTGTGAACTTTTCTTAATACTATTTCCACGATAATCAAACACTTGAAGTCATGATGAAAAACAACAACCAAGCTTGAACAATCCAGTATTACTTCATAGTACCACTTCACAAATTACACACATAGAATAATAATAATAAAATATGTCAATACAAAGTTCATATATATAAACTGTGTACATACTACTTGTAATTACATTTGATTGTGATTCCTGGTTCACTGTGTAGTTGAATCAGGATACCCATTATTGAAAGAATTAATACATATATTTTTAAACTTAAACACTTGATTCATTTAAGATAGTCTTATAGAGTGTTATATGTGTGTGAGTGTCACAGTGTTGTAAAGTGTTGTGGAATAAATTAAATTGTTTATCTGTCTGTTGTTGTTGTGACTTACACTTCATCATTTTCATAACCCTAGACATTTAACGTAGTCATCACAATATTCCAGAATAATTCTGACTGAGGTATAAATGTGGTAGCAAGTAAGGTCATCTGTAATACACCACACTTATTAGATACAGATACCTTCACAGCTGATCTCAGTCAGTACACTAAGTCCCCTATAAATATTTATAACATCCCACATTACCACAATAATAGTCCTGAAATCATGGGATCTTGAGCAGGAATATGTATCCCCAAAAAAGATGGGGATCCAGGAATGGAGATCGAGAAAAAAGTGATCCAAAAAGGGGTTTCAGGAAAAAGGATCCAGGAAAAGGAATCCAGGAAGCAGGTGATCACAGGGGTTAATTTCCAAGCCAGGACTTTCTGGAATCTTCTCTGCGAAATGCAAATCAATTTTCCCTATTAGTTAACACATCATAACATAGGTTTATTGTACGTATTCATACACTGCATTGCAGATTACCTCCAAAAATTAGCAAACTCAAACTCTGTTTCCATCCCCCAGTGCGGCTGACCTATATCGGGCGCTCATTGGTCATTCTCCACCTTTTATCGATTAAATTCGTTCGCTAGTCTGCATGAAATGTGTAAACACTGCGAGGACCGCGTGCTATGCCATAATCGAGGGGAGGTGCCTCCTTGTCTTGACCCACGAGCTCGTTCAAGAAAGTAAATATATACATGTATTGTTTTGGGTTCCTGTCCGTGCTTTCCGACACTTAATAAGTACGGTCATCTAGATTGGCCGTGAAAACCTAGGAAAATATTATACATACACGAGGGGTTTACTCTATAGGAAAGAGCCCATAAAACTGTTAGTTTTTATTCATTTGAAAGAATGCGGTGCGTTCCCAACTTTAGGGTTACCAGAAAATAAAAAGAATTAAAAAAATGCCCTTCAAAGTTTATAACACAAATTGGGGCTGATACGATAATCATTCAAATCAATAAATAATTCATTTAGAAAAAAGGTACTAAAAGATTAACAAATTGGTATCCACTTAAATTAATTAGTATAAACACACTCACACACAGTCCTTGAAAACTAACTTAATACCTAGTGATTTTTGCTGGTGCAAAACTTAATAATATTAAATTACCCCGTCACGGAAAAGAAACTTTAAGAAAGTTAACAAAGGTTTATTTATAAGTTTAGAAAAACAACTTTTGGAGGCTATTTTCTAAGTGCGCTTACCGATACATTAAGAATTATTCCTTATAACAATGCATCTTGTTTTAGGCATAACTGCACAAATTCCACTCTGCAGGTCAGAGGATCTCTGGAGACAACAAGCACCGAGTACTCCTTGAGTCTAGTTTTTATAACCAGATTCTCCTACATATCGCGTCACTTAGTGTTAACATCTGCGTGGGGAGTGGCCATGTCTGACAGGGGACAAAGGCGTAAGGGGACCGGGAGTTTCCTCTCCTGCGTCGCGAGATGAAAGTGATCAGTGAAGAAGCGGCATCTGGTTCTCATAGGGTTTTCAGGAAGAGAAACGCTCGTCATTTGAAAGGCAAGGCAACTGTCTATGTCCGCTTTCCCCTGCTTCAAAGATTTAGAAGTTTTTCCGCTTCCAACATGAAAAAGAATTGGCAGATCTCTCTGGATAGCCGACGCCAAACACGCGAGGAAGGGTGGCTACAAGCTGTCAAATTTAAGAGTGACGTGGCTAGAACCAAAAATATATAACGCAGGTGCTATTAAGAAGAAATTGGGAGGAGATAAAATCAAAAATAAGAGAGAGGCGGTCCTAACAGCTAGAAAGTGATAGAAATTCTCATTCAACTCACGACACTATTTTATTATTTAGCTTCCATCTCGCAACTGCTGCTAAAGAGCAAGACTCTCAGCAGTCTTAGTTGTTATTGTTTAATTAGGGCTGCCGACCCTCTCGCTCTTTTTCAGCCAATACCAAGTTGAAGACTCCTTGGTATTTTCTACACTGTAGATCTAGGATTTTCCTGTGGCTTTTCCGCTATTCCGAATTGTGCAGAGCTAACATACTGTGCTCTAGTTCTGGGCTCTCCCAAGGAATTGTCACACCCTGCACAGAGCCATTTCTCAGCGCCCTCTGCCTATCACTTGGTCCATAGTGAGATCCTGCTGTTTGCAGTGAACCAGGTCAAAGCCAAATAATTACTTCTGGGGCTCAATTGACTTCTACAAGCTTAGTGTGCATTGCTGAGTTCTCAACAAGTTTCACCACAAGGGGAATCCCTAGAAGTGTGCTGATGATTTCAAGAGTCAATGAGGATGTAATTAGCCGCACAGACAGAGGTTCACTTCCACATTTGAATACTGTAGCATTGCGCTTAGTTGGCGGTCATATAAGGATGACCCCAGATATGCCACCACGCACAGCAGTCCTAGTTAAGCAACAAGAACAAACAATACCAATACCAATAGATCAGTAGCATTACTGGGTTTTAGAATGTGTATAAATTCCGACAACTTGCCTCGGTTTGAATCTGGACGCCCGAAACTAAGATGTCGATAGTTCGGAAATGAAGATTAAAAAAAATTTTGTTGTTTCAAATTCTTGAAATTTGGTGGCAGGGGGGAAAAAAACCTAGATTTTCACGGACAAAAAAACAGAAACTTAGAAGATACCAAAATAAATTTAAAAAAAAAACCACCTAGATCTAAGTGGAAAAACCTGGGAGTGGCAACTCTAGTAGCCTTGTACGACAAGGGAGAAGTAGTCCTCCTGTGTCTTCACCAAAGACATCCGGGAACTTCAATGAGCATCATAACATAATGGGTTCTAAACTCTACAGGGGACAAGAAATCAACGATCAACCCTACCTGAGACGCTTTATATTATGTTGTGTTGAAAGTTGGTTAGAAAAACAACACACCGGGCTCTAAAGTATACATTATCAACAAGAAATCACGTGACAACCTGACCTCCGACATTCTACTTATTAATCACCACGGAAAAAAAGAACAAGTAGCAATGTATTGCAAAGTTGTCAGGGGGGTACTACCGCAGCTGCGTAAATATAGGCGCCGCCACTGCAAATCTGTCACCGATAAATCTTCGTTATATGAAATATTGACATTGTCAATTGCGACAGTTAACCAGACATACTGATTGCATTAAAATGACGCCACAGACATGCATTAGTAGCTGAAATCTGGAAGAAGGAAAATACGGAACGATCTTGTTACCTTTGGAATAGATTGGTTTTATGTATAGTGTTTCCGCATCGTAAAGTGCAAAGTCCACATGCTATATATGAGCCACAAATATTTATTTATATGATTTAGAAAATGCTGATCATTGAAAGACGGCACGCCTCGCTGCTGTAATCAATACAATATTCTTGGCAGACATTACCAGAACTCGTTCAAGGTTACTGTCAAGTCAAGTCAACTGACTCTCCTGGAGGAGTAGGCGATCATGTCCCTCCATTGATCTCGATTTAGGATGTACTTCTGCTGTTGATCTCGCCATACGTCACGCTATCCATTATCTGTTCTCTCGTGTCTTCCTCTACTTGTCTCTCCTTCTACATTTCCCGTGGTCAAGATGTTGTCGAGTACCGGTACTCATCTTCTTGTTACATGTCCAATGACAGTTGGCTGTCGTCTCCTTATTTTGTTACTATATTTCTTTGTTTATTATCTCTTCTCAAGCAATTTCCATTAGTTATCTTAGCTGTCTATGGGATTTGTGACGGTATTGCCTCCCATGCTTTGCAGTAGTTGTCCAACAGTGGCCTAACTTTAAAATGATTAAATCGAAGTTAAATTTGTATAATTACAAATAACAAAATTTAATAATCACTTAAGTTTTAACAGTTGGAAAATAATTTGAATAGTTATGGATCAAGAAAAGTTATCATCACAGTCGTTATGGATTGTGAAATGTTACAAGAAGTTCAAGTGGCCGCCAATGACGGTTCTGCTCCTTCTTATGGGTTGGTTCTTTTCACTCTGCTCACGCTCGTCTCTGGTCAAGGTTGTCGGGTGTTGCTCGTTTCCCAGAAATGTCAAGGAGAGTCTTACAAGTGGGTCCTTCGTCTTAAAGCTTAGGCCACTGTTCCCTTCTTGTTCCAGAGATAGTACTTTCTGCTGGTACCACCAATAACTATGGTAAATAATAGAACGAAACGTTCTTCTGAGTATGGCGTTTCCCAACCCATAATTATGGGTTCCTATCTTCCAATACAACCATCCCACTAACTCAGAATTTACCCTCTATGAGAATTAAATTTAATCCCTCGGGATAAAACTTTCTTTACATTTAAATAGAATAGCTTTCAGAGTTACTTTATATTTAAATGAAAATGTTAATAATACAGATAGAGTCTGTTTACATATACATCTCCACTGATTGAAAAGTGTTCACAATATAAATTGAATAAGTTTTCATTTATATTTACACTGATTGAAAAGTTTGAAACTTCCATTAACTTTAAAATGAATATTTTCCCATAGACATTTACACTGGTTTAAAGCTTGAAACCTTACATTAATTTTAAAGTGAATATGTTTATATGAACATTTACACTGCTTTGAAAATGTAAGTATTATACTTAGAATGTAAATCATTTCCCTCATCTTTCCCTCCCTGTTCCGTATGGAACCTGGAACTACTTTATGCTTTTAGTTCTCTTTACGAAACTAGCAATAAAGCAATCACCAGCCCGTGCAGTGGTGGTTCCTGAATCATCATTCTATTCGCTGAGGTTGACAGCCTCAAATGACTTTGACATCCACTAGCGAGTTTCACATATTAAAATTCACATGGTAATATATATATATATATATATATATATATATATATATATATATATATATATATATATATATATATAAATATATATGTATATATATATATATATATATATATATATATATATATATATATATATATATTAGTTCACATGTTAGTAATAAAATATGAAATGTAAATCACAACTTACGCCAATCCTGGCTCACAGACTTTTTGCTCAGATGAATAAAAGAGACTTGAATCGGCCTCTTACACGCGTTTGGGGTGTCGTTAATTTAATAAGTTCCCTCTCTGACTTCGTGTGTGGTCCTTCAGTTTCCTCAGTCCCGGTTTCCTTATTTAATATGAAAGAGATGTCCTGGGCTATGAAAGTCCGTCCAAAATTATCCAATAAAAGGTGTCCGGTATATATTTTAAGAAGGAATTCTGAATTCTAATTCTTCACTGTAGCAAGGTCTGGTATCTTGGCGAGCGATTTCTCAAGTGAAATAGCTTGAGAAAATGGTCAGATTATATTCACTGCCTTCTCACGCATTTGTTATGCGCGCCTCCAAGGATCAGCCAATCGGATTTGAATATGTTGCATGACTCAGCTAATGTAAAATTTCAAACATCACTTTTCTGAAAATGGGTTGTTAACATCCGCTTGTCCTTGGGTACAAACTTACGAACATGTCAATAACCTCATATAACAACGTGTTCCCATTGCAACAATCACTACTTTATCAGAAAGTAATCTCTTATTTGTGTCTGTCTATCAGTTCTCCCCGTATTCCAAGCTTTGGTGATGCGCGTACCCGCGTCTTATCAGTGATTAAGCACTGCGCTGAGGCGATTTACGTGTTAATCTGTATACTGATATCGCTGCGACCACGATAGCCAACATGGTTAGGTCGCTGCCACGCCTTGTAACATATGGAGAAATGGATAACAACCAGACATGTCTACTTATCCCTGAGAAGGGTGTAAAAAGGAAAATACATAATATCTGCTACACATAGCAGAAAAAAAAAAAGAAATAAAGTGTGACAAATGAAAGCACCCAATAAAATCAGTACCACGAATGTACCGATACTGCCGGAGTGAAACAAAGATCGAGGATGATCGCCCCATTTTGTGACATACCATTTTGTGACAGGATTTTTAACATTCTTGTGAGATACCACATCTCTGTCGCCGCCAATGATTTTAGAATTTTCTCCCTCATTGTCCAGGATTCACTGCCATTCAATAATTTTGGCTCGATGTAACATTTTAGAACCCGTTTTCATGTATTGAATGAATGGTTTTCTTGCTTGGGTTTCTCCTCAATTTATGGAATGCTGATTTTGCTTGGCATATTGATGTATATTCCTTTTCGTCACCATTGCGCCTATAAATCTGGGACTGTACGTATGTTTTTATTTTTTTTTTAAATATTGTTCCATTTATCATAATTCTGCACTTAGGCGATCTCCTCTGTGTGGAGATAGTCATCGTTATTGTGTTCTTTTTCAGTACTCTCTTTTGCGACCAAAGTGTGACATAGTTTTAGTTGAAGTCTGCATTACAGAAGGAAATAAATAAATATTACACCCATAAAGGCATGTTTCAGGCCCTCGTGAGAAATAAAGAAGTAGAAAACTAGACAACAGAAAAACAACAGAAGTGATAGGCTTGTCGGAGAATCGAACCCAGGACCTTTCGAACGGCACCACTAAAAAACAGGGCAATACAAGACAAAAACGAAAGAAAAAAGATGACCTGTTAATTTCAATTTATTAATGCATAATTGTGATGACTAGAGCTAGTTAAAGTTTTATAAAGGTTAGAAAAAAGTTGAAATAAAATGTCTTTTAAAATGAACGTTATAAAATAATTTTAACGTCAAAAATTAGCTTTCCACATATTATTCAGTATTTATAAAATTATTATTATTATGAATATTATTATTATTAATTTTATTTAATTTATTTAATTATGTTTTGTGGACTATATCTTCTTTAATTATTTATTATTTCCCTTTAAGTATTCATGGAATTAACAGTACACCATTTCTTTTAAATTAAATCGCAGAAGCAAAATTCCGTTGATGGAATCCACATTAAACATGTTTCTGTCTTTTGTCCAGTGACTTTCCTTCACTGAAAATGCCTGTCCACGTTTGCATTATGACCAGGTACCGCAAATAAATAGTGTGCGATCATTAAAAGTTCAGAATGACATTCAACATTTACGGGCTGTTTAAAAAATGTTGGTTCGCTTCTTATGTGCCAGCAACTGTATGATACCTTCATTACTGCTGTTACTTTTAACAAATATTGTCAGCTTGGTAAGTTGATCAAATCACTCGTATCATCACATGCAACATCTTTATCAATTAAATTTAATTGCCCTGAAGCACCCACATCTACATACGTCGGTACTTCATGTAAAGTCATCCATGAAAAATAATATGTGAAATCTTCTAATGGTTTCATCGATATCGTTAAGTCTTCTAAATAACTGATGTACATGCACTGTCCACATGAAACTTGTCGCACAAACAATCAAGTCCACCTCATCGTTTTTCAACAAGCATGTTCAGATTCTTCTAGGAGACTTGTGGCGCAAAAACGCTGCTTAAGAGTGTCTTAAAATCAGTTTTGCACTTCAACAACCGAACTATATTTCTTTGCAGTTCGTTCAATATTTACTTGAAAAATACGCCTCAAAGAATATACTAGCATAAGACAGACCTGTTCGAAGTCATGTTCTGTCTCCGAAGGGAAAACTCCAGACAAATTGCACTTTTGAAAAAATCCTCCCGAACGCCCAATCTTAACGAGAAAAAGAGGACAAATCCGGGGAAAAGAGGACAGATGGGTGTTGAAGAGCTGAGCACGATCATTGAAGACTTCGGGTTTTCCCGACAGAGGGTTCCTTTAAATATCGTTGCGTAGACTTTAAGAAAGAAGTAAAATGCGTTGTTAAGGATGGCGTCAGAGTGAAAGTGTGATGTCAGTTGGAGAGTGGAACGAACGAACGAACGAACTTTATTTTCGAAGGGTAAAGAATTGGGCGCGCAGGCCCGTCTAACATTCTGCCCTTCCACTCTCATTAATCTTGCATACTATATCCTTTCATTCCCACATGATGCTTTAAGCAACATTATAAAGTTACCATAACAGCATTCATTTACAGTATGCAAGCAGAATTTAAAAAAAAAATGAGTAGGGTTTTTTTTTTTTTGAAACAAACAAGCTAGTAAATGGGGGAAAAAAGTAATAATAAAATAAAATAAATAAAACAATAAATAAAAATAAATAAATTCTGTATACCGACACTCACTCATGCGGTCAATCCGTCTACAATTAATCTGTATTTTTGGTATGCGGGTACATTCTCACGACTCACATTTCTAAAGTACAGTATTATGTGGGTACATTCACACATACATTACATTATATAATAATATTTTAAAGTGAATATAATAATGATATTACATGGATATAAAACAAATTATTCACACACAAAAATGAGCGGAAGAGGAAAAGAAATGTTGACCTATGGATGAGATGTTGACAGGCAAATACTGTTTCTATGGGGGTAGATAATCAGTGTTGAGGAAGTGTGGACGTTGGTTGAGCCTGTGGAAGGACAATATGTCCAATTTGGTTGGGTGCAGATTTCATATCATTCAAGAATTGTCTATTTCTGAGGCAAGTTAGCCACTCCAGTATCCGTGGGCATCAAAGTTAAAGCACAAGCAGAAATATTATATCTGCAGTTTATTTTAGAAAAGGCCGACAAAGGAAATATGGACATGATGAATGACAAGGGCAGTGACTGAAGATGCCGGACGAGGAATGTCAGACAGTGAAGTCTGAATTGATATGTACTCAGTTCGCTCTGTTGTAAATTAGTATATGGAATAAACCTTTGGATCGTCCTGGTCTGGTTTATTCCTTGAATCAATGTTGTGTAAATCTGTACGTCAGTCCATTCTGTGAGAAGTGTCAAACGTCAACTGTCAGGGTTTCACAACAATGGTCACCCTACTCTCATGCCCACCGTTGTGTGTTGTGAAAAGCCACGCCCTTCTCGATGTGGCCCTGGTAACTGGAGGTCCGTACCCTTAGACTAAACACAACGGATTAAGATAAATACCATGTGCACTAGCACAGTGAACACTCTCTATGAGTGGGAAGGGGCCAACATGATACTAACAGGTCTCCGGAGTAGGAGCCAGTATGCGCTACTTCCTGATGACGGAACAGAGATTTAGGACGTGGTGATTCTTTTGGTCGCATGCCTTGAGCCTAGGAGAACTCGGCATAACCATCAAGTAATTTGGTGGCGGGGAATGATTACTTTAAGCCCTACCTTTACTACGTACCTCAGGGAGTCATAGAAACACCATCTTTATCGCATCTAGTTCTAGGACAGTGCACTGCCATGATGATGACAAAGTCAAAATCGAACAGAAGATCAGAGGAGATCGAGCCACCCCTCGATTATCTAGGTCCGCGCCTGGCCGTGATGAGCACACAAAAAGAAATAAAAATAGACTACTGAACAAAACAAAAAAAATTAACAAAAATAGTTTTATGTTTCGTTTTTGTTTGCTATTAATACTGTGTCATGGGCGTAGCGCGAATAATTTATATTGTAACCTCCTACGTATATTCTCAGTTCTTCTTTGATCAGTTGACTGAACACATCACTGCCTTACTCCTTGTTGTATTGGTTGGCGATTGCCACGTTTATTCTCCATTTCTACAGACGCCTTTTGTTTCCATTAAATGTTTTTCAGTATTTTTAGATCATTCGCATCAATGTTTTCTAGCAATCAGATGACTTTCTGATGATTGACCTTGCCAAATGCCCTGGTTTCATCTGACGCCAGTATACGTAACTTTCTGTGCTGCCAAGATGTTCTCTATTACTGTTCGTATTACGTATATAACATTGTGTGCCCCATTTTGTACAACAAATCCTTGCAGTTCGTCTGGAGTAGCAATATTCATCTGAGGTGCTCTCCGCGCCACTTTAATTCTTACTAATACGAACAAGTATACCCGTCAAAACAATGACCGGGAACGCATTTTAAGTGGACATCGTAAACTTTTAGCATCTGCAACTCATTTAGAAGATTGAGAAGTGAGAAAAAGTAGATGGCGTGTAATTTGACTCGCTATTAACAGCTTTACAACATCGTTTGTAAATGTTCGGTTATCTTTAAAATGTTTGCGTTGGTAGCTGGGATCTGAATATAAACTTTTAGATTGTTAAGGTTGCTATCTCTCTTGAGCGCTACATAAAATTGACCATAAGCAAAGACTACTTGTGGTAGGTGTGAGCTTAATTAATCAAGTGACTATCCCTCCGCTTTGATGATTGTCATAGCAACAGCTAAAATGACATGAAACTGACGACGTCTCAAGATGACAGGAAGGCTGTTATTGATTGGCTCAAAATTGATGCGTGGATGAAAACTCCTCCACGTTCATTACTGCCTGTGATGATTTTTCTGTGTGTGTTGTTGTATTTCTAACAAAATTCAGTCCTCTGTAATTTAAGCAGAATGTTAAAGTTAAAGAAAAACGCGAAAAGGTATTGCGTGGCTCTTTCATTGAAAAACAAAATTATTGAACTTTTCAGTCATTTCTTGACGATTACCTGCGAAGTGGTTTGTGAAATCCGAATAAAATACATTGTTGTTCTCTACGTATGATGGTGTTCAACATAACTTTCACTCAAAGTACAGTGTAATGCTTGTCATTTCCGTATTTTCCCAAAAAGCTGCGCAATTGTTTCAATTAGCTATCGACATAGTAATGTAGGGAGATTGTGGTCTACGGTTCAGTGATCTACTACAGGGTGTTCCACGAAAAAGCGGCCCGTGACGTCATGGACGTACTGTGTCGGCACAGTAGGTCCATGACGTCACGGGCCGCTTTTTCGTGGAACACCCTGTAGCAGCTAATGAGTACAGGAGTAAGAATATTTAAGATTCGCCTGTGAAAATACTTGACGTAGGTTTAACACTCATCTCATCCACGTTTACGTCATACTGTTGTATAGCTGATGTGTAAATAAGTTAGCTATATAGATTTTTTTAAATGGAAAGAATGACACGCAGGCAGACAGGCTGAAAGAAACAGAGGGAGAAAAACAGAGATCGAAAGTTACAGAGACATGAGGACAGGTAAGTAAACAGAGATCAATGATTACAGAGACATGAAGACACTTAAGTAAACAGAGATTGATTGTTACAGAGTCATGAAGACAGGTAAGTAAACATAAATAGATAGTTACAGAGCAATGAGAACAAGTAAGTAAGCAGAAATAGATAGTTACAGTTACATGAAGACAGGTAAGTAAACAGAGATCAATGGTTACATTACATGAAGACACTTAAGTAAACAGAGATAGATTGTTACAGAGTCATGAAGACAGGTAAATAAATAGAGATAGATAGTTACAGAGACATGAAGACAGGTAAGTAAACATATATAGATAGTTACAGAGACATGAAGACAGGTAAGTAAACAGATATAGATAGTTACAGAGAAATGAAGACAGGTAAGTAAACAGAAAGAGATAGTTACAGAGACATGAAGACAGGTAAGTAAACAGAGATCAATGGTTACAGAGACATGAAGACAGGTAAGTAAACATAAACAGATAGTTACAGAGACATGAAGACAGGTATAAACAGAAAGAGATAGTTACAGAGACAGGTAAGACAGGTAAGTAAACTGAATATCAATAATACAAAAATACTTTCACCTTGACACAGTTATTTGTTACCATCCTCATTTTCCTTTGGGCACCTTACGGAGCATGCGGTCACGACTGTAGATAGTCCCCCTGCATGAAGCTTGCACCGATCATTCACATGCCCCTACAGCGGTGGGTACTCCGGCAATATGTTTGACATAATGAGGTTGCCTGCCTGCTTCACAAGCTCATATAAGTCACATATTACGAGATGCCAAAGGGTGCAGTAGTACTATTATTTCTCGGTCTCTTCGGTGACCCTAGGGAACTAAACTGGATATAGTATTTACAAGCCATCACACACACATACACACACATACAGTACAGGTATACAGACACGTTATCATCATCATCATCATCATCATCATCATCATTTAGCTCCTGTTGGAACATAGTATGGTCCCCTTGCATGAAGCTTGCACCAAAACAAGCCTATCATTGGCTCTTGCAGATGTAGTTTCTGTAACAATTTGTGTTACCTGATGAGGTTGCTCGCCCCATGCTCTACCTCATGTTAGTCGCCTCTTAAACCATGCCGGATGTATCTCCTCAGTGACCCCCCGTGGAAGGACGTGGGGCATAACTTACATACACAGCTCAGAAATATATGAATATATTCACATAATTCGCATATATTCACATACACAACTCACAGTTATACATACACACTTAACTAGCATATACTTACATACATAATCCACAAATATACACACAGACATCCGTATGTTACCGGGGCTTTAAAGGGTAGCAACGAATATTAACACTCTAACCTACCATACATAATGTAGAAGCGATTAATAAGGGTTGGGCATAGGATCGGCTAGGTCGTCATGTGAAAACTTGAAGCCACAAAAACATCCTATATCCTATATATAAAATCCCATCTTTTTCTGTCAGTGCGTAACGCTAAGGGATGCAACTTTGGTTGAAAGTTAGACATTAATTATATTGTTTCCCTTATATGTACTCTCCCTAAAATAGTAACACTTACCAAAGAAGAATGCGCAAATGACGGTGTGCACAAAAATATATTTATAGAATGTGTGATCCCGTATACACACAAAGGGATGCTCGCTGCTGCTACGTATTTCGTGTACTGTGGTGATGCACAGTGGGTTTAAAAAAATACTTTTGAATAACTAAATTGCCGTTAGGTATTGGTGCTTTTGAATTTAATTCCCGTCTTATGACGGGCTTTTACACTAGTCAGTATATAATATGGAACAAGTCAAGTAAAGAAATAAAACTCAGCCATCTAACAGAGGTGAAGATCCTCTGGTAAGGAGGCTCATGATGCAACCAAGACAAAGCTGAAAGGAGCTAGGGTTGCTGACATATCTTATATCTTCTGGGGAAATTTCCAGATTTAACATCCGGAAAGTTCCAGCATTGAATAAACAGCGAAAAACTGCACAAGGGTTGAAAGAGGAATCATTCTGATGGCATTACCAGACAGTCCTTATTCTGAGATTCCCATGGCAAGAGACGCCGAGGTAAACTGAAGAACACATAGATAAGACAACCGGACACATAAATAGAAGTGATGAGGACGCCATGGAAAGACCTTGACCTGATGGCATGCAACAGGAAGATTTGGCATGTGTTTGTTGAAGGCATATGCTCCTTGGGGAACAGAAGGGTATTGATTGATTTATACACGCGCACAGAGACAACTGGCATACCGTCACAGATAAAACTTATAAATACACACACAGTATAGTTAGTTTGCGTTGCTTGATTTGATAAACTAAATCCAGATCATTCTTCTTCTTCTTCTGCGTTCAGTTTGTAGTCATGCTAAATCTGCAGGCCTGTCGCCAGGACGAAGTCCACAGTCTTTTCCAGGTCGGCGCGGCAGCCCCATAGCTTCTGCTGGAGCTCACCACCATTTGGCCAGGTCGCACGTCGCAATTTATCATGGGTTGGACAGTTCTGGAGAATGTGTTCTGGAGTCTGGATATCAGTTCCACATGGGCATTCATTCGTGTGGGATATCTTGAGGCGATAGAGATGTCCAAGTAATCTGCAGTGACCAGTTCTCAGGCGGAAAATTGTCGTCTGTTGGTGTCTGCTTAGGTGGTGGATTGGGTCATCTCTGCTGTATATATCCCCTTCTTCCTTCCACTGATTTTTGTACTTGTTGTGGATGATGGTTTTTGCTTCCCGATAGGGCAATGGGTGGCTGTATTGTTCCATTTTACTGCCACTTCTTGATAGAGCATCTGCTTTCTCATTACCAGCGATTCCACAATGGGCAGGTAACCACTGAAGGGCAATGGTTGATGACCTTTGGATGATGTTAAGCTCAGATCTGATCTCATTCATCATGTTATCATTTCTGGTGTTTTGTATTGATTCAAGTAATGATCTGCAGTCAGTGAAGATTACTATCTAGATCATTAATCAGCATGAACTAGACGGCACTGACAAAGTAAGACTAAAGTAAGCTCTTTACTTTCTCTCTCAGCAGCAAATGTTCCCAGAATCCATTCAAGAGTTTTATGCGCTTGAGCACACGCGAAAGAGCTTTTGTTTGCGCATCATTAAATACAGCAGAGAGCTTCAAAAGAATTCGTTCAGAATCCAATACATCAATTTGTTAAATACACTAATCTTTTCAACAATGCGGCATTTAAGTCGAACATCAATGTTAAACTTGGTAACGATTAGTTCACGAAGGAAGCAATATTTACACACAGCAGTCACGTTCGTACCCGTGATCTTCGGAAAGGAACAGAGTTTAACAAACAAACTCACCCCCGTCCAATTGACACAATAATAGATGCTATTTTTTAGACAAATATACATTTTTTTTTTACTATTTGGAGACAAGGCTGCACTGACTATAGTTTTGACATTTCAGTCAAGGTTTCTCGTTTCGATTTTTTTATTTTTAAATTTTGATGACAAAAGCTGGGATTTGTTCAACATTTTGAGAGTTCTTGGTTAAAATCTGCTTTTATAAATGCTACCACAATTAAATTATCAGCTGCAAATTTCGATTGTAAAAATCGAGTTTGGCCTCGATTATAGATAATCCACATGCACAGAGTTTGTTGCAGGCACTCGTAAGAAATGAAGAGGTAGAAAACTAGACAACAGTAAGGCAATAGACGTGATAGGCTTACAGGATACTCCAACCTAGGATCATCTGAATGGCACTCCCACCTTGCTACTGGAACGAATCGTGACTAACCGCACTGCCAAGTAAGCGCCACAAAAATTGGGATTCGAGGACAGTGGTCATTAGCTCGATTGCCACAATTAACTACGTAATACTGGACAAAGGAACGACCCAGACTAATTATAGACGCAACCATTCGTTTAAGCGAGGCACGTCCACTGAACCTAAACTCAAGGTACGTCGTCTATATTATGAAAAATTAAAATATAACCGACCCGTCGATGTGGCGCAGATTTCTTATGTGATCTTGGCATTTTAGTGGAACCATTGTCCGACAAAGCCAGAATCGTGACTGTCAACACAACATTGTAATAAAATTTTGTGTGTGGTCATTTAAGTGTGAAATTTTTTAAATAACGAACACAACTTAATAAATGTTTATCAGGACATAATGATGTATTGATTCTGGCGCAGCTGTGGGAACATATCGTAGACGATAGATCAACATTTGGTCGAAGTACAAGAAGTGGGTTTATCTATTAAACAAACACACCTTTGTTTTTGTTTCTTAGAAAAGCGTTCCTATGGAAACCGATTTTAATTGGTCGTATAACATGACACGTAGATGTTTGTGCTGTGGTGGTATTACTATCACAGGACAGTTGAATGTGTGTGCTGTGGTGATTTCACTATCATTTCAGACTTAATATCAGACTTAATAGTGCACTCTATCAGGTAGGTGTTAATATATATATATATATATATATATATATATATATATATATATATATATATATATATATATATATATATATATATATATATATATATATATATATATATATATATATATATATATATATATATATATATATATATATATATATATAGAGTTTTCCAGCTCATTCTGTCTTTCTTTCCGTTCGTAACGCTCCAAAAATAGTAACACTCGCCAAGAAAAGTGTGCAAAGTGGTGTGCATGCACCATGTGAACGACGTCCATGTTCAGACTTTGTTTAACATCGGATGTAAAACAAATATTTTGGTTTTTAATACGGGAATTAAAAAAAAAATGGAAGACAATGTTGATAACTATTCCAACTGTCACCATCTAAGTGAATTGTATCTGATGAAGAGACAATTGCAGCGAAATTGTTTAAATATGCATTTTCGTACGCAAGTGTTTAGAGATGTATAAACACCCACACTTTGTTTACCGACGTTTATTTCCTCCATCGAGTAATTTTGTGCACTAATAATAAGGAGGGTGTAGATCTGTATAGAAAAATTGTAAAACAAACTTCCGGGTGAGCTAAAGATCTATTATATATAGTTCCAATCAAATAGTATCTTAAGTTTCCAGTGATGTTATGAACAACAGAAAATCATGGTGTTTTTCTGATGAACAATCCTGGATGTTCACACATAACATTATTTTTCCACAAGTATTTGAAAAAATGAAATTGCCGTTAAGTATTGGTGCTTTTGAATTTAATTCCCGCCACATGACGGGATTTTACTCTAGTATATATACATATATACTAGCATATATATATATATATATATATATATATATATATATATATATATATATATATATATATATATATATATATATATATATATATATATATATATATATATATATATATATATATATATATATATATATATATATATATATATATATATATATATATATTTACATGCCATTCAAGCACCGTGAACCGTGACAAACCTAATGTATCTACTTTAAGACTTGCCTTTTTAACTTGTAAAAAATCTTCACTAGACTACGAGTTAGACCACTAATGTTCTTAAACATCATCAAATATTTGTGTATCCCTTGTGTGACGTCATCGTGTAAACTATTATAAGGGAACCCAGAGCGTTGCTAAGTGTATGGAGACAAACTGCGTAGGACCTAGAGTTATTGCGAAAACCAACCAAGGAGACCAAACTTCACAACATTTATTTTCATGTTCAGGAAAAAAGAATTTACTTTTAATGTCATCTTTAGAACTTGAAATGTGGTTACAGAATTTACTAGAGCCCCTTGATGTATAGAGAGTTACGTGAACTAAAATTTGGCCGCCATTTTCGGCTGTACCCGTATTGCAGGAAAATGGACCCAATCGCGAGTTTCAGACCCAATGTGCATTTTCGTTTAGGTTAACTAATAATTTGAAATAAAATTAGATGCAGATACAGTAGCACATATTTGTACTATTCTTTGTATTTCAACTAGCAAAACAAAAAGAAGAAAACTAGTTTACTTACCGGTTTGTTGAATAGAATCAGTAGCGTGAATTTTTAACACATACTCCGTTAAATTTTATATTCCGTTAGAATTCCACTATTTGGCAACAAATATTCCATTAGAATTGCAACATTTAGCAAAACATACTCCCTTCGAATTGAACTATTTACCTAGTTTGAAATGTGGAAACTGGTGAATGACTGTTGTAGACGTCTCTTGAGCAATCATATGCAGTATTTTCATTAACTTGGCCCAGTGGGGGCGGTGCCAGAATCAAACAGAAAGTAGCGGCACACGATCAAACAGACTGAGGGATCTCAGGAAAGACTATCGGCGCTATCAAAGGCAGTAGTGGTCCCTGAAACGAGCGACGCAAGTTTCCTGCCGGTATTTCGCATCTCGGTGTTAAACACGAAACCGATCGCAGTGGGAGCGAACGGGAAAGCCGACGCGCAAGCAGCGAGCGGAGATACGTCAGACCAGGGGCGGCTTCTCTCTTTAGTCTGGCGGTCAGATCCCCAAAAGTCTAATGAGATCTAAAAAGGTGTCAATTTTCTCATGTCCCACCAATCTTGCATTTCAGCTAAATATATACAGACCACGTCGAAAGCAATGTTATCATTCGGTCGCCAGAGATTTAAGATTCACTAGCTATAGTAGAAATTCTGCTAGATTTCCATCTGAATTGGTGGCTACATTGGAGTGATTTCTGTTTCTGTGCACGGTATAATATATTTGTTAAAGTGATCAGTGTTCTAGTGCTTTCATTTTATTTCACTGGATTTTGTGTTTATTTAAATCTATTAAATTAAACTCATCCCAAAAGTTCCAGTGGTAAATTTAATGATATATCTATTATAACATTTCCAAAAATAATAGATGCTTTAATGTTAAAGTAACTTTAAAGTCGCGAAGGAATTTATAATTAATAAATTTAGTTAAGTCCTATATATATAGATGTGTATTTTAACCATTAGACTCGTGACGTGTTTTCTTAAATACATAATTAAATACGCGAGTGTATATAATAGCATTAACGGTAATTTTATCGCGCGTTAGAATATTATTTGATTTTTGAGGTATGATTATGTTGTCATGGGTTTTCTATCTTTTTCTATAGAATGATCACCTTTGCAATCCCAGCATAAAGAAATCATACAGAGAGTTTCAGACTCGGTTCTTAAACTTCCAGACATATTGATGAAACATTTTTTAAATTTAATCTTGTGGCGGTCCGATGCTACCTAGCTATCATAATTACATGAAAGAAAGCCTACCCAAGAACATTTAAATAAATCATCAAATTTAAATTTCAATCTGTGAGATAAACTGGAAGATGAACAGTGTGTAACAAGTTGATCCTATGAAAAGGGCAGTAATTCTGAATATGTTTTTGGGCAAAGTAGATTATGAGTTACAATACTTGTATACCTGATTAAGCTGAGGTTTGTTTAACGTTATAATAGAAACATATCCTTTTTATTTTGAGTGACAGAGTACAGGAAAGCGTGCGAACGCTTTTATCTCAAATGCTGAGATGTATTTATTCTGTACTGTTTTTGAGCTGTGTTCAAAAACAGCGGAGTCTCGTTTTGGGTTTTTTGGCGGGACTAGAGTGTGTGATCCCGGAGAGGAGAAGAGGGATTCGGAGCGTTGGACCGGGAGTGGTCAACGCTGTCTGTGTGTGTTTTTCGAGGATGTATGCCTACGTAGTGCTTTGAATAATGTCGACTTAATGTTTTTGCTGTGTGGATAGGCCATATTATGTATTTGTGAAGCTTTGAGGAAGCTATTATGAGTCCAGGATTGGGACAGGCCATATTATGTATTTGTGAAGCTTTGAGGAAGCTATTATGAGTCCAGGATTGGGACAGGCCATATTAAGTATTTGTGAAGCTTTGAGGAAGCTATTATGAGTCCAGGATTGGGACAGGCCATATTAAGTATTTGTGAAGCTTTGAGGAAGCTATTATGAGTCGTGAGGACTTTAGGCCATAATTTATGTGAACTGCTGGGTGCAGTATTATATTGCAGTATTATAAGTCTAGCGCAGAGATGAGTCGTGAGGACTTTAGGCCATTATTTATGTGAACTGCTGGGTGCAGTATTATAAGTGAGTCATGAGGACTTTAGGCCATAATTTATGTGAACTGCTGGGTGCAGTATTATAAGTCTAGCGCAGAGATGAGTCGTGAGGACTTTTAACCTTGATATAGATCTGCTGATGAATGTTGAAGAGTATTGTATTGCAATGACTTGTAATGTGACTGTGTGTATATCAATGTAAACGTGATCGTGCTGTGACTTAATAAATCGACATTTAAATTACACCAGATGTTTACGGCCATCCATGACTATTATTTACGTACCTGTGTTGTGAGTGACTGTTCTACCACACACTCACTAATACATACCTAACACAGATACGACGGCACACCTACGCCACCCATACACCGTTAATATTAATATTCATCATCGGTAACAGTGGTGGACCAGTTCAAATTGGAACGAATGGATATGACATTCGCGTATCAAGAGTTTCTCTAACTTGAGAGAGTATTTAACAGACGGAAGGATAAAATCGTTATCGATACAGTCCACATATCTGTATAATTTGATAGATTTGTTTTCGGGTTCTGACACCCGCAACAGTCGTTTTGAGAGAACTTCATGCGTGACCTGAATCTCATGTGCTTCAACCGTGACCTGGTTTGTATGCCACATGTGTGGTGCATTTGGGAAACGCCTTATTCGTGGTAACAATCAGCTTTATAGCACTGTCGGTGACGTCCTGTGTCGTGCCGGTGGAAAACAACAACGTCTGTAGTCTACATTTGCTATCAGATGTGCAGCGAAATTATCAAGCAGCGAGCCAGCAGTTTATGAGGTGATACAACGTCTGAAGGATAGCGTGTACAAGTCGAGTGTATGTGCAGTTGTACCAGTCATTTTGCAAGTATAGCTCGAGTCAAGAGCGGGTTTGCTGTGTTCCTGTTACGATCATCATGTGCTCCTATGCAGTATTCGAGCACATACCTTACTAAAGCGAGGACCTGAAGGGAAGAGAATCTAGATCCAATACCTTTCGGCGATAGACTGTTTTAGCGTCAGAATTATGTGATATTTAAAGTCTTGGCGGAAGGGAATGGAAAATTGACAGATAAGTGATTTTTGTTTGTTCTGTAAAGTGTGTCATGTCACTCATGTCCTCAGGCCTTCTGAATTCTATGCATTTCTTTTTAATTCTGTTGTTGATGTTGTTTATGTCTATAGTGACATATGCGTAGAATTTAATGCATAAGTAGTTTATGGCTATTAACATGTGGTATTGACTACCATGATATGGATATGACCATATAAAGGTTCTTTGAACAGAAATTGATCTGACAGTAATTAGGAATAGTTGCAATTTGTTGTATGGTTATTTAGCTGTCAGAAGTAAAAGGTTCATTGATACATATATAGTGATCTCAATAAATAAGTCACTATGGATGATGATGAAATGGATCCTGATAATATGTGGCCTTTATTGGAATATTTATTTCAAGAGGGTAAAAATTTTCATAGATTAAAAGGACCAGAACTGGAAGCACACGTGATGGACGGATTGTTGGTCAGTGCATCGAGAGCACTAAGAGATTTTGCTGAGAATAGATTTCAGTCCATCCCTCATTTAAGAATGGCTAGGAATTTAGCAAAGTTGCTGCTGCTCGACCTTCGTGTATTTGTGTATAATAATATTCATGTTGAACACGACAATATATTGAAGGGTATACACAATATAATTGCTGACAATCAGGAAAAGAAGCTAGAAGATGAGGAAGTAAGAGTCAACAGACAGGAAGGAAAAAATTGCTTAAAGGGTAAAGCTGAAGAGAGTGAACTTAAGGAAAAATTAGCTAAACTTACAGGTGATTTAAATAGATCAAACCTGGAACTTGCTAGAGTACAAGCAAGTTTGGATTCTTCACTATTGAAGGTTAAAGAATTGGAGGTCCAGATAAAAGTTAAGCATGTGGAGGTGGAAAACCTTACACAAGAGATCCAACGAAGAAAAGACATGTATGAAAAATTAAAAGCGGAAACCAATGAGCGAGAAGGATTATACAATGTAATGATACATGATGTATGTTTTGATAAACTTGAAGAGAAGAATACTGTATTTCCAGGGGAAGTCGATGAGTTAGTGAATAATAATAATGGTGAGAATGAAACACAGTCAATAAAGGTAAATAAAGAGCAAGATGGAAAAGAGACATTGGTAGAGTTGACCTCTGAGAAAGAGAAGGTTGCTAAGATTGAGAAATTGCTAGCAGAAGAAGGTTGCAGAGTTTTGGCTCTTAATGATTTAAATAAGAAACTTAGTCAAGAGATTGCGCATAGAGATATTGAAATTGCAGAGGCCAGAAAACGGGTAAATGGCCTGCCTGACATCGTCTTGGATAAAAAAATGTGGTCTTCTGTCTATGTTGACAGTGATAGACAGAAAGTTGCGAAAAGTCAGCCCCATACACTTTTTGCTCATAGAGAGGCCATACATGGTAAACATAGAACTTTTCGTGGGAGATACAACTTCCCTAGTGCTAGTGGTACTAGTGACTCTATTGATAATTCTTGGCGTCAGGCTAATAAAGATTCTTGTGTTTCAGCCAGTTCTATTGATTACGAAAAGAAATGTGAGAAATTGAAAGTTAAGGCTCCTAAAATCAATCACGTGTTTACTGTTGCAGATTCTGATAAACTTGTAACAGGGAATAAACATAGTACTATATTTTCCAGGAATGAAACCCACTATGGGCAGGAAAATAAACATTCTAAGGGTTCAGTTACTTGTCAAACTCAGCACAGCCAGTTTGACGGGATTGGTAAACATATTCCCATAGGTGAAAAGAAGAACATTGATAGTAAGAGATATAATCACAAGATTAGACAGTACCAAGGGAGTTTATCAAGTGGTAATTTTGATTTTCCAAGGAATTGTAAACAATTTAGCGGATTTCAACATTTTGATCCGAAGAATTCTGTAAGTTATAGTAGAAATAACTGTAAGAAAAACTATCAATCTGGTAATGATTTTGCTACTAGAAAGCAAGTCTTGTCTAGTGGACATTTTTGTCAAAGAAGATATGTTAATAACAACAATGCTAACTTGGGTTATAGACATAACATTTGTCATAATAGAGGAATTGACAAGAATATAAAGAGAAATAATAGCTCTTCACATGTTTCTCTACATAACTTGACTCAGCAAAAGTCTAGAGTCATTGTTTGTAAACAAAGCAACTGTAGTAATAAATATTTTCACCAGGTAACAAATAATAAGCGCAAGTATGCTAACTTTGCTCAACATGAGCCCAGAGTCAGTTGTAATAGAGATAAACAAGGTAACAATAACACTGGTGTTTTAAATACTGTGTCTGATAATGTTGTTCATCACGAGAAAGTGTCTCGGTGTTGTGAATGTAACATTTTGTTTCAGCCTACGGCAGTAATGTCTTCTGTGATGTCTAGAGATTGTAAAAGAAGAGCTGAGGGCATTTTGAAACGACCATTACTTTACAAGGACCAAAATAATGGGTAATTGTAATTTGACTTCTACGTTTTTTCTCCTTAGATTGTACCATTCATTAAAATGGAAATTTTCATTCATATATTTTGACAGAAGCGACTTTACGATAACAGTCAAGGCTCCTGTGTCATATTAGTAGTGAGAAAAGTGGGTCAACTCAGCATCCGTGTGTGCGTTCAAGCGTAACTTTTTCAGCGTCTCATTAAACATCGGATGTTTTACTTGCTCAGGGTCAAGAAATGTTGACAGGAAAGGGAAGCTATAGATTTACATCTGATTTTTTATTTATTAAAACAGTAAATATTTTTTGTATTTGTTACTATAATAAATGATATGTTCTTGTTTTGCAATAACATGTAATTTCGTTTGAAATATTTAATGCATTATTTGATTGCCATGATTTTGTGTTTCTATTGTTAGTTATATTCCACTGTTGAACTTGCAGTTGTTTGTTTTGGTTTTTTGTTGTTGTAGCAGTTTTGTTAAGACAACTTTTGTACATGTTGAGTTTGCCAGCCCTATGCACAAAACTCATTAGTTGTAATGGTGCAATAATTACTTTTAGATAATTCATGAGCACTTGAATTTTTTCTCATGTGTTTTATGTGATGTATATTTTTTGAAGAGAAAAAAAAAACAAACTTACATTTGTTAATGTGTGTCTGTTTAGAGATAGATTGTTCATACGTCCTTCATTTTCTTGAAGTCGATTTCTTTGTTAGTTTATTCATTATAGCTCTGAATTGGTTGTAAATGTAATACTATTTTTATGCAACTTAGTGATACGAAACTTTTTTGTATTTTTTTTTGAAAATGTATTTTTTGAACGGTGTAATATTTTTTCTGTGCCAATGTTAATCTGTATATTATGGTTAGTAATGTGTAGTGTCATTAGTTCCTTGAAATTGTTTTTTAATGTTTGATGTATTTTCTGTATTTAGCGCGTGACTTTGAGTCAGTGCAAACCTTTTGATAGCGTTTTATTTTTTGTTTGTGCGATATCTTGTATAATTTATTATTAGTATGCATAAGTTTTATAATTTGGCTAAATTACTTACTATTCTTTTTGTCATAAGTTTTACTTTGTGTTGTTAGTATAGATATACTTTGGTATTTTGTTTTGTAATTTTTGATTATGATTGTATTAAGTTAGACAATATGATGTTTAATTTAGATAGTTATAACGTATTGTTACTACTTTTTCTACATGTGCATCTTTACTTTTTATCTGTTTTTGTTGACTGTTCGTCATCCCTTTACATCTTTTCTGTTGTCTTTTCAGCATGATCTGATATGTTGTTTATACTTCCGTGTTTCATCTTTGTCTCACTTTATGCTTCGTGTATACTTTTTTCTGTTACGCTACTTAGACTTTCATTCTTTGTATTGTTCATGTAATGAGGTAACTTTAGATCAGGGATAGTTATATTTGTTTCACATAGTTTGACATTGTGATATTATTTGTTGTTTTTCATATGATGATTTCATATTTTACTTCTTTACGAATTATACTTCGTTAGTTTGATATTGTCATTTCTAGTACGATTGTTTGTTGCTTGTTTGAGTATTATTGTATATGCTTAACTTAGTTCTGTAATAGATTAATTTTGAGATACTTAGCTTGGTTTTCTAATAGATTAATTTTAGTAATCATACGTTGGATGATTGTTATTTACTTTACATTTACTGCTAATATTTTGTAGATATACTATTTCTGACTTATCATAAGATGAATTTTGTAAAACATATGTTAGAACTCCATTATCTTTTAAATTTTTTCGTTTTGGGAGTTAATTTTCAAAAAAATGATAGAATCATTTTTTTTCTCCTGGGTGTGTGTGGGAAACTGTAACAAGTTGATCCTATGAAAAGGGCAGTAATTCTGAATATGTTTTTGGGCAAAGTAGATTATGAGTTACAATACTTGTATACCTGATTAAGCTGAGGTTTGTTTAACGTTATAATAGAAACATATCCTTTTTATTTTGAGTGACAGAGTACAGGAAAGCGTGCGAACGCTTTTATCTCAAATGCTGAGATGTATTTATTCTGTACTGTTTTTGAGCTGTGTTCAAAAACAGCGGAGTCTCGTTTTGGGTTTTTTGGCGGGACTAGAGTGTGTGATCCCGGAGAGGAGAAGAGGGATTCGGAGCGTTGGACCGGGAGTGGTCAACGCTGTCTGTGTGTGTTTTTCGAGGATGTATGCCTACGTAGTGCTTTGAATAATGTCGACTTAATGTTTTTGCTGTGTGGATAGGCCATATTATGTATTTGTGAAGCTTTGAGGAAGCTATTATGAGTCCAGGATTGGGACAGGCCATATTATGTATTTGTGAAGCTTTGAGGAAGCTATTATGAGTCCAGGATTGGGACAGGCCATATTAAGTATTTGTGAAGCTTTGAGGAAGCTATTATGAGTCCAGGATTGGGACAGGCCATATTAAGTATTTGTGAAGCTTTGAGGAAGCTATTATGAGTCGTGAGGACTTTAGGCCATAATTTATGTGAACTGCTGGGTGCAGTATTATAAGTCTAGCGCAGAGATGAGTCGTGAGGACTTTAGGCCATTATTTATGTGAACTGCTGGGTGCAGTATTATAAGTGAGTCATGAGGACTTTAGGCCATAATTTATGTGAACTGCTGGGTGCAGTATTATAGTGCAGTATTTTAAGTCTAGCGCAGAGATGAGTCGTGAGGACTTTAGGCCATTATTTATGTGAACTGCTGGGTGCAGTATTATAAGTCTAGCGCAGAGATGAGTCGTGAGGACTTTAGGCCATAATTTATGTGAACTGCTGGGTGCAGTATTATAAGTGAGTCATGAGGACTTTAGGCCATAATTTATGTGAACTGCTGGGTGCAGTATTATAGCGCAGTGTTATAGCGCAGAGATGAGTCGTGAGGACTTTAGGCCTTGATATAGATCTGCTGATGAATGTTGAAGAGTATTGTATTGCAATGACTTGTAATGTGACTGTGTGTATATCAATGTAAACGTGATCGTGCTGTGACTTAATAAATCGACATTTAAATTACACCAGATGTTTACGGCCATCCATGACTATTATTTACGTACCTGTGTTGTGAGTGACTGTTCTACCACACACTCACTAATACATACCTAACACAGATACGACGGCACACCTACGCCACCCATACACCGTTAATGTTTCATCATCGGTAACACAGTGCCAGTAGCGATATTTTATTTACTGCTCTGTTGTGAGAGAATACCGATTTACCTGACTGTGACTGAGCCTAGTTTTTCCTCACTGGATTAAAAACTTTACCGGACAGTTGCTATCATCACGCATTGAAGGAATTTTACCACCACTTCATTTTCACCCCTGTATCGAACTGTGTCAGTGCCATCCCATAGACTCCTTTTTATATAATAAAACACAAGAACTCTTAGGCTTCAAGTCCGGCGATAAGTGGGAATATTTGCTATCAGCAAACCTCGCTACATCTGGGGCGGGACATCGAAGTACTAGACAGTTTCATACGTCTAGAGCAGCGGTGGCCAAACTACGGCCCGCGGGCCAGATCCGGCCCGCCAACCAGTTTTGACCGGCCCGCTAACCTGTTTTGGCCGGCCTCTTATTGTTGATTGAAGCCACACTCTTTACAATGAAATAACACACAAATGTATGTTTTAAATAAATAAGTACATGTCATATTACAAATTACAAAACAAATTAAAACAACAGATTCATTATATTTTTTTACAGTAATTTCAGTCCAAAGACTCGTATACATGTCTTGGCAGATGTGCTGTACAGTAGTTTGCCCTTGCTTTCTGTACGTGGTTCATTATATATGTAAAACTAAATCTCAGAACGTTATTTTTTAAGGATTTTATAGGTCTGGCCCTCTGGTGTTACTCTTTACCATAATTTGGCCCTCGGCCAACCTTAGCATGGCCACCACTGGTCTAGAGTGTAATTTCCGTTTATATAATTCTATGGATTGTCTGATGCTGCAATCGGTAAGTGTGAGTGAATATATGAGTGTGGATCCTCACGCGCGTGCATGAATGACAGGAAATTTTAATTTGTTTGAAAAAACCATTTGTTAATTTGCCTACCGGGTAATACATTTTCAGTATACCCTGCATTGTTCCTTTAATTGGGATATTTTGGTTAACGCTGTTTACCCCCCCCCCCTTTCATTTGCTTAGTAAAGGGAAGAACAATTGGGAATAACAGGATTTTTTTCTACCACCCATACCTAAGATTTGTAACCCCTCTTTCAGAGTAATTAACTTCACTGTTAGGTTACATTACCTATGTTCCTGATAACTATCTATCTTTGGACTGGGTTTATCTTTGTCTAATACAAGCGGGAAGGGCTTAGTCGATACCAATCTTCTTCACCACCCCCCTCACCTTGTTAGTTGTATTTTCTGTACTTATGATAATTTTATGTAAAACTTGATATTTGTTTGTGATTTGATTTTTAAGGTTAATAAACATCATAAACTTATTTAGTACTGTGTTGGAATACCCAAAGCCCAACATTTCCCCTATTTGTTTAATATAGCTTGTATTCACGTGCGTCTGTGTGTTTGAAGCACCAAATCGGTGTGAGCGCAGATGTGTGTCTGGAAACTGGCAAATAATTGTTTGACCAGGAGAGTCTGAAGAGAAGATTGAGAGAAACGATTTGTCGTAAATAAGTCTGTCTTTACTCTCCTCAGCACTCTGTGAACCAACTATTTACTCTCTACATTTTCTATCACTGAGCTTTTCACCACCATTCTCCACTCTAAACCGGACCACTATTTCTAAGACTCTTTCTCTCAAAATAAATTTACGACAGTGTTAAATCGCCTATTTCATTTTCACTAGTTCTTTTGTGCAGAGAGAATTAAAATATAGTCTGTTATATTCTCTAGCTGACATGTTTCAGTGGAAAGCAGAATAAATTATAATTTCTAGCTTAAAACCAGGTAGCTAGAAGGAATTAAATTTAACTGCTAAATAATCAGACGAGAATATTTTTTTTAAACTAACTTATAACTGCATTTGCTACATCTTGAGTATTGACGGGATACGTATGTATTCCTAATTCATGATAATTGATTTTATGAATATAACTTATTTCACGGGAAGTTTTAAATGCTAAGTCAAGCTGTACGCTTGCCGTTAAAATGTAAGTTACAAAAGTACATAGTATGTATAGTATTTTATATGTGGTTTTTCTTTCCTATGCAGTGAAAACTGGGGTTAACCCAAACTTTGCCAGCGTTAAGTACTGATGAGTAGTATCTGTGAAGAACTAAAACATTCTCCTTAAAAGACTTGGTGTCTCAAATCTTTACAAGACTTTTAAAAGTGAAATGACATAACGGGCCTGTGGCGCCAGATTTTATTCTTCCTGAGAAAACTTAAGTACAGTTCAGCCCTTGTGGCAAGTAAACTATTACTAACAGTAACGTTCCGCAAATTATGTCAACTTGTGGTGTGACCAAGAAGGTTACCTTTGATCGAAAGTTACAAACCTGACATTTTTCCCTAAGTAGTGGAAACCTCGTGATTCTGACACTGTGAACCCGCTTACCCTAATTCTTACCTGAGCTGATAAAGTGACACTAACTTAAAATCTGAACGAAATTATCGCCTGAAGTGGAAGCTCCCCGGACAAATTGGATGAAACCAAGATCTGCAGAGCTGGGTATCCTCTTCATCAAACGATAAAACAGATTGTGTCATAACGTGCGCCAGACGGCGAACAGCAGCACGATTGTAGGTAAGGTTGTGTGAGACAGGGCCCTGATGAATGAACCGAGAGAAAGCAGGAACGAGTGACTCTTTTCTTTTATAGTATACACAATTTCACCCACTTTGTAATTTCTTTATGCAAGTTTTGTTGCAAACAAGATACTTTTCCTTAGGATAGATCATACTAATATCTAAGTCTGTTCATACCTTTAAAAGGGGGAAAATCATTAGATTACCGCTAACGTATCCTTGATTCCTTGGGGCCATCACTTTCTTCTAACAGGACTGTGGGCATACCTTGAGGGATAAGATCATACTGTGGGTCTATCATTCTTGTAGCATTTTTATTGACTTTATGACTATTTGTATATGCTTTGATGTAAATTTTATGTGTTGTGATGAAATTTTTGATGATAATTAAAATTTCTCTTGTACTTAATCAGCTCGTTGGTCAGCTAGTCCCAAAATATCTGTATAATCATTGTTATAGTTTTCTCCACGTCTGTACGTCTAACTGTCGTCTTGTATGTGCGTGCACGTGAGTGGATAGAAATATATCTGTAATATATATATATATGTTTAGACTGTCTGACTCCTCTAAATCTGTCGTAGAAGATAGGTGAAAGAGAGAAGATTTCTCGATTTCAGAGACAGCCTCTATCACAGTCTACCATCTCACTCGTGGAAATCTATTTCTATTACTATCTCTCACTGTGACTATCACTTATTCTAATCTATTCAGAAGGGACCAACCCAAGTCTTAATTCTCCTATCAAAATCTACGACAGTGACGTAATTTCTAAAATATTTTTCACATTTACTGCACAGCGACTTTATAAACACCCTGTATATATATATATATATATATATATATATATATATATATATATATATATATATATATATATATATATATATATATATATATATATATATATATATATATATATATATATATATATATATATATATATATATATATATATATATATAAAATTATAATTTTTATTATTATATAATAATATTATATAATTTATTATATAATGTTATATAATTTTATTATAATTTTATTATAATTAATAAATATTAATAAAATAATAAAAATATAAAATTTTATTATATAATTTTTATTATATTATTTTATATATTAAAATTTTCAAATAATATAATTTATATATACTTTAAATACCTCGGAGCTAATATAGACCGAAAGGGAGACATCAAAGAAGAGTTGGCCACTCGAAAAGCAGCAGCTGGGAGACTTTTTCAGGCCATAAATCGAGGATTCCTCAGCAAGAGAGAAGTTGGTAAGAAAACGAAGATGGCTGTATACCGCACCACCTATGTCTCAGTCTTGACATATGGATGCGAGTCATGGGCAATTGTGGTAAAGTGGGATGCTATAAATATTTATAGGGACTTAGTGTACTGACTGAGATCAGCTGTGAAGGTATCTGTATCTAATAAGTGTGGTGTATTTACAGATGACCTTACTTGCTACCACATTTTTACCTCAGTCAGAATTATTCTGGAATAGTGTGATGACTACGTTAAATGTCTAGGGTTATGAAAATGATGAAGTGTAAGTCACAACAACAACAGACAGATAAACAATTTAATTTATTCTACAACACTTTACAACACTGTGACACTCACACACATATAACACTCTATAAGACTATCTTAAATGAGTCAGTTGATTAAGTTTAAAAAATATATGTATTAATTCTTGTCAATAATGGATATCCTGATTCAACTACACAGTGAACCAGGAATCACAATCAAATGTAATTACAAGTATTATTTACACAGTTTATATATATGAACTTTGTATTGACATAGCTTATTATTATTATTCTATGTGTGTAATTTGTGCAGTAGTAATATGAGGTAATACTGGTTGTGTTCAAGCTTGGTTGTTGTTTTTCATCATGACTTCAAGTGTTCGATTATCGGGGAAATAGTATTGGGAAACTTTCACAGTTCCTGTCATTTGAACCCATTAATTGTCCCTCTGTGGTTAACAAGATGTCAATTTTTGAGGGGGCACATAATGTTGAGCTACTCTGGCCACAGAAGCTTAACTTTCGTGATGGCGGCAGGAAAAGACTCCTCTGCTCGATTGCTTCACTGTGTTCTGGAGACACCTCACTGGTCGCTATCTGGACCAAGGAGTATGCTGTCAGCCTCTGGATTCAGCAAAACTCAGACCAGGTGCTGCTTCAATAACTAGGACCACAGTCCCTGAAACAAGAAGGTTGTACCTCCTACTTCAGATCTAATTTATAATCTATTTCTACACTGAACACAATACAGAACAAACACTGAGTTCAGAGCGGTAGGCCAACTGCTATCTTCATCTGAAACAATTTACACCAGTATTCTCCTCCTAAATGGTTACTACGCCTCTGCAATTCCAGCCTTAGTTCCTTCTAGTCAGTAAGATAGGTGTCAGTGTACTGTTTGGCAATTCCATGCAGTTTTACTTTTCTCCGACACCTTCTGTTCAGGTTGGAGCACTATATAGGCCTTGCCTCATGTTCGCTACTGAACCACACACATATACAGACATAAATTATCAATTTACATTCAATTTCCATTAAAAAGATATCGAATATATCAAGCTTACCACAATTCATGGAAATAATACACAGATACGTTGACTGGCGATGAATAATGGCACAAATTCCGATCTGCCTCTGTCCCAGACTTTTATTTAGAAAAATATGATCTGGCTCTCAACGCACTGTTTCTTAGTAAGTTTATTTTAAAGTGTGGCACTGACCTGACGCTCCTAATTGACTATATTGGCGGGTCTAACCAATCGAGCCATGTTTACCCAAGCGTTTGAAAAAAAGTACCCTTCTTTCCGTCTCCCCTAACAACAACAAAATAGTATTTGCCGACCGACTAATCATGTTTAGCCTTACATATACTTCCCGCCAATCAAATAGGAGGTAACATGTTGGCCTATTTCCCGTACAATGGTGGTTTCAAAACCTGCCACTGCGCAATTCTGATTTTGGTGTTGTCTGACAGCACCACCATTTTATTTTGGCTATAATTTGTTAATTCCTAGACTATTTGCGTAACGTTTAACATATTCTTTGTCAGCAAGTCCTAAGGAACCCAATTATATAAATTAAAGGGAGCTAGGTGGCTGCGTTCAAAATGTGCATTTTCTTCTACCTCCTGTTCACTTCGATACGACGTGGTGTCTGGGTACTGTCAGGCTTTCAAACGTAAACCAGTATAATGTCATGTTTCCCAATAAGTATTTTTCAGGTTTTTAAACCTAACTCTCGTATGGGTAGTGTTTTTTATCACTGTCTATCTGAAAAAAAAGTATTGCTTCTGGCCTTTCGCTTGGGGAGGGTGGCATTAATTGTATATCGCGAGACGCGTGTTTAGTGTTGCATGCGTTCCTGCTTTCAGCCCTGCCTTCTCTCTATCCTAAGTTCATCTGCCTTTTCATCACGCCGTGTATAAAATGAAATTAATGGAAGTATTAATTTAGGTCATTACGCAGGGTGCCTAGCTCAAGGTTTTCTTAGAAATGCAGTACACGTTTTATTGAAGAAAGCGTGTAGTGATGCAGTAGGCTTTTTACTATCAACGTGAAACGTTACAATTTGCAGACGAAGTAGAAAACAAGGGGATTTTTTGTACGCCATTGTGACAGCACTGTACTTTTACCATTTCTCTTTCCTTTTATTGCATTTATGTGTTAGGCTTTACAGTTACCTTTTAATTTATATATGTGGATTTAGAATGTTTCACGACAGCAATGACTACAACCCACAAAAGCCAGATCCAAACCTCAGAAATGAGGAATCTGAGGAAGGTGATTGAAGTTACAAGAATAGACATGGTCCGCAACCAGACGATACGTCAAGGCCTAAAATCCCACCCCCTGCAGACCCAAGTAGAACAGTCCCAACTAAGATGGTTTGGCCATGTCTGCAGAATGGGAGAAGATTGGCTACCACGACAAGCATGGGAAACAAAGAGCCAGGGATCCAGACTCCTAGGACGACCCAGAGTCCGCTGGGAGGACAACATTAGACAATCTTTGAAGGACCGAGGACTAGAATGGAACCAGGCCAGGAGGAAGACAGCCGATAGGATAATCTGGCGCTCTCTCTTCCATACCTCTACATCTCACGGTAGAAGGAGAACGACTAAGTAAGTAAGTAAGTAAAATCTAAAACTGCCTGCAACCGAATGAATTAACTGCACGTGACGTCGCATCTTGAAAGATAGGCCTGAGATTTTAATTTCTGTCAGATTATAATCCATATCTTCCAAGTGCAGAGATTTCGAAGGTAATGAGAAATTAGAAGATTATGCAGTGTTTATAATAATGACGTTTTAAAAGAATGACGTTTTATAAGAACATCGTTTTATAAGAATAGCGGTTTATAAGAATAGAGTTTTATAACAATTACGTTTTATAAGACTGACGTTTTATGAAAATGACGTTTTATAAGAATAACGTTTTATAAGAATTACGTTTCATAAGATTGGCGTTTTATATGAATTGTGTTGTTTAAGAATGGCGTATCAAAACCAGAGCGTAAAAATATATTATTATCAGATGGTATCAGCAAATTGTTTAACGGCTGTTCCGTAGCCCCGTAGTTTCTGATTCAGCTCTGCGTTCTCTGGCCAGATCTGATATTGTAGGCCATTAGGAAGTGAACAGTCTTTACTGCTATGATTGTTTATATTTTTCTCATTGTGGAATACATGCCTTTTATTAGTTCATATTAAGCCATCGTATTCTGAGTCATCCTGTCAAGTTCTTATCATGCCTTCGTCACATTTCTCATGTATATCTCAGCACGTTTGTTGTGTGTGATTATTTCATTATCACTCTTTTTAATTTACCCTGGGATTATAGAAGAAGGATTGCATTGTGACGCTACTACCTAGCTCTATATCGTCTCCTCATCTCTTGTATTCATCTTGTTCTTGTCATAACGCCCATATTAATTGTCCTTTCTTGTCTATTTAAGTCTTTTATTCCGCACTAGCAACTAGTTTGTGAAAGTCTGTGCCTTCTTGGCGATTGTTTTCTTGTTCTCAATGTTTCATAACTAGAGTGAGAAAGACTTTCTTCATATGCTGAGCTGATAATTCTTCCCAATGATTTGTTTTGTGTGTTATCAGAATGATTAATTTCACTAGACAGGTGACACGGTTGTTTTGGCAACCATGATACCGTGTGACCAAGTTTTAATTACACTAGTCAACAAATTTTCAAAAGTTTTTTGTACCAGAAATTAAATATACCATTTCTTATTGATTTTGACATGCTGATTTCAAATATCATAATGAAATTCACCAATTGGCTCTGGTTTTTTTTTAAATGATGAATTTACATTACAGTAATACAATAATGTATGCTTATTTAATTCTCTGAGGTGAACAGCTAGTCTTTCTACTTTAGCATTATAAAAATTGTGGTTACATGCTCAATTAATTGATATTTCAACATAAAATGATAGAAAAAATAAAAACATTATTTAAAGTTCACATATCATGTTTTAAAAAGGCACATTTGAACCCATTCCGTCATTATTCAGTCGCTGTTCGAGCTCTCTTTGCTTGCTTCTTGTAGTCAATCGATGAGGTGTCTCTTGTCACAGTCCAACAGTAATCAACAAGCATTGAAGGGCTCCAATTGCCTTGATACCTTGTCTCCATAGCAGCAATGTCCTGGTGAAATCATTCACCATGCTCATCACTGACCGTTCCACAGTTTGACGTAAAGAAATCCAGATGAGAATCCAGAAAATGAATTTTCAAAGACATGTTGCAGCCAAGACTCTTATACTTCAGAAGGAGATTTTCTACAATTTCATTGTAATTATCAGATCTGTTGTTTCCAAGAAAATTGTCCACCACTGACTTAAATGCTAGCCATGCTGCTTTTTCCTTGCCATGCAACACGCAAAGAAACTCGTCATCATGAAGAAGTTTTCGAATTTGCGGACCAACAAATACTCCCTCTCTTATTTTAGCTTCACTCAGTCTTGGAAATTTTCTGATAAGGTATTTGAAAGCCTCATCTGTTTTCTCCATTGCCTTGACAAAGTTTTTCATGAGACCCAGCTTAATGTGCAAGGGTGGCAACAAAATCTTGCTGGTGTCGACAAGTGCAGGGTTCTCAACGTTCTTACTGCCAGGCTGCAATGACTGCCTGATTGGCCAATGTCTTCTGATGTAATGGTCACTTCGTGCACGGCTATCCCACTCACAGAGAAAGCAACAGTACTTGGTGTGTCCACCCTGTAGTCCAAGCAAAAGAGCGACCACTTTTAAGTCACCGCAAAGTGACCAATGATGATGATCGTAGTTTATACACTTCAAAAGCTGCTTAATGTTTTCATAAGTTTCGTTCATATGAACTGCGTGACCAACTGGAATTGACGGTAACACATTACCATTATTCAACAAGTGGATGTAGTTTGCTCAAAATCTGGGTCGCTTGAGGTTGATGGTTCAAGACCACCAATGTTCTCTTCTTCATCAGTGGAAGCAGCTGAAAATTATTCTGGCACTTTGGGAACTGGTAGGTCATCGCCATGTGGTACCGGACGTATTGCAGAGGGGATGTTTGGATATTCCAGAGTCCATTTTTTTCTTCTTTGATATGCCTTTCCCAATTGGAGGGACCATGCAAAAGTAACAGTTGTTGAGATGATCAGTGGGCTCTCTCCAAACCATTGGGACTACAAAAGGCATAGCTTGCCTTTTGCCAGTCAACCACAGTTTAAGATGAGCTGCACATTTATTGCAGCATATGTGTGGCGCCCAGCTCTTATCTTGATCTCCTATTCTGCAGCCAAAATACAAACTGTACGCCTTCTTAATCACTTTAGTTATATTTCATTTTTGTGATACAAATGTCACCTCACCACATATATAACATAAATTATTAGCACTGTTCACACATGTCCTAAGCATTTCTAACTACGATACTTTTGATAATGACAAATGCACTAACTAATGGCAAAATTTTATCAAAGATAAGATATTTATACACAAAGGTGATGTAATCATAGGTAGGATTGCATCATCAACTTCTAGTTACATTTTTATTGGTCATTAGAAAAAATTATGCAATCGCCCACAACAGTTGCGTCATTTATATAATAATAATAATAATAACCAGCATATAAGCTCGTATCTTGAAAACTAGAGCCAATCAACATTTTAAAATGTCATTTTCGTTTTCAGCACACCAAAATTAGTTAAGATCAGCTATTTTCATTTCTGGTACATTTTGGTTGTTGACTAGTGTTATTATAAGATTAATTATAATCAATATAGGAACTGAAAACATCGGTTTCGATACGGGATGACCTTGTAAAGACAACAGTGTGGAGATTAATTTGAGACTCGCATTGTTTGAGCAGATAATATAATTTCTGCAGTATAGGGAACGAAATGAGTGTGTAACCAGAAGTCTGGTACAGTAGCCAGGAGTTTGGAGTATAGCGTATACCTTGTCTTCTGTTACGTGTGGACAATTGTGCTTAAAGAAATACTCGATGTGGTGAAGTGAGATGTTATAAATATTTATAGGGGACTTAGTGTACTGACTGAGATCAGCTGTGAAGGTATATATATCTAATAAGAGTAGTGTATTATATATAACCTTACTTGCTGCCACATATGTATACCTCAGTCAGAATTATTCTGGAATAGTGTGATGACTACGTTATATGTCTAGGGTATGTGTATGATGAAGTGTAAGTCAAAACAACAACAGACAGATAAACAATTTAATTTATTCCACTACACTTGACAACACTGTGACACTCACATACATAAAACACTCTACGAGGATATCTTAAAGGAGTCACTGATAACTTTTCAAATAACAATATGTATTCAGTGCTGTCATGAAGGTATATGTGTCCTGATTCAAATACAAAGGGAACCAGGAATCACAATCAATTTTAATTACAAGTTATATGTACAGAATTTATCAATATGAATATTGTAGTGACATATATTATTAAAAGTATCCTATGTGTGTCAGTTGTGTAGTAGTAATATGAGGTAATACTGGTTTTGTTTTGTTCAAGCTCTGTTGGTATTTGTCATCATGACTTCAATAGTTTGTCTTTATTGGAACTAGTATTGGAGATGTTCTCAGTTCCTGATATTAAAACAATTAAATTCCCCTCTTAATTGTATTTTACACTGTCATTTTAAGATGGGGGTACATAATGTTGAGCTCAGCTGGCCACATCAGCTTATCTTGCGTGATGGCGGCAGGAAAAGACTCCTCTGCTCGATTTCTCCCCTGGGCTCTGGAGACACCTCACTGATAGCTAAATGGACCAAGGAGTATGCTGTCCGACTCTGGATTCAGCAAAGCTCTGACCAGGTGCTGCTCAATAACTTTAAGACCACGGTCCCTGAAAACAAGAAGGATGTACCTTCTACGTCATAACTAATTTATACTCTCTTTCTACACTGAGCACAATACATCACAAACATTGAGTTCAGAGCGTTAGGCCAACTGTCAGCTTCATCTGAAATACTTTATACCAGTATTTCCCTCCCTAATGGTTACTACGCCTCTGCAATTCCAGCATTATTTCTGTCTAATCAATAATCTAGGTGTCAGTGTACTGTTTGGCCATTCCATGCAGTTTTACTTTCCTCCGACACCTTCTGTTCAGGCTGGAGCATTATAGGCTTTACATCATGTTCGCTACTGAACTACACATATATACAGGCATAAATTAACAATTTACATTCAATTTTCATTAAAAGATATTGAATATTTCAAGCTTACCACAATTCATAGAATAATAAACAGTTTCGTTGACTGGCAATGAATATAGCACAACTCCGATCTGCCGATGTTCCAGGCTTTATTTTATATAAAATATACACTGGTGCTCACGTACTGCTTCTTAGTAGGATTATTACAAGATGTGGCAATGAACAGACGCTCTGAATCAAGTATATTCGCAGCTCTACCCAATGAAACCACGTCTAACCATCTTTTCAAAAAAGTACCCCTTCTATTCGTTTCCCATAACAACACAAGATAGTATTTATAGCCCGACCAATCGTGTTTAGTCTTATATTTGTTGCGCTCCAATCAATTTGGAGTTAACATGGTAGGCTATTTCCGTAACGTAAGGTTTTTTCAAACACGTTATAAAAAAAATTTATGAGCAGAAATGATTTCATGCTGTCAGGCACCCCCACTATTTTATTTTGGTTATAATTTGGTAATTCCTAGACTATTTGCGTAACGTTTTACATATTCTTTGTCAGCAAGCCCTAAGGAACCCAAATATACAAATTTAAACGAGCTAAGTGGCTGCGTTCAAAATATGCAATTTCTTCTACCTCCTGTTTCGAAGATGTGCTGTCTGGGTACTGTAATGTTTTCAAACGTAAACCCATCTAATGTCATCTTTTCTAATAAGCGTTTTTCAGGATTTGAAAACCTAACTCTGGGAAGGTTAGTGTTTTTATCACTGTCCGTCTGAAAAAAAAAAGTTAGTGCATGTGGCCTTACACGCGTGATAGTAGTAATTGTGTATCGCGCGACGCGAGTTTAGTGTTGCATGTGTCCTTGTTTTCATTCGCCCCTCTCTCTTTCTATTTGAGTCCATCTGTTCGTTCGTTTTGGTAACGTAGTATAATTAATGTTAGGATTAATTTAGGTCATTACGCAGTGTGCCTCTCAATGTTTTTCTTAGAAATGCAATACCCGTTTTAATGTGTTGTGGAAACGCTTGTATTTATGCAGTGGCTTATATTTAACGTGGAAACGTTACAATTTGCAGACGAAGCATAAAACAAAGGGGATTTCGAGTACTGCCATTGTGACAGCACTGTTCTTTACCATTCTTCTTCCTTTTATTAAATTTATTTGTTAGGCTTTACATTTACCTTTTAATTTATATATGTGGATTAGAATATTCCACGACATCTCCCCTCTTAAAACAGACATTATATGTCAGTCCTTTATTCTATATACACATAGAGAAATTTATTATTATTTCTGGGGTTTACGGTGATTCTCATCACACGGATGGCGGCTTAAAAAATCCGCTCCCAAATTTGTTTTTCCAGATATATACTCAATGCTAAAATTATATGGAGCCAAAAGTAAAGACCATCGGAGTAACCTAGAGTTCTCATGCCTAGCCTGTGCTAGAAACGATAAAGGTTTGTGGTCTGTTTGCAACTTAAAGGCCTTCCCATACAGATAAATATTGAATTTCTTTATTGCCCATATTACTGCAAGACATTCTTTTTCGCTAGTTGAGTAATTGATTTCAGCTTTATTCAACTTTCTGCTAGCATATGCCACTGGGCTTAATTCCCCATCCAATGCATCTGATTTCTGTAGTAGAGTTGCACCTAACCCAATATTACTGGCATCCGTTCTTACAATGAATTCTTGACTTAAGTCAGGTAATTTCAAAATAGGTTTACTTGTGAGCTTTTCCTTCAATTCTTGGTAAGCCATTTCACATTGTGGTGTCCATGTAATGCGATCTGGATGTCCTTTACGTGTCAAATCAGTTAACGGTGCACATATGGAATTAAAGTTTTTGATATACTTCTGGTAGAAACCACATAATGAGACAAAGGATCTCACGTCCTTCTTGGTTTGTGGTCTCGGGGCTTTCTGTAGTTTCTCTAAATTCTTTGGGTCAGGGGTCATGTTTCCCTGATAAACTGTGTGTCCCAAAAATTCCAATTCTTTACATCCAACGCAACATTTGGTTGGTCGGGCTGTTAAATTTGCCTCCCTAAGTCGATTAAACAGCATGTTCAGAGAGTCAATGTGTTCCTCAAATGTTTCTGTTGCTATAAGGATATCATCCATGAAATTTGTTATATATGGATTATTCAGAGGGTCCAATAATTTTCTCATCATTCTAGAGAAGACACTAGGCGCATTCTTCAATCCAAATGGCAATCTATTAAACTCATAGTGTCCTTCTGAGGTACTAAAAGCTAGGTATGGTCTAACCTCAGGCTTTACTGGAATCTGATAGTATCCTTTACTCAGATCTACTTTGGAGAAATATTTAGCTTTATTTAGTCTGGCAAACAGCTGATTTGTATCCGGCAATGGATCCACCTGTCCTTCTGTAATAGCATTCAGTCTCCTGTAATCTATACAGAGTCTATGTTCTCCAGAGGGCTTCCTTAAGAGTACAACACCGGAACTATACGAAGATTCACTGTGCGAAATAATTCCTTCCTTCAACAGATAGTCTATCTCTTCCTTCAAAGCTTTCTCCTTAGCAAACGGAATCGAATATGGTTTCATACAGACAGGTGTGGGGTCTATCAGTTTCATATCATATTCCAATAGGTTTGTATGCCCTGGTCGGTCTGTTAACACCTCTGCATGATTATTTAGAACCTGTTGCACTCTCTCTTTCTGAGTTTTCGTTAAATGTGTACTGATTTTCACCTGTGCTGCTGTCTCACAGGGTTGTAATGGATATTCAAATGATGAAAGTGGTTCCTTTTTCATCTCCATGGCGATGGACAAGGTCAACAAGTGTGTCTCTTCCTGATGTTCTCTTTCCAAATATTTCTTCAGGAGATTCACATGATAGATTTTTTCTTTCCCCTTCTTATCTATCTTATAATTTGTTCTAGACACCTTCTCTAGAACTGTATATGGACCTTGCCATCCAATCTGTAACTTATTCTGACTCCCGGGCAAAAGAAGCAGTACTTTCTCTCCCACAGCCAAATTTCTGTCTTTCGCCTTCCTGTTATAATAGGCAGCATGTTTCTTCCTGGCTTGTTTCAAATTTTCATTGGCAAGTTTCCAGCCAGTTTTTAAACGAGTGGTCAGCTCATTCACATATTGGTATGAAGATGTAATGTTTTCCTCTGCCTTTTCATCAGTCCACGTTCTTAACAAAGCTTCGAGTGGACCTTTTATTGGCCTTCCAAACAATAATGTTGCCGGGGCCATACCGGTTGAACTATGGGGTACCTCCCTATAAGCAAAGAGGGCGGCGTGCAGGTACTGGTCCCATGTATCTGGTTTTTCGTGTGCCAACTTTCTCAGGATCGACATCAACGTGCCGTTAAATCTTTCCACTTGGCCGTTCCCTTGGGGATGATACACACTACAATGGAAGTGTTTGGCCTGGAAGATCCTGAAAACTTCTTCAGTTAGTTTCCCCTTGAACTGAGAGCCATTATCAGTCAAGATTTGATTGGGAAAGCCTAACCTTGTGAAAATTGTGAGCAATGCCTCTGCCACATGTTTAGAATCAATCGATGACAGGGCTACAGCCTCTCCCCACATAGAACAAGTGTCCACCAGAGTCAGAATGTAGCTGTTCCTTCTCTTGGTTCGGGTGAGAGGTCCCACAAGATCCACGGCAACTCTCTCAAAGGGTGTTCCCACTATGGGCATTTCCCCCAGAGTTGCTGGTGCAGTCCAATGTTTAGGTGCTACTCGTTGGCACTCTGGACAGGATTTTACATATCGTTTGATATCTTCAGTTATTCCTGGCCAGAAATAGTGACAAGCTATTCGCTGTCCTGTTGCGCTGATTCCCATATGACCACTGAAGGGAATCGCATGCCCTAGTTCCAACACTTTAGTCCTATATGAAGTGGGAAGGACCAGCTGTCCGTGACCATTGGATTCAGATCCAGCCTTCCTATATATCAGTTTGTTCTTCATATAAAACTCTCCCTTGCCTGGAGGTGTATGAGATTTGGGCAACTTCTTGAAACATGGCTTGAGTGTTTTGTCCTCAGCCTGTGCCTTCCTCATCTCATCTGGGTGAGTATTTATGGGATTATCCTCCTCCTTTTTTGACTGTGATCTGGTCTGCACTGTTGCCAATATCACAGGTCTCTTGGGATTCCCCAAGAAGACATATCTACACCCCAATATTAGAGGGTAGATTGGCTCATTTATCACTGCTGCTTTTATGATTCCTTCCACATATCGCGTTTTCACTTTTATTCGGGCGACGGGAAGTGTCATGGTAGCTACATCCTTGGTTGCAGTTTGAATCTCCACTGTTTCTGTGGTGTATTGATCGGCCTGCACCAGGTGAGAACTCACAACGGAATCGTAATCTAAACCGGTATCATATAAACACCTTATAGTGACACCATTACAGATGACATCTTCACACACTGGGGGGTGGTATGGTTCCTGTAGTTCTTCAGGTTTGACCTTCTTTTCCTTTTTCCCCGATGTCATAGCAGCACAATGAGGAGGTTTCCTTCTACAATGGTCAGTGTCATGATTGTTCATCTTACAATTTTTACACCACCTTTTTCCTTGGTTGAAAGATTTTCTTTCATCATATTTCTTTCATCGAATTGTGGGAATTTATTTTTATTTTCATACCGTGGCCTATCAAACTGGTGCTTACCTTTGTTTTGATCCCTAGGATCAAATTTATTAAAGTTCTGTGGTGCCCTAAAGTTATCCACTTGTTTCTTTTTATTACCTGTTACCTCTGCTTGAGCTGCTTGATACCTTTCAGCAACATTTAGCAACTCACCCAGCCTCTCTGCACCTTGTTCCATGAGAAACTTTCTCAGGTCTGGAGCCATGGACTCTCTTAATTGCTCTATAAGGACCATTTCCTTAAGATCTTGGGTTTTCCCCAGAGAAGTCCATTTCTCCAAGTATGTCTCTATTCGTGCAGAGAACTGGTGATAGGTTTCACCTGACAGTGGTTTAGCATTCCTAAATTTTTTCCTATAAAATTCTGCATTCTTTTCATATCTTAACAAAAGAGCCTGCTTTAGCATGTCATAATTTTCCTGATCACCTCTGCTCATTTTTGCAAAAACTTCATAAGCTGCCCCACGAAGTCCTTGAGATAACTTTAAGCTCCACCTTTCTCTCTCTAACCCATACGTGGTAGCTAATAGTTCATACCTATTTAGATAGCTCTCTATATCATCGTCTTTCTCAACAAAATGATCTAAATGAAAATTCATAGCTGAGGTTGAGGCTCCTTGGCTAGCAGTGGCATCAGAGGCAAAGGGACTGGCACCATTTTCAGGAGCATGGCCCTGAAACTCAAACTCCCTTAGTCGTAACTCATGTTCCCTTTGTAATCTCTTCTCCTCCTTTTCTGCTTCCCTCTCTGCAGTCAATCTTCTTTCTTCTGCAGCTAATTTCTTCTCTTCTCTTTCTGCAGCTAATTTCTTCTCTTCTCTTTCTGCAGCTAATTTCTTCTCTTCTCTTTCTGCAGCTAATTTCTTCTCTTCTCTTTCTGCAGCCTGTCTTCTTTCCTCTGCTTCCAATTTCTTAGCCTCAGCCTCAATCTGCAACCTCTTAGTCTCAGCCTCAGCCTCAAATTGTAACTTCTTAATTTCCCTTTCAGCCTCTAACTTTCTTTCGGCTTCAAACCTTCTTTCTTCGCGTTCAATAAATTTGTCACATTCAGTAGTGACATAGGCAACCATAACTTGCCCATCTAATCCTAACTCTTTTGCAGTCTGAACAGCAGCAGATCGAAATTTGGCTAGGTCCGCCATTGTCTATCAGGTAAGTTTATACAATGTCTAACTAACAATTCAATCTCTAAATATATATCTAATGGACAACACAGGCACCGAGAGCTCAACCTTATTTAATTCCACCCAAGGATACCTTTTTAATTCTTATTATTCCCTGAAGTGAATTACCCCCCAATATTTTTAATAGGGAAAGATTCAAAATCCCAAGAGCGAGACCCCAATATATGTGGTGAAGTGAGATGTTATAAATATTTATAGGGGACTTAGTGTACTGACTGAGATCAGCTGTGAAGGTATATATATAATAAGAGTAGTGTATTATATATAACCTTACTTGCTGCCACATATGTATACCTCAGTCAGAATTATTCTGGAATAGTGTGATGACTACGTTATATGTCTAGGGTATGTGTATGATGAAGTGTAAGTCAAAACAACAACAGACAGATAAACAATTTAATTTATTCCACTACACTTGACAACACTGTGACACTCACATACATAAAACACTCTACGAGGATATCTTAAAGGAGTCACTGATAACTTTTCAAATAACAATATGTATTCAGTGCTGTCATGAAGGTATATGTGTCCTGATTCAAATACAAAGGGAACCAGGAATCACAATCAATTTTAATTACAAGTTATATGTACAGAATTTATCAATATGAATATTGTAGTGACATATATTATTAAAAGTATCCTATGTGTGTCAGTTGTGTAGTAGTAATATGAGGTAATACTGGTTTTGTTTTGTTCAAGCTCTGTTGGTATTTGTCATCATGACTTCAATAGTTTGTCTTTATTGGAACTAGTATTGGAGATGTTCTCAGTTCCTGATATTAAAACAATTAAATTCCCCTCTTAATTGTATTTTACACTGTCATTTTAAGATGGGGGTACATAATGTTGAGCTCAGCTGGCCACATCAGCTTATCTTGCGTGATGGCGGCAGGAAAAGACTCCTCTGCTCGATTTCTCCCCTGGGCTCTGGAGACACCTCACTGATAGCTAAATGGACCAAGGAGTATGCTGTCCGACTCTGGATTCAGCAAAGCTCTGACCAGGTGCTGCTCAATAACTTTAAGACCACGGTCCCTGAAAACAAGAAGGATGTACCTTCTACGTCATAACTAATTTATACTCTCTTTCTACACTGAGCACAATACATCACAAACATTGAGTTCAGAGCGTTAGGCCAACTGTCAGCTTCATCTGAAATACTTTATACCAGTATTTCCCTCCCTAATGGTTACTACGCCTCTGCAATTCCAGCATTATTTCTGTCTAATCAATAATCTAGGTGTCAGTGTACTGTTTGGCCATTCCATGCAGTTTTACTTTCCTCCGACACCTTCTGTTCAGGCTGGAGCATTATAGGCTTTACATCATGTTCGCTACTGAACTACACATATATACAGGCATAAATTAACAATTTACATTCAATTTTCATTAAAAGATATTGAATATTTCAAGCTTACCACAATTCATAGAATAATAAACAGTTTCGTTGACTGGCAATGAATATAGCACAACTCCGATCTGCCGATGTTCCAGGCTTTATTTTATATAAAATATACACTGGTGCTCAACGTACTGCTTCTTAGTAGGATTATTACAAGATGTGGCAATGAACAGACGCTCTGAATCAAGTATATTCGCAGCTCTACCCAATGAAACCACGTCTAACCATCTTTTCAAAAAAGTACCCCTTCTATTCGTTTCCCATAACAACACAAGATAGTATTTATAGCCCGACCAATCGTGTTTAGTCTTATATTTGTTGCGCTCCAATCAATTTGGAGTTAACATGGTAGGCTATTTCCGTAACGTAAGGTTTTTTCAAACACGTTATAAAAAATTTTATGAGCAGAAATGATTTCATGCTGTCAGGCACCCCCACTATTTTATTTTGGTTATAATTTGGTAATTCCTAGACTATTTGCGTAACGTTTTACATATTCTTTGTCAGCAAGCCCTAAGGAACCCAAATATACAAATTTAAACGAGCTAAGTGGCTGCGTTCAAAATATGCAATTTCTTCTACCTCCTGTTTCGAAGATGTGCTGTCTGGGTACTGTAATGTTTTCAAACGTAAACCCATCTAATGTCATCTTTTCTAATAAGCGTTTTTCAGGATTTGAAAACCTAACTCTGGGAAGGTTAGTGTTTTTATCACTGTCCGTCTGAAAAAAAAAAGTTAGTGCATGTGGCCTTACCCGCGTGATAGTAGTAATTGTGTATCGCGCGACGCGAGTTTAGTGTTGCATGTGTCCTTGTTTTCATTCGCCCCTCTCTCTTTCTATTTGAGTCCATCTGTTCGTTCGTTTTGGTAACGTAGTATAATTAATGTTAGGATTAATTTAGGTCATTACGCAGTGTGCCTCTCAATGTTTTTCTTAGAAATGCAATACCCGTTTTAATGTGTTGTGGAAACGCTTGTATTTATGCAGTGGCTTATATTTAACGTGGAAACGTTACAATTTGCAGACGAAGCATAAAACAAAGGGGATTTCGAGTACTGCCATTGTGACAGCACTGTTCTTTACCATTCTTCTTCCTTTTATTAAATTTATTTGTTAGGCTTTACATTTACCTTTTAATTTATATATGTGGATTAGAATATTCCACGACACTCGATAAGTGTATGTACGTAGCTTTTCCTTTTTTTCGTGGAGGATACATATATAGTTAGCATAAGTGAAGCAGTATCTGAGCCATATGTGTAGTCTAAATTTGTAGTCCCATAGCAGTTACTTCCGTAAGTGAGTGAAGTGTTAGAGACTTCCCTATACTAAGTCCAGCTTTAAGAGGTGGGGTGAATAGTTCCCTTCCTCGTTGCATTTGCCATATCTAATTCAAGAGCGGAGTCAGGTACCCATTCACAGCTTGAGTGTGACGGCACAGTGTTTTGAGCCCGGTACTTTTGCCGCGACAGACCAGTTCTCTAACCACTATGTGTAGTCTAGGTTTCTTTGAAGTGTTTACCTTCTCGTGGCGAGGCACGTAATTTTCAGCTTATAAGTCTTTCTGTTATACCAGAGCGCAATTAAATACTTCTTACTTACTTTTTCCTTTTAATGATAACATGAAGCGTCATGGGGAGATTGAATTTGTGTTCTTGAGCCAAGTTTGTCGCATTGGCTGCCATGAGCCCGCATTGGCTGCCGTGAGCCCGTGTTAGCTGCCGTGAGCCCGTGTTGGCTGCCGTGAGCCCGTGTTGGCTGCCGTGAGCCCGTGTTGGCTGCCGTGAGCCCCGTGTTGGCTGCCGTGAGCCCGTGTTGGCTGCCGTGAGCCCGTGTTGGCTGCCATGAGCCCCGTGTTGGCTGCCGTGAGCCCGTGTTGGCTGCCGTGAGCCCCGTGTTGGCTGCCGTGAGCCCGTGTTGTAGGAATTTGAACTGATGTTGTCTCTCAGTCTGTCTCTTGGTCTTCTCCGTGATCAGAAAAGAGATCTTCTAGTGTTTTAGGTGTGTAGTGGTCATTAGTCGGGTTCCATTCTAGTGTTTTAGGTGTGTAGTGGACATTAGTCTGGTTCCATTCTCATGAGATGCGCAAACCACTTAATTTTCTGAGTGAAATTAGGCAGTCAAAAAGAAGAAATTAGCCAGAACGCTAATGTGACGTTGATAAAAACTAAACCTGGACAAGAACTACTAGTATCTATCAGCTAGCAAAAACTAGTGAAAACTCGTAAAAGTAAAGTCAAGATCAGCTAGCTCGATAAAGTCTTGAGAAGGGCTAGTCCTGAAAAGGACTGCTAGCTGTGTCACTTTTAGAGTCAAATAGTAAACTAAATTTGCGCGGTAAAGGACACTTTAGTGTTTAACTGTTTTACATGTGGTGAATTTTTTTAACGAAGTTGTATGGAAGATAATTTATTTGTCAAGGGAAATTACCTAAATAACAAAATTATCAAAAAATGTCAATGATGCCGTTTCGTTGCTTTTAATGAAATTTTAGGGAGCCGCGCTGGTGTAATGGTTACCACATTGCGCTGGCGATTAGGTGTTCAAAGTTCAAGCCCGGGCGTAGACATTTGAAGAAGTGTCATCGACCGGGATTTTAACTGAATAACCTGAACGGCTCCTGAGATAAACCATCTGTGGATGGGAAGGAGCGAAGCTCCTGACCGGGTTGGAAGGAAAGTCCACAGGCTCCCCAACCTCGCTATGACATGTCATTGGGCCGAAGGGCTGAAAGCCCAAGTGCCGATGGTTAAGAAAAGACAAGAAAAAAAAAGAAATTTTAATATTTAAAAGAAAAAAAACACCATAAATATTAGTTTTTTAATTGTTTGTTGAGAATTGTGAAGCAGAAATTGTGTTTAAATAGAATGAGAAATGGTATCATGTCAGTTTTACAAATGAACGATGCAATAGAAACATTGGACGTTTCGTATGCCCTTCGTCAGCGCCAGTAACGAAGTTAAAGATTAGACTTATAGGCTATGAGAAAATTACAATGGACACAGCAAATACCTGGACAAAATTAAGTAAGTGGACAAAGATGAACAACATGGAAAAGTATAAATGAAGTGGCAAAGGACAAGACAAACTTGAGGAAAATGAAATAATAATATAATAGAAAAGCTTGATGCTAAAGAAGAATCCAGCGCAGAAAGTCGGCGATAAAATGGCTCTCTAAAAATAGAAAGGAAAAACAATTTTGATAAAAGCTGATAGAATCGCCGGGGAATAAAAATGCGACTTTAAAATTGATGTGAAACAAATAGCAAAAAAATAAGTAAAACGAGAAAATTCAAGAAGCAAACAAATAGGAAGTTACAGAAGATGTAACTATCAAAAGAGAAAAGTTAAGAAGGAAACAATAGGAAATTACTGAAGAAGTAACTATGGCAAAGTAAATTATGACACCTGTTACTCATCTGTCAGCTTTAAATTTGTTTTTTATGACAAGACTAGCAACAACCCGCCAAAATTGGCAGGTTTTTAATTATAGTGTGTTGTTTCTGTTACACGTATTACATTGCTGCTTCTTTTGTAGTCTCGCTTGCTCGCCGTGAATGACGCGATCGTCTCTTCCTTTTAGCCATCTCATCATTTTGATCCATAATAATAAGTCTGCAATACTTTAAATTAAAATTTTATTTAGAAGAAACAATTACAAAACTTACATTTTAAGGTTATTTTTAAGAAAAATGAGGAGTTAAATCCGTTTCCCGAATGAAACTGGACAGAAGAGTATCTTGATTGTCTGTTGATTTAATGCACACCGTCACACTTTGCTATTTTTGCGAGAGTACATATAAGGGGAAACAATACAATGTTATTGTCTAACTTTCAAACACAGTTGCACCCCTTAGCTGTGCTCGAAAGTTAATGTACTCTCTCGAAAATATAAAAAAGTGCGCAAACGACGGTGTGCAAAGTGTGACAGACCGACAGACCGAAGTACCTTACGGCGGAAATTATGGTATTGGATTGTGTCCCTTGCTCTGCCGTAGTTGTCTAACAGTGGCCAGACTTAAAGTTAAAAAATTGAGCGTCTTCAAAGATTACTCTTGGCAGAGATATAAATAGAAGAATGATGCTTCTAATTTAGGGAGCTTTCCCAGGATAAAAAAAATAAATAATAATAACCATAACAACTAAGATCATCTAAGCTGTCATAAACTTATTTTTCTCCTGCCCCTTCTATGAGGAAATATTGACTCGTATTTCTAAGCCCCCAGCTGAGAGAGATTCAGCAACTATTAATTGACTACTCTGGATGGTTCTGTATTTAAAATCTAATCCACAACGATTAAATGGACAATAAATTTATATTTAGATATAACAAGTTTAATAATCAGTTTTGAGTAAACAGGATTAAAATAAATAAAGTTGTTTATAAAAAATGAAGCGATGATATCTGTTCTCATCAGATGACAAACAATTTTGATGGGTAAGAGAATGTCATTGGAAATGTCCACTGGCTGTGCTTGTGTGTTGCATAACTGACGACTGTCATGAAATATTCTAATCCACATATATAAATTATTAGGTAAATATGAAGCCTAACAAATAAAATTAATAAAGAGAAGAGCAATGGTAAAATGACAGTGCTGTCCCAAAGAATGTACTCGAAATCCCCCTTGTTTTCTGCTTCGTCTGCAAATTGTAACGCTTTCACGTTGATAGTAAAGCTTACTGTATTATTACCCGCCTTCTTCAATGAAACGTGTGCTGTATTTCTTGGAAAAGCATTGAGACGTACTGCGTAATGACCTAAATTAACCCTAACATTAATTATACTGCGTTACCAAAACGAACGAACAGATGGACTAAAGGGATAAAAAGAGAAGGGAGAGGCAGAAAGCCGAACACTAAACCCGCTTCGCGCGATACACAATTACTACCATCACGCGTGTAAGTCTACATGCACTAATTTTTTTTCAGACGGACAGTGATAAAATACACTACCCTTTCCCAGAGTTAGGTTTATAAATCATAACAGACTCTTATTAGAAAAGACAACATTATATGGGTTTACGTTTGAACACATAACAGTACCCAGACAGCACATCTTCTAAACAGGAGATAGAAGAAATTGCATATTTTGAACGCAGCCACGTAGCTCCTTTAAATTAGTATTTTTGGGTTCCTTAGGGTTTGCTGACAAATAATATGTAAAACGTTACGCAAATAGTCCAGGAATTAATAAATTATACCCAAAATAAAATATTGGGGGTGCCTGACAGCATAAAATCATTTCTGCTCATAAAATTTTTTTTTATAACGTGTTTGAAAAAACCTTACGTTACATAAATAGCCTACCATGTAAACTCCAAATTGATTGGAGCGCAACAAATGAAAGCCTAACCACGATTGGTCGGGCTATAAATACTATCTTGGTTGTTGGGGGAGACGGGAAAAGATAACATTTTTTCAAACACTTGTCGAAACGTGGCTCATTGGCCAGTCTCGCTGATATACACACTTGGGAGCGTTAGTTCGAGACCACTAATTCAAATAAGCTTGATAAAGCGACAGTACGTTGAAGCCAGCTCACATTTTTGCTAAAATAAAAGCCTGGAACATAGGCAGAACGGAATTTGTGCCAGTTTGTGCCAGAATTCATTGCTAATCAACGTATCTGTGTTTATTTCCATGAAATTGTGGGACAGTGGTCTTGATGGTAGTGAGCAGCACCTGGTCAGAGATTTGCTGAATCCAGAGTCGGACAGCATACTCCTTGGTCTTTTTAGCTATCAGTGAGGTGTCTCCTGAGCCCAGAGGAGAATTCGAGCAGAGGAGTCCTTTCCTGCCGCCATCACTAAAGATAAGCAGAGTTGGCCAGCTGAGCTCAACATTATGTCCCCTCATCTTGAACTGATTTTTTAAAATTAACATTAAGAGGGGAATTTACTTGTCTTAAAATCAGGAACTGTGAACATCTACAATAATGGTCCCTAAAGACAAACTATTGAAGTCATGATGACAAATACCAACAGAGCTTGAACAAAACAAAACCAGTATTACCTCATTTTACCACTACACAATTGACACACATAGAACATTGGTAATAATATATGTCACTACAATATTCATATTAAATACATTCTGTACATAACTTGTAATTTAAATTGATTGTGATTCCTGGTTCCCTTGTAGTTGAATCAGGACACATATTCATTCATGCCAGTAATGAATACATATTGTTATTTGAAACGTTACTAGTGACTTCTTTAAGATATTCTCATAGAGTGTTATATGTATGTGAGTGTCACAGTGTTGTTAAGAGTAGTGGATTAAATTAAATTGTTTATCTGTCTGTTGTTGTGACTTACACTTCACCATACACATACCCTAGACACATAACGTAGCATCACACTATTCCAGAATAATTCTGACTGAGATATATAGATATGTGGTAGCAAGTAAGGTTATATATATATAATATACTACTCTTATTAGATATATATATATACCTTCACAGCTGATCTCAGTCAGTACACTAAGTCCCTTATAAATATTTATAACATCCCACTTCACCACATATATTGGGGTCTCGCTCTTGGGATTTTGAATCTTTAACTATTAAAAATATTGGGGATAATTCACTTCAGGGAATATAAGAATTAAAAGGTATCCTTGGGTGGAATTAAATAAGGTTGAGCTCACGGTGCCTGTGTTGTCCATTAGAGATTGAATTGTTGGTTAGACATTGTATTAAGTTACCTGATAGACAATGGCGGACCTGGCCAAATTTCGATCTGCTGCGGTTCAGACTGCAAAAGAGTTAGGATTAGATGGGCAAGTTATGGTTGCCTATGTTACTACGGAATGTGACAAATTTATTGAACGCGAAGAAAGAAGGTTTGAAGCCGAAAGAAGGTTAGAGGCTGAAAGGGAAATTAAGAAGTTACAATTTGAAGCTGAGGCTGAGACTAAGAGGTTGCAGATTGAAGCTGAGGCTGAGACTAAGAGGTTGCAGATTGAGGCTGAGGCTAAGAAATTGGAAGCAGAAAGAGAAGACAAAAGATTAGCAGCAGAAGAGAAGAAATTAGCTGCAGAAAGGGAAGCCGAGGAAAGAAGACAAGCTGCAGAAGAAAGAAAGATTGACTGCAGAGAGGGAAGCAGAAAAGGAGGAGAAAAGATTACAAAGGGAACATGAATTACGACTAAGGGAGTTTGAGTTTCAAGGCCATGCTCCTGAAAATGGTGCCAGTCCCTTTGCCTCTGATGCTACGGTTACTCAAGGAGCCTCAATCTCAGCTATGAATTTTCATTTAGATCATTTTGTTGAGAAAGACGATGATATTGAGAGCTATATAAATAGGTACGAACTATTAGCTACCACGTATGGGTTGGAGAGAGAAAGGTGGAGCTTAAAGTTATCTCAGGGACTTCGTGGGGCAGCTTATGAAGTTTTTGCAAAAATGAGCAGAGGTGATCAGGAAAATTATGACATGCTAAAGCAGGCTCTTTTGTTAAGGTATGAAAAGAATGCAGAGTTTACAGGAAAAAATTTAGGAATGCTAAACTACTGTCAGGTGAAACCTATCACCAGTTCTCTGCACGAATAGAGACATACTTGGAGAAATGGACTTCTCTGGGGAAAACCCAAGATCTTAAGGAAATGGTCCTTATAGAGCAACTAAGAGAGTCCATGGCTCCAGACCTGAGAAAGTTTCTCATGGAACAAGGTGCAGAGAGGCTGGGTGAGTTGCTAAATGTTGCTGAAAGGTATCAAGCAGCTCAAGCAGAGGTAACAGGTAATAAAAAGAAACAGGTGGACAACTTTAGGGCACCACAGAACTTTAATAAATTTGATCCTAAGGATCAAAATAAAGGTAAGCACCAATTTGATAGGCCACGGTATGACAATAAAAATAAATTCCCACAATTCGATGAAAGGAAATATGATGAAAGAAAATCTTTCAACCAAGGAAAAAGGTGGTGTAAGAATTGTCAGATGGACAATCATGACACTGACCGTTGCAGAAGGAAACCTGTGTATATGGCAACCCTTCAGGTCAGGTCGACCTCAAGACAGGAGGAGGATATTATGTTGGATACCACTCCAGAAGAGATGAGGAAGGCACAGGCTGGAGATAAAACACTCAAGCCTTGTTTCAGAAAATTGTCAACTTGTCATACAACTCCAGGCAAGGGAGATTTTTACATGAAAAACAAGTTGATGTATAGGAAGGCCGGAACTAGATCCCATGGTCACGGACAGCTGGTTCTTCCAAAAAGATATAGGGCAGACTTAATAAGGAGCCTACATGTGAAACCAGATGGGGACCATGAGAAGATAGGTACCATCATTCAAAAGGTGGCTCACAATTATTATTGGCCCAAAGCAAGATGGGACATTGAGAATTTTGTAGAAAGGTGTAGCATAGCACATGAGGGAACACCCACAAGTGGGAACATGGATCAGGACCTGGACACGCCACGGGGCAAAATTAGGCCTGATAATAAAAAGAAAAATAAATTTGATAAAGTGGACCAAATGAAATGGGAAGCCCCTTTTCACGGACAAGCTTCACTTAACTGTTTTACAATGGCCACTATGCGGAGAGTGCAAACAGATGTCTTACCCCAGGATAAGCCGACAATCCCTCAATCGGACTTAAACAAACTGGAGGAAGAAGATGTAGAGAGGAAATCTCTCATCAAGAATTTTAAGAGGGGAGACAGCCCCAAGAAAAAAATTGGTAGCGGTCGTTTTGTGAATGATAATTCTGGGAGGAAAAATCATCACTATAAAGCTTCAAGTGGAAGAGACCATACCGGTGCATGGACAAATAGGTCCACACAATTAAAGGTCCATATGTAGCTTTGTTAAGAACGTGGACTGATGAAAAGGCAGAGGAAAACATTACATCTTCATACCAATATGTGAATGAGCTGACCACTCGGTTAAAAACTGGCTGGAAACTTGCCAATGAAAATTTGAAACAAGCCAGGAAGAAACATGCTGCCTATTATAACAGGAAGGCGAAAGACAGAAATTTGGCTGTGGGAGAGAAGGTACTGCTTCTTTTGCCCGGGAGTCAGAATAAGTTACAAATTGGATGGCAGGGTCCATATACAGTTCTAGAGAAGGTGTCTAGAACAAATTATAAGATAGATAAGAAGGGGAAAGAAAAAATCTATCATGTGAATCTCCTGAAGAAATATTTGGAAAGAGAACATCAGGAAGAGACACACTTGTTGACCTTGTCCATCGCCATGGAGATGAAAAAGGAACCACTTTCATCATTTGAATATCCATTACACCCCTGTGAGACAGCAGCACAGGTGAAAATCAGTACACATTTAACGAAAACTCAGAAAGAGAGAGTGCAACAGGTTCTAAATAATCATGCAGAGGTGTTAACAGACCGACCAGGGCATACAAACCTATTGGAATATGATATGAAATTAATAGACTCCACACCTGTCTGTATGAAACCATATTCGATTCCGTTTGCTAAGGAAAAAGCTTTGAAGGAAGAGATAGACTATCTGTTGAAGGAAGGAATTATTTCGCACAGTGAGTCTTCGTATAGTTCCGGTGTTGTACTTTTAAGGAAGCCCTCTGGAGAACATAGACTCTGTATAGATTACAGGAGACTGAATGCTATTACAGAAGGACAGGTGGATCCATTGCCGGATACAAATCAGCTGTTTGCCAGACTAAATAAAGCTAAATATTTCTCAAAAGTGGATCTGAGTAAAGGATACTATCAGATTCCAGTAAAGCCTGAGGTTAGACCATACCTAGCTTTTAGTACCTCAGAAGGACACTATGAGTTTAATAGATTGCCATTTGGATTGAAGAATGCGCCTAGTGTCTTCTCTAGAATGATGAGAAAATTATTGGATCCTCTGAATAATCCCTGTATAACAAATTTTATGGATGATATCCTTATAGCAACAGAAACATTTGAGGAACACATTGACTCTCTGAACATGCTGTTTGATCGACTTAGGGAGGCAAATTTAACAGCCCGACCAACCAAATGTTGCGTTGGATGTAAAGAATTGGAATTTTTTGGGACACACAGTTTATCAGGGAAACATGACCCCTGACCCAAAGAATTTAGAGAAACTACAGAAAGCCCCGAGACCACAAACCAAGAAGGACGTGAGATCCTTTGTCTCATTATGTGGTTTCTACCAGAAGTATATCAAAAACTTTAATTCCATATGTGCACCTTTAACGGAATTGACACGTAAAGGACTTCCAGATCGCATTACATGGACACCACAATGTGAAATGACTTACCAAGAATTGAAGGAAAAGCTCACAAGTAAACCCATTTTGAAATTACCTGACTTAAGTCAAGAATTCATAGTAAGGACGGATGCAAGTAATATTGGGCTAGGTGCAACTTTACTACAGAAATCAGATGCATTGGATGGGGAATTAAGCCCAGTGGCATATGCTAGCAGAAAGTTGAATAAAGCTGAAATCAACTACTCAACTAGCGAAAAAGAATGTCTTGCAGTAATATGGGCAATAAAGAAATTCAATATTTATCTATATGGGAAGGCATTTAAGTTGCAAACTGACCACAAACCTTTATCGTTTTTAGCACAGGCTAAGCATGAGAACTCTAGGTTACTCCGATGGTCTTTGCTTCTGGCTCCATAGCATTGAATATATATCTGGAAAAACAAATCTGGGAGCGGATTTTTTAAGCCGCCATCCGTGTGATGAGAATCACCGTAAACCCCAGAAATAATAATAAATTTCTCTATGTGTATATAGAATAAAGGACTGACATATAATGTCTGTTTTAAGAGGGGAAGTGTCATGAAATATTCTAATCCACATATATAAATTATTAGGTAAATATGAAGCCTAACAAATAAAATTAATAAAGAGAAGAGCAATGGTAAAATGACAGTGCTGTCCCAAAGAATGTACTCGAAATCCCCCTTGTTTTCTGCTTCGTCTGCAAATTGTAACGCTTTCACGTTGATAGTAAAGCTTACTGTATTATTACCCGCCTTCTTCAATGAAACGTGTGCTGTATTTCTTGGAAAAGCATTGAGACGTACTGCGTAATGACCTAAATTAACCCTAACATTAATTATACTGCGTTACCAAAACGAACGAACAGATGGACTAAAGGGATAAAAAGAGAAGGGAGAGGCAGAAAGCCGAACACTAAACCCGCTTCGCGCGATACACAATTACTACCATCACGCGTGTAAGTCTACATGCACTAATTTTTTTTCAGACGGACAGTGATAAAATACACTACCCTTTCCCAGAGTTAGGTTTATAAATCATAACAGACTCTTATTAGAAAAGACAACATTATATGGGTTTACGTTTGAACACATAACAGTACCCAGACAGCACATCTTCTAAACAGGAGATAGAAGAAATTGCATATTTTGAACGCAGCCACGTAGCTCCTTTAAATTAGTATTTTTGGGTTCCTTAGGGTTTGCTGACAAATAATATGTAAAACGTTACGCAAATAGTCCAGGAATTAATAAATTATACCCAAAATAAAATATTGGGGGTGCCTGACAGCATAAAATCATTTCTGCTCATAAAATTTTTTTTATAACGTGTTTGAAAAAACCTTACGTTACATAAATAGCCTACCATGTAAACTCCAAATTGATTGGAGCGCAACAAATGAAAGCCTAACCACGATTGGTCGGGCTATAAATACTATCTTGGTTGTTGGGGGAGACGGGAAAAGATAACATTTTTTCAAACACTTGTCGAAACGTGGCTCATTGGCCAGTCTCGCTGATATACACACTTGGGAGCGTTAGTTCGAGACCACTAATTCAAATAAGCTTGATAAAGCGACAGTACGTTGAAGCCAGCTCACATTTTTGCTAAAATAAAAGCCTGGAACATAGGCAGAACGGAATTTGTGCCAGTTTGTGCCAGAATTCATTGCTAATCAACGTATCTGTGTTTATTTCCATGAAATTGTGGGACAGTGGTCTTGATGGTAGTGAGCAGCATCTGGTCAGAGATTTGCTGAATCCAGAGTCGGACAGCATACTCCTTGGTCTTTTTAGCTATCAGTGAGGTGTCTCCTGAGCCCAGAGGAGAATTCGAGCAGAGGAGTCCTTTCCTGCCGCCATCACTAAAGATAAGCAGAGTTGGCCAGCTGAGCTCAACATTATGTCCCCTCATCCTGAACTGATTTTTTAAAATTAACATTAAGAGGGGAATTTACTTGTCTTAAAATCAGGAACTGTGAACATCTACAATAATGGTCCCTAAAGACAAACTATTGAAGTCATGATGACAAATACCAACAGAGCTTGAACAAAACAAAACCAGTATTACCTCATTTTACCACTACACAATTGACACACATAGAACATTGGTAATAATATATGTCACTACAATATTCATATTAAATACATTCTGTACATAACTTGTAATTTAAATTGATTGTGATTCCTGGTTCCCTTGTAGTTGAATCAGGACACATATTCATTCATGCCAGTAATGAATACATATTGTTATTTGAAACGTTACTAGTGACTTCTTTAAGATATTCTCATAGAGTGTTATATGTATGTGAGTGTCACAGTGTTGTTAAGAGTAGTGGATTAAATTAAATTGTTTATCTGTCTGTTGTTGTGACTTACACTTCACCATACACATACCCTAGACACATAACGTAGCATCACACTATTCCAGAATAATTCTGACTGAGATATATAGATATGTGGTAGCAAGTAAGGTTATATATATAATATACTACTCTTATTAGATATATATATATACCTTCACAGCTGATCTCAGTCAGTACACTAAGTCCCTTATAAATATTTATAACATCCCACTTCACCACAACGACGTGGGGTCAATTGGCGTCTGATTCAGTTGCTGTTGGTTCCCACGGGTGCTTGGGGCTGGTCCTTCTCTTCAATAATCAAATCTGGTGGCAGTAGCCCGTTCCTTGCAACAAGGCCGAGGTAAATGTTTAGGTTGTCCAGGCAAGCGTCTTCAAGACCCGTCTGATGTAGGCGTCTAGCGTCTACTGCTGGCGTCTAGTCCTGCAAACTAAGAGGAAACAAATGCCTCTTTTACAAGTATTGGGTCTCCTAATTTAAACATCAGGCGATCTCCACTTCACCTTTCTCTGAATTTTTACCCTCCCTGAGCATTAATTTTTGACCCAGTGAAGCGGATGACAGTGCTTTTGGACAGCGGAAGACGAGAATTGAAAACAACACACACACACACACACACACACACACACACACACACATATATATATATATATATATATATATATATATATATATATATATATATATATAAAGGTACATATACAAAGTTACTGAAGTGTTAGTATTACACCATGACATCATCATCCACTCACTCCCGAAATTTCGCTCCCACGCAGATATTTCTCTGTTGAGGAAAGCTACAATCAGAAGTAATTTATTTTAGCATTTCTTCTTCTTCCTCTTCTTCCTTGTTCGCCCTGAAAAGGACGGTGGTTGCGTTGTGTCTGTTTACGCATAAGCTGTGATATCTGCACCTTTCGGTTGACACATCCGACTTCAGCACGGCATTTTTTAGGGACCGGGTTTGCCTTCCCATTGCGATCCGCACTCGTTCAGCCAGACTGCACTGCTGCAGACTGTTTCCAGGACCACCACGTGGAGGTGGAGTACGGTCTTGACCAGCTCTGGTTCGCTGGTCCTGATGCAAGCTTTTAAATGCCAACCAACTGCAAATAAGCGTCTGATTTTTTATAGGGTCTCTCCCCCACCCTCATGTACAACATTAGTGCTTGACACATAAGATATTCTCCTTACAGGCCATTTTCAAACTCATCTGATCATCCTTCATGATTCGATAAGGTTTTGCCACTTCTGTGTCACCTGTCATGTCGACCAAATTCACCACGTCAGAGATTCATCACTGATAATCTCCTTCAATATGTTACTTTCTCGTAGTTGGTTATTACAGCAAAGTCAATCTGCCAGAAGTGTTATATCATTCTTCGTGCCTTAATCTTTAACAAGATTGTTATGAGCCGAGATCATAGTTTCTCAAAACCTTTCCAGCTGGTCATGTCTGCTAGATTAGCACCTTATCTAGAATATTCGTCTGAGTTCCAGATTTGAAAACTGAGACAGCATGGTTTCGTAGCAATTTTTGCCAGAAATGTGCATGAATCAAGTACGTTCGTTAATTACCTTCCCCGACAAAAGTCTGCGTTTAACAATAAGAATGTCGCTAAATATAGACTTATAATCCGTCTGGTTAGCGATTAAACAAACAAATACGTCGACATGGCTGCAAAGCAGGTTAAGCGGTCAGGTATCTGTAGTGAGTGACAAGATATGATACTATTACCTTGGTCGATGAGAGCGGAAAAGTTTGATAAGGAACGGTTGAGAAAAAAAAGAAAAGGTAGGGCACAGGCGAGGGTTGGAGTAGGTCACAGGAAAATGTAACGTTCGAATATATGATTCGTCACATTATTCAACTAATAATATGTTTAATGTAACTAAAAGGGATACAACTGTGTAAAGAAGTGATATATTCACTGTATCTGGTTTCAATCTAAGCTATTTGATTGTCTTATTTTCGTAATCCATTATAGTATGATAAATTCTCTTCACAATTGATGCTACATTTTGTATGTGTTTTGGTTTTGGGATGTAGTTTGGAAAACCTAATTCAATACAAAACGCTTTTATCACCAGCTATTATAATGCATGTTACCCATTCTGTTAAGATCGTATGTCATTTAACAGTTTGTTGATGCATTTAGATCATATTTTAATAATTGTACTCAGCTGACCGAGCACATAACTGTATCCTTCCATCATGCTTTTGTCTGGTTCAAATGTCACGGAACCTCTTTATTTCCGCATTAACACCTTTTAATTCCTCGTTTGTTGGTGACCCATCCCAGATGTTTTTTGTCAGGTCTGGTGTCTGTGACGTAATTTGCCAATCTTGCTGCTATTTCCGATTTTGTCAAAAAGTTTCCTTCTTGACTTCAGAGAATTGTATGTGACTAATGTTCATCCTGTTTCCTACTCATTATTTTGGTTTGTGTTTTCTTTCTACATCCTTGTTCTAACGTTGCCCAAACTGTTGGCTGTGATCAGGCCCTCCGAGAGCACAGGCGAGACCCGGGCCATTTCACACTGTGAGGCTGCTCACGTAGTTAGGGAAGAGGGGTAAAAAGTGCTTAAACCATTAATTCTTGGCTGTGCTGAGAAGAAACCCTCTTGTGAAGTGAGGCTAGGGCCAAATAGCCCTGCTTGTCCTCCTTCTTGTAGGGCATAATCTTGTTCTCCTGGCCACATTGTTTTTGCACTGTTAAATTTCCTTCTTTTAACGTTAACATACGTGCACGTTTTATTACTACATTCGTCTCTCTCTTGTCTATTCATCATCATCATTTTCATTTGCGATCCTCACGGAGCATGGGGCTACCATTGCGACTGGTCCTGCAGGAAGTCTGCATCAAGCAGTCACATGACCTTGCTGCTGTGGTTTGTGTGGCTATTGGTTTTACATGATGAGGTTCCCAGCCTCAAGCACAACTCCATATTAGTGGCCTTGTCCGGCGTGTCTTAGGATACAGTAGATCTATTCCACCTTTATCTCTTCAGAGACCCCTGGATCTACCTGGGGACCTCTTGTCTATTACCTGAAGTATTTTTCTGTCACAAATTTCACTACTGTACTCCCCCTCCCCCTAGTATTATTTAACTGACCAATATACGTCCCGGGGGTGAGGAGTCTCTGAGGAAATAATGAAAGAATATGTCTACTGCCTTGTCATGTGACTTCTATGATGTACTATGGGGCTGGCAACCACATCACGTGACACAAATTGCTACAGAAACCACAGCTGAGAGAGTATATGTGTTCTTCGGTTTGCCTCTTTTTCTCCGACACTGTGGGTTCCAGAGTATTGACTGCCTTGTAATACTATAATATGGTTTTTTTCAGTGCGTGTCTTTCTTGTCAGTCAATAAGTAATAATTCAGAGTAAAAGTTATGATATATGCCTTCGTGAATTTTGCACGAAATAGTGTTTCCAGTAGACATAACAGTTGTTTGTGTCCATACAGTCATTTTATCTCACCGTTCATCTTCTCCATTCTAATTCAGAGGCGTCCCTAAAGTATTTAGCACCCGGGGCGGATCCTAACATTGGCACCCCTTCCCCCATTAAAAAAAAAAACAACACTTACAAGTACATTTTAAACAGTAAGTACTGTACTATCATAATTTTGTCTGGTGTTACCTCCTTCCTGGCTGTCACCCGGGGCAGACTGCCCCTCTCGCACCTCTTAGTACGCCACTGCTCTAATCCCCAACATCAGACTACATTTTCTTTTTCTCCAAGACTGGCAATAAAATTCCAAACATCAACCACCGCCTCGTGTGTTCTTGTATGGACGGAAGCCATCTCTTGTCATTTGAAACTTTGTCTGTTTAATGAAGATTTCTTGTCCAGACAGTGGTCAGCTGTCAAAGCCAAATCATTGGAAAGACAATAGAAGACAATGTTTAAGATATGTTTTCAAAAAGCACAATGTAAGCACGTGACATCAGCTAAAAAATGACGAGCAAAAGTGAAAAGAAAGAGGGAACCACACCCATAAAAATACTTAATGGCGAAACAAAATATAATCTTCATAATTATTCTTCAACTCCCCATAGTGCAGCCTTTCTCAAATGGTGTTCCACGAGAGGTCGCTAGGAGTTGTGCGAGAGATCGTGATTGAAAAATATAAACGGGTTTTTTTTTTTTAAAGTCTTGTATACAACTGTGACTTAGGCTATATTTTTATTCATATTACTTAGGCCTATGGTTTTTAATAGCCCAAAAAGTTGGTGCAGCGTTGTTACGCCTTCTTTCCCTTCAGGATCGGGTAACATGCTGATAAACGGAGTAACATAGCAGTGAAAAATGTCACAAATTTATGCTACCAAAATTACGTCAAAGAAAAAAGGGAAAGGTTAAAAAAAAATATGACACAATAAAAAAATGCTCGTTATGTTTTGTTCTTTCTCTCTCTCCCTCCCCCCCCCCCCCCAACCAGCGAGGAAAAGATAACTTCTGTTTCATTCAACCAAAGACATTGGCATAATTATACCTGTCACAAAAAGTAGGGGATATTGAATTTAAAAGTTATCCAAAGACAATATACGTCGTATTTCAAATTAGTTCATTTATTCCTTCGTACAAGTAAACTTGAGCATCACAACAAGGCATTTGAGATATAAGAAGTGTTATGGCTTTACTCACATGATTTTAGTCGCACTGGCCACCAAGGCGGGGTAGGTACTTCATTTTCACAAAAATATTCCAATATTTCTAAAAACGTTTAGGGCCCCCGTTTGCTGCTAAACATGCATTGCAACGACGTCTCGTACTGCAAATAAGCCTTCTGATGTTATCTTGAGGAATTATCTGTCACTCCTGCTGAAGGGCTTGGGCTAACTGCTGAAGAGTCTGTGGAGCGGCTGGACGTTGTTGGACGCATCTATTCAGGAGGTCCCACAAATGCTCAATAGGAGACAGATCGGGGGACATCGGCGGTCACGGTAACGTTCGGATATGCTGCATCTGAAGGTGATCTTGGACGACGCGAGCACGGTGAGGACGTGCATTGTCATCCTGGAAGATGAAATCTGGTCCGTGCCGTTGAGCAAATGGCACAACGATAGGCTCGATGATGTTGTCACGGTAGTAGAGCCCTGTGATATAGACCTGGCATATGTGAAGGTCGGTCCTATCATTCATACAGATGCCTGCCCATACCATTACATTGCCACCTCCATAACGGTTGTGTGCAACAGTTGCAGGAGGCTGGTAACGCTTACCTCGCCGTCGCCAGACACGTATTCGACGATCATGAAAATCCAAAACGAAACGGGACTCATCAGAAAACATCACTGATGCCCACTGTTGATTGGTCCACCGATGATGATGTTGGCACCAATCCATTCTTGGTCGCCTGTGTTGTGGTGACATGGGCAAAGCTACAAACGGTCTGCGTGAGGCCAGTTGCACTTGGTGCAAACGGTTTCGTACTGTCTGAGTTGAGACCCGGATCCCAGTGGTCAGTTGAAGGTGTTGCTGAAGTTGAGTAGCATTTAGAGTCCGAGTTCTGAGGGCCTGAGTAACAAGAAGTTGATCTTGGCGGCGTGTAGTGACTCTTGGGCGGCCAGTCCGAGGCAGATCAGCCACTGTGCGGAAATTTTGATACCTGTTCCACAGTTTGCTGACAACTGACTATGAAACATTGAGGTTCCGAGCAACATCAACTTGCCGACTTCCGGTTTGCAACATGCATATGCCTTTCCATTTCTGCTGTTCTGTCAAACGTTCCATGACGAAGAAAAGAAATTGTATCTGTTGCAGAGTCTTTTTATACCTGTCCATGGTGAGTAGTTTTACTATACATAAAAACACAGTTATACCAGTTGCGACACTAGAATTAACTACAACGGTTTTTTTAGATGTCTTAATCGCACGTTGGCGTAGTATGTATGTATGTTTGGGTGCTTGTCTGCGCATACGTTCCTTGTCGTTGTATTTGCAGTTACATTTATTCATAATTGTGATGACTGATTGTAACATCCATTATGTGACATATTTTATCTGTTACGTAACCCGATTTGTTATTAAGAATCAATAAATGAAATAAGTGTATTTTAAGAAAAATCTTATTCAAGGAGGTACCTGGTCACCATTGTCATGCAGTACGGTACTTCATGATCATGAACGAAAGCGTTCATTACATTTCTACTAGACAATGATATTATATTTCATACTTGTTTTTTCTCGTCATATTCCTCTTTAAGGGAACATCTGTGCAACTAATCCTCTTGAATTAAATCCCCGTGACGGCACTTCATATGTACTTATTGATGTTTCCTGTACCAATCTGTTTCACATAATAAGTTGGTACACTAACACGCAACCCCGTTTTTCACAGCATGAAAAGTAGCACTGTTGTTTTATCGTCTGTTATTTCTTGCCCTCAACATTCAGACATCAGCATCTACGTACGTGATTGCCAGTATGTGTCTATTTAATGATCATGCTCTAGTTTTTGACTCAGTTTGGACAAACAAAAGAATAATCTGATATTTTCAAATATACTTAGACTGCCGTCAGTTCTTCCTCCAGCGATGATAGATCACATTTTTTTTTCATTTGTACCTTCTATTGATCTTCAGTTACATTTATTTTATTTATACATATGAAGACATGACATGCAGAGTTCTTCATGAAGGACAGCTTACAGAACCATTTGGAATAAGAACAGGAGTGCGACAGGGATGCCTCTTGTCTCCATTTCTTTTCTTATTAGCAATAGACTGGGTTATGAGAACATCAACAACACACAAAAGAAATGGAATCCAGTGGACTCTGACTAAGCAGTTGGATGATCTGGATTTTGCTGATGACTTGGCTCTTCTGTCCCATAACCGTAATCAGATGCAGGACAAATTGAAAACACTCGATGAGATGTCACAGCAATTGAGTCTGAAAATACACTGGGAAAAGACAAAGATAATGAGAATAAATGCAGGTAATGAAAACAGAGTTGAACTTGAAGAAGCACCAATACAAGATGTAGAATCGTACACGTATCTTGGCAGCAATATAGATAAAGTTGGAGGGACAGACAGTGATATCAAAAGAAGAATACAAAAAACAAGAGGAGCTTTAATTGCATTGGGAAATATATGGAGATCAAGAGAAATAGGATTCAACACGAAAATAAGAATCTTCAACTCAAATGTGAAGTCAGTCCTATTGTATGGCTCTGAGACACGGAGAACAACAAAGACAACAACCAAAAAGCTACAGACTTTCATAAATGGGTGCTTGCGTAGAATAGAGGGATAACAATGGTATGACAAGGTTACCAACGTGGAACTGATGACAAGAACTAGACAAGTGCCAGTGGAACAAGAGATGAGAAGAAGACGATGGCGATGGATAGGACACACACTGAGGAAACCTGTTGATAGCATTACGAGGCAGTCCTTGTTCTGGAACCCCCAGGGCAAGAGAGGCAGAGGTAGACCAAGAAGCTGGAAACAGAGATGAAAATGATAAGGAGAACGTGGAAGGAACTTGAGATGATGGCACGAGACAGGAGGACTTGGCATGTGTTTGTTGAAGGCCTATGCTCCTTTGGGAGTGGAGGGTTATGAATGAATTGATCTTCAGTATTTCAGTTTTGGACACGAGGTACTTATTGGAACTGGTACAAAGATCCAGGCAAATGCAAGTGGAACGAGATGTGAAGGAGAAGATGGTGCCTTTGGAAAGGACACATATTTAGAAATCTAGCTGATATCATTACACATTAGTCTTTGTTCTGGAATCACTGGAAAAGAAAAACAGAGAACACACACAAAAAAAAAAAAAAAAGACACACACGTGTGGAAAAAGGAATTAGACAGACATAAAAAGTATAAAGAAAACATGGACAAACTAATTATATAGTCATAAAAGATATATGGAAGACATGGAAAAAGCGAATTATACAGACATAAAAGGGATAAGGAAGACATGAAGAAAAAGTAATTATACAGAATAAAAGGTATGTGATTGTTTAACTAGGGCTGCTGAGCTTCCCGCTCTTCTGCAGAATATCGGGTCGCGTAACTTCGAGTTTGGCGGGTAAATAGAAAAGAAATGCCTTAAAATTTGTGCGCGTAAGTTTGAATTCGCGTAAACAGCGACCTACCGGTATATTTAAATACCCCCGCCACTCTCAGTCCCAAGTTGTGGACATGTTTATGTGGCTGTGCCATCAGCAAAACCATGGCTCAGAAAATTATATTATATAATCTGAGTCCTGAGCCTTAGGTACTCATCTGTGATCAACTTGCTGTTGTCTGAGACTAGTGGGACACACCTTTGCCACCCAATAGGAAGGGAAAACGTGAGAATAGCGAAGTTGTGATTATAGATAACGCGACTGATTAACACGAAATGCTTAGTAAGATCTGGAGCCGTGTGTGAGGAAATCCTTGTCCTAGCGTCTAAACAAACGGCATCAGAAATGACGATTTGGCTTTGGAGCCGCTACACGTAATTAAGACTGAACTGTTGAAATAACTACAAGGAAATGATAAACCAACAAGTTGTGCGTTCTTGTCGATGAAGAAAGGTAAGTACATGCTCTCAGTATGAGTAGATTGAGAGTTGACACTCTAAAATTACCAAGAACCTATTATAAGCCTGCAATATGTGAGAAGGCGGTACAATGAAATATTACAAGTTTGTACTAGTGGAAAACCAGGATACGTTAGACGTTTAGACACGTGGCAAGGTGTGGACGGCGCATGGTACAACTTATCTGCAGAGCTCAGTGCAAGGCCAAAGTTGCCTTTGCTCTATTTATTACAGTAGAGACAGAGGGACCTTGACACATACAATTTGTTTTCTGTGCTCCGAGGGCTACTTGAGATCGAGACAGGTTGCCCACCTTTGTGACTTTGTACATTTAATAACACTCTAGGTTAGCAAGGTTCTAAGATACTTCGTGTTTAGGAGTCGCTGCTATTTCCTTAAGAATTATCAAAGTTTGACTAGTAGTTGATTCACTCCATAGCCATTCTAATTAGGTTTTCCAGGGTAACTGCATGCAGTGTAAGGATAATTTAATACTTGTTCTTAGAGATAGGTATTTATAATTTAAGTAATATGTATCAACATGAATAATAATGTTCAAATGTGCATATACTATTATTGCTGTAGTATTTACTTGCAATAGTTTTTTTTCTTGCGAACTTTCAGTGTTGTCAACTTCCCTTCAGTGTTTGATGTAAGAGAAATGATATTGTAAACTCTAGGCCCGTGAGCAGACTAGGACTTACACACTTAGCGTAACGCTATTAGGCATAAAGTAAAAAAGTTATATATTTCATTGGAGCAGCTAGGACTCTCAGATATTGTCACGGGATTTACTCCCCTTGCTCTGCTGTGATGGTCCAACAGGGGCCAAAGTTCAGAGTATCTACTGAAGGTCTTCAAATGTGTTTCTACCTTTCGCTCAAGATTACTTTTGGCAGAGATGTGAATTGAAGAATGGTGCTTCAATTCTAGGGAGACTCATAGGAATTTAAAGAAATCAAGCACTATGGCTGATAGGATCCAGGCCGTGTCAACTTTTTATCTTTCCTGACCTTCTATGAGTGAGGGTTTTGCTCGTTCTGAGCCCCAACTGATTTAACTCAGTAAAATATTACTTAAATAGCTCTGTTATAAGTACTTAAAATGACTGAGACATACGGGTGCAGTTCACTCACAATAACTAAATCAACTATAAATTTGTATATTTACAGATAACAAAATTTAATAGTCAATTATCGTTAACAATTGTAAAATAAATAAGGATGAGGTGAATTAGATAGAGTCTTTAAAATTCCATCACTGGGGATGATCTGCATAGGCTGTTTACTCTTTCGACTATAAATAAAAACAGAGTTGACTTGGTAGTTTTGAAGGAGTACTTAGCTGCCAGGAAGAGGTCGGTTGGTTTCTACACCAGCCGATGTTTGTTCTTTGCAGGCTGTAGACTGGTTCACTTTCGTCACTGGTCAAAAAATTGCGAAGATGGTTCAGCGTTTGTTAAGACCCGTCTGCTGTAGGTGTCTAGCTTTGACTGCAGACCACTTATACCACTCACTTGTTTCACAGATAGTACCACTAATTGTTACCACCTTGTATCATGAAGTAAGAGAGAAACAAATATCCTCCTGAGTATTGGGTTTCCTGACACAAGATCAGGCCCCCCCCCCCCCCCTCTTTCCTTCCACCATCCCATCTGCTTCAGAACTTTACCTTCTCTGAGCATTAATGTTAATCACAGTGAGCGGAAAACATCCATTGCATTTATATTGAACATGCTTACATTTACATTTGCTTTGGTTGAAAAGGTTAATGTAATACGTATGTAAATCAGTTCTATCATCATCCACGCCCTGCTCCACATGGAACTTGGGACTACCTCTGCTTTTTGTTCTCTATGAGAAACCCGCATAAAGCAGTCACCAGCTTTTGCAGTGGTGGTTCATGAAATCATCATTCTATATGCTGAGGTTGCCAGCCTCGTATGACTTGGACATCCACTAGCAATTTTCACATGTTAATAAATGCAAAATATAGAATTATAAAATGTACAACTTATCTCACATTTCTTTGAGAGTACAGATTGACTTCTGGCTCAGAGAAATAGTTAAGGCAGCTTGAGTAGGATGCCTCTTACACGTGGTCTGGGGTGTTACTTTACAATAGACTTCCACTATGACTTAGTGTTCAGGTTTCTAGGATTCCGGGCTTTCCGTATTAATGAAAGTAGAGTTTTCCTGGGATACAAGTTCACAAGATGCTCAAACACGTTGTCCGGTCCTTTACAGTGGAATCATGATCCTACTTCTTATTCTGGCTGTCTTCTTGAAGAGTTGAATTTCACAGTGCGGCAAACTCGCAAGGCGCTAAATTATAAGGCAACATTTGGCCCACATCCATATGTCTACAATATGACAAGGATCCTATCAGAAATAGTGTATTTTTACATTTCAAATGCCAAGCCAGTAGCATTCACGATGCGTGTATTTCCCTTCTCTCACGAGAAATTTCTGCGTAACAAACGCACAAATAAATGTGTTGTTTAAAGTCACCATATATGGTATTCCAGCTCCCATCTATTATCGATCATGTTTACACTCACGGCTTCGTAATATCTCATAGATAATCTCTTTCAAGATGGATAATTATTCCCTCCCCCCCCCCCCACCCCGTCTTGTTCGGACATGATTATGTCATTTACCCGGTCTTAGCCAACAATAAATAAACTGGTCAGACAGAACTATTATCAGAGATAATCGACTGTGGTCATCTGTCGTGAAAAATTCTAATCCGCATTTATAAATTAGAAAATAAATGTAAAGCCTAACGAAGTAATTCAATAGAAAGGAAAAAGAATGGTGAAAGAACAGTGCGGTCACAATAGCGTACGCCTGTGTTGTAGAACGCCATAATGGCTGAACCAGAAAACCCCTTTTTCTGCTCCGTCTGCATAAACTACACGCGTTTCTAAAAATAAAACTGGTACTGTGTTTCTTAGAAAACCTTGAGATACGCAAACTGCTTAATGACCTAGATATAATACTAGCATTAATGTCATTATATACACTACGTTAACCTAAAAGACAGACGGGCTTAGAAGAGAGAGAGAGATGCACGGAGGAATGCCAATCCCACGCGAAAGGCATGAAGACCTGATGTTTTCAAATAAACAGTAAATAAAAAACACTAACGATACAAGGTTAGGTTTTGAAAACAGGTTTAATATCTTATTGGGAAACCTGACATTCTACTGATTTATGTCTAAGCTCCTGACATTAGCCTGACAGTACAGAAGACATCCCATGATAAAGAAGTGAACGGGTGGTAAAAAACCAATACACGACTATCCTAGAATAATACATATTTTGAACGAAGCCACTTAGCCCCATTAAACTTATATATTTGTCTGCCGTAGGACTTGCGGACAAAGAATATGTTATGTGTTACGCAAATAGTCTAGTAATTAACAAATTACACTGACTAACAAAAAAAAAATTTATTTTTTCTTTCTCCAACATTTCTATGTTTTTCTGGTCAATTTTAATGCGCTGTTTTTAAATCTGCAAACCGTTTTTCTCTATCAGGTCGGGATCTCTAGAAATACGCAATTCAAGTTTTTTAACAATGCATACAGTATTACAACATCATTCATACAAGAAGTGTAACAGTTATGTAGGCTTGAATTTCTTTGCAGTCGACTTTCGTCGGTGAATGGCATGTGGTACATCGCGATGAAGCATTCAACAATAATCGGCAAGCATGGTCACACTACACCGTCCTTGATAGCGTGACTCCATTACGGCGATATCTTGATGGAATCGTTCTCCACGTTCATCGCTGACTTCGCCAAGGTTGTCAGGGAAAAAGTCAAGATGCGAATCGAGCAAATGGATTTTGAGGGACATGTTACAGCCCATAATTCTGTATGCATCTATGCACTGCTTAACAATATGCACATAGTCGACAGATTTGTGATTTCCCAGAAAGTTATCGATGATCGATTTGAATGCCATCCATGCGCGAAGTTCACTACCATGTAACAAGTTCTCGAATTGTTTGTCTGCAATAACTTTCCTAATCTGAGGTCCTACAAAGATACCTTCCTTTATCTTTGCATCGCTAACTTGCGGAAACTTTTCTCGAAGATAAGTGAAAGCTTTGCTCGATATATCTAACGCTTTTACGAAATTCTTCATGAGCCCCAACTTTATATGTAACGGTGGTAAAAAGATGCTGTCTTTGTTAACTAATGGCTCGTGTATTACATTTTTATGCCCGAGCTGCATACGATCCCTGATAGGCCACACCTTTCTTGCATAATGTTCCTGTCTGTTGCGGCTGTCCCATTCACATAGGAAGCAACAAAATTTAGTATACCCAGTCTGCATGCCCGTGAGCATTGCAATGACATTTAGGTCTCCACAAATCCGCCATTGGTAGTCATTGTACTTTATTTTTGCCAAAAGTATAGCCATATTGTCATAAGTTTCTTTCATATGAACAGAGTAGGCGACTGGAATTGATGAAAATAAATTTCCAATAAACACGGCTTTTAGACTAGTCTTGGAAGAGTCGATGAAAAGTCGCCATTCTTTGAGTGCTCATGACCGAGGTGCACCATTAGACCGTTTACATCTTTGCAATAGCAAATGCCATCATCCATCTCAAAGTATTGAACAAGTTCTCTGTGTCTATGACGAAATTTAGATATCGGAGTATTGGGCGCTAAAAGATTCCATTCTTTGAGTCGCGAACCGAGTAATTCCGCTTGTCCTTTGGTAAGAGCGAGATCACGTATTAGATCTGACAGTTCTGAATGGTTAATTAAGTGAACACCATCATTCACCGGTATATAATCCGAGTCAGAATTAGTTTCTAAAGCAGGTAAACTATCACTTTCTGATGGTTCATTCACGTCCAACGGATATTGTTCTGGTGGAAATGGGATTGGAATGTGATTGGAATGAGGCACTGAAACGGATATAACCACAGACTTTCTAGTTTTAAAAAAACCAATAATACAGATAAACAATCAGTAGCGGGATTTGACGCCATATTACTGGCATCAAAAGGCATCGACTTATGCTTCGGCGATTTTTTCGTAACAACCTGCCAATGTATTTGCATGTACAAACTGAATTTGGCTTCCAAGATTTATTTGCATCATCAACTTTCGAATCGAAATAACGTTCATATGGGTGAAACACGTATCCGCACACGTAAACAGAAACCCAACAAGTTCTAGAAGCCATATTTCGCTCAGAATTATACAGTAACTAAAAAAATATAGCGTAATATATTGTCATGCATCTTTTAGCAGTATAAAAAAAACAAGTTATTTTGCATATTATGTAGTAAAAATGAAACGGAGCAAATAACGGTTTCCCAAAAATAGGATTTATTCCCAAATATCGGAACAACGTGATAGAGATAAACGGATTTCAGATTTGTGTCAAAGAAAACTGACAAATAACACTTATTCTTATATAAGAAAGAAAAATGTTGTTTGTCAGTGTTATAGCCAAAATACTATAGTGGGGTTGTCTGACAGCACAAGATCATATTTGCTCATAATGGCATGTGTGAAAAACACTGCTTTAGGGGAAATGAGGCCAACAAGTTAGATACGATTTGATTAGCTGTAGTAATATGTAAGGCGAAACATTATTAGTTGAACTGCAAATACTATTATTGTGGCTAATGGCAACGTGAGGATGGGTAACAATTTTTCAAAGGCTCTTGTAAACATGGTCTCATTGGTTAGAACCTTCGATATAGTCAATTAGAAGCGTCAGTTCAGGGCCAGTTTTGAAAATACATTTTGTAAGAAGCAAGTGCGTTGAGAACAAGCTAATATTTTTCTAATAAAAGCCTGGGATAAGGCAGATCGAAATTGTGCCAAAATTCATCGTTAGTCAACGCTACTTGTGTATATTTCCTTGAATTGTGGTAAGCTAGACATATTTCCTATATATATATATATATATATATATATATATATATATATATATATATATATATATATATATATATATATATATATATATATATAAATATATATATATATATATATATATATATATATATATATATATATGAAAATTGAATATGAAATGATAAAATTTGTCTGTATGTGTGTGGTTCAGTAGCAAACAGAAGGCAAAGCCTAGATATTGCTCCACCATGTAAAAGCTTGTCAGAGAGGAGTATAACTGCATAGGCATATATGGGATTGCCAAATAGTAACATGACACCTATCCTATTATATAGAAGGAATTAATGCTGGAATTGCAGAGGCGTTGTAACCATTAGGGAGAGGAATACTGGTGTATATTGTCACATGAGAAGCTAGCAGTTGGCCTACAGCGCTGAACTCTGTGTTTGTAATGTCCTGTACTTCAGTGTGGAAATATATTATATATTAGTTCTGAAGAAGGAGGTACAATCTTTTTATTTCAGGGACCGTGGTACTGAAGTATTAGAGCAGCACCTGGTCTGAGTTTTGCTGGATCCAGAGGGCTGGCAGCAGACTCCTTGTCCAAGATATCGACCAGTGGTGTATTTCAAGATAACTGAGAAGCAAGCGAGTAGAGGAGACAGTTTTCCTGCCGCCGACACATAAGTTAAGAATTCGTCAGCCAGAGCAGCTCACCCTTGTATAACCCACCTTAAAATTGACTGTAATACTAATTCAAGAGGGACAGTTATTGTTTACAAATAAAAAGAACTGTGAACCCTTCAATATTATTTCCACTAGTAACAAACACATGAAGTCGTGATGACAAACAACAACCTAGCTTCAAAAGCCAGTATTACCTCATAGTACTACATCAAAACCCTACACACATATTGTAATAATATTATATGTCAGGACAAAGATCCTTTGTATAAATTTTGTACATAAATATTGTATTTACATTTGATTGTGATTCCTGATTCACTCGGTAGTTGGATCAGGATATCTATCATTGAAAGAAACTAATACATAATTTAAAAGTTAACACTTGACTTACTTAAGCTAGTCTTCTAGAGTGTTATATGTATGTGCTTGTCATAGTGTTGTAAAGTGTTGTGGATCTTAATAAAAGTGTTTATCTGTCTGTTGGTTGTTGTGAACTTACACTCCTTCACTATCATAACCCTAGACATTCAACGTAGTCATCACAATATTCCAGAATAAGTCTGATTGAGGTCTAAATGTGGTAGCAAAGTAAGGTCATCTGTAACACACCACTCTTATTAGATACAGATACCTTCACAGCTGATCTCAGTCAGTACACTAAGTCCCCTATAAATATTTATATAATCCCAACTTACCACATCATCCCAAGGTTGTTTACTCACTAATCGGTCGCTCCCCTGCACTGTCTGGTCTGGTCGGAAAATGTGTTACACATTAGTAAACCACACTTCTCTCTACCGATCCTAGGTGTCAGTATGGGTTCAAACGAAAGGGATTGATTACCCTAATCAGCAAAAGATAGTCGCTGAAGTCCCGACATAACAAGAATTGAGGGAAGGGAGTGTAAACAATGAATCGAAAATACCAAATACTGTCAGAGGTGGGAAAAACTAAAGTGAAAAGCACAGAATGAATTATAGGATGGCACAGGTAAATGTGACGTTCGAGGTTATTCTGTCATAGTTATTGATAGCACTGGTAATTTGGACTAATGCGCGCTGTGTTTTCCTTGACCAACGTAGGAGTGTTTATTTAATGTTTTCCCTTGTGCGAGTATGTAGTTAATAAGTATTTGAGAGGAAACATGTATGGATTTATTGTCTTCAATGTCTTAGTCTCTCATTAGCTATTGTGGCGGGGGACTTTGATTTTTCTTTCAAAACGCTCTTTGTTGCAGCAGTATTGCTCTTGTTTCATTGATTGTCATGGAATTTTATGACTGTTCTGCCAGTAGTTACAAGACAACGCCCTAGTGACTTTAAATGCGGCCAAAGCCGGAAGTTGGACTGAGGATAAAATGTGATAAATGCTCCTAAGACGTGCTTCTCCAACAGCTCCTAACACCAGACGTACAGCTCTCGGTCTTCTGCTGGCGAACCTTTAAACTAATTGGAGAAGAGGCGAAGGAGAGTCTTTGGCGCCTGATAAGCAGACTGCTTTGGATAGATGAGGTTTGTTAACCTTAGGTGGCAGTAGATGAGGTTTGTTAACCTTAGGTGGCAGTAGATGAGGTTTGTTAACCTTAGGTGGCAGTTTATCTACGATAAGGTAAACCCTAATTCCAACACTTCCTGGCCACACCCTGTCTAGAGCCAAAGCCTATTTGAGTGAACCATATATAAACTGGAGGCAAGGGAATCCACAATTATCATTATCACTAGTAGGTTTTGAAGTTTTTTTGGCTTAATATTTCTTTAGGATGGGGTAGTCAGCCACATGCCAAACCCTCCTTAGTGCCCTGATACGACATGCGTAATAGGGTGCAGTGTTTCTATTAAGTATTTCCATTTCGGGCTGTGGGTAGCATGCAGGTGAGAAGAAGACGCTGGTGTTGGATAGGAGATACATTGACTAAACTGATAGGAGATACATTGACTAAACTGATAGGAGATACATTGACTAAACTGATAGCAGTACCAGATAGTCCTTGCTTTGAAATCCCCAGGGTAAGAAAGGTAGAGGGAAACCAATAACAAATGTAAAAACGAACTGGAGATAGGCATGATAATGATAAAGACAACATAAAATACAATGGATGGATGCGGCAGGACAGTACAACTTGGCGTAACTTTGTACAACTTGGCGTAACTTTGGACATGTGCTTCTTAGGGAGTAAATGAGTAATGATGACAATGTTCAAGTTATATTTGACCATTTCACTATAAACGGCTTTGTATAACTTTTACTCTTGGTTTTTCTAGATTTGAAGAGATTATCCTCCATACGTCACTGTAGGTGCCTCCAGCGAGCCAGATGGTAACGATCTCCAGAGTTTAAATAGTTTATGCGAGTCGTTAAAATGGTGAACATTATGTGCGAAGAGTGAACACAAGACGTTGAATTAAACAAAAACAACACACCGTCTCTTAACAGCCATGATGAACTCTACTAGCCCAGCTGTACCTAATGACACCCTGGGCACAACCACACATAGACACAGTATTGATATGGACGCGATGGACATTGCATATGTCACCCTGACTGTCATCATGTCCCTGATGTCGATTCTGGGCTGCCTGTTGATTCTGGTGGTTCACTGGATGTATAGTGACCTGAGAACTGTTGGCAGAAATATGCTGGTTCACCTCATTGTGGCTGACCTGCTGACAGCTCTAGGAAACTTGATGGGAGTCACGTGGTAAGAGCAGATTTAAATTATAAAGTTTGAAAGTCAGAAGGGTAGACAGTGTTGTTAAGAAACTTGCCTTCATCATCATCGTCGTCATGATCATCATCGTTATCGTCACCATAATCATCATCATTTTCCTTTGCGCTCTTTGCCAGCTCCATGCACAGTCTCATATGAGTCGGCATGTACGACACGCACGAGAGACTTACCTTGTTGCCAATAAAAAATATTGCTGATAATGATAAGAATGACCTTACGTCACAGATAGCCAGTTACAGATAAAGTCTGCCTAGTGGTAAATTGATTTCTCACTTTCTTGTACGAGACAAAGAGAAAACAAAATTCTTCTCGCTGTGGTTTCCTTCCGAAGCATTTGGGCATCACTGCAATAAGGCCTCTCGCACGAAACCTGCGCTAGAGTACTTTATGTGCTGCTGCAGTGGCAGTCTATTTATAAATCTGTTTTACAGGATGAGGTTGCCATCTGCTTCTGGTAGATGAGGCTTGTTAACCTTAAATGGCAGCTCATCTACGATAAGGAAAACCCTAATTCCAACACTTCCTGGTCAGACCGTGTTTAGAGCCAAAACCTATTTGATGAACCAAATATAAACCTAACGGAAAGCAAGGGGTATATATTTTTTTTAAATGTACTTCTTCGCTCCTGACGAAGTACGAGGTGTCACGGCATGCCTCCCCTTACTCTGCAGTAGTGAGTAGTGGTCCAACAGTGGCCAAAACCTAGAGTAACTAATGTGGGTCTTTAAAGGTGTCTACTTTCGCACAAGATTACTCTTGGCAGAGATGTAGATAGAAGAATGATGATGCTTCTATCTCGAGGTAGTCTCCCCAAGATATTTAAGAAATCGAGAACAATGCTGAATGGGTCTGAGCACGTTAACTCTTTATCTTTCCCGCTGCCTTTTGTGGAGAGATACAAGGGGATTGACATAAGTCTTGGGCCTGACCATGAAGGACATGTCACAGAGAGCTGAAATTTTGTATATTGTTTATTCCTTTTCAATATAGCCACCATCTGAATTAACACACTTCTGCCATCTCTGCTTGACCTTGAAGAGACCTTGGGAGTACAACACCCTATTTTTCAAACTAAACCAGTCATCACATGCCAGTATAACCTCTTCATCACTGTCAAAATGATTTCCTTTTATCTGTTTTTTTAAGATTTGGGAATAGAAAAAAGTCTGATGGAGCCAAATCTGGAGAATATGGTGGGTATGGAAGAATTTCAATATTCAAATCGTTGGCTGCTAGCTGCACAAGCCGTGCTTTGTGAGAGGGCGCGTTGTCTTGAAGCAAAGGAAGATTGTGAGTGCGCATTATCCCTCGTTTCCTAGTCACAACCTTTCTTAGTTTTGTGAGAAGATCTGCATAGTACTGTCCATTAACTGTGTTGCCACGAGGCAGATAATCTTTCAAAAGGACACCTTTGCTGTCCCAAAGAACAGTCAGCATCACTTTTCCTGCAGATTTCTGCGCCCTCGGCTTGACAGGTGTTGGGGAGCCCGGGGTTTTCCATTGCATACTGGCAGTTTTGGATTCGGGGGTCATAATGGTGTACCCAAGTCTCATGAACTGTCACCATGGTCTCCAAAAAAATTTTTGACTGACACTTTTTGAGCAACTGTTGACAGCAATTTACCCTCGTTTGCTTCTGTTCACGTGTCAACAGTCGCGGAACCCAGCGTGCACACACTTTTCTCATGTTCAGTCTGTTGTGTAAAATTCTATAAACTGTTCTTTCATTTAGTTTTACTCTACTAGCTATCTCCACAATTGTCATTTTTCGATCCTGTTCAATGATTTTCTTCACTCTTGTTGCATTTTCATCGTTGCACTCTGAGGCTGGTCTACCAGATCTTGGCAGATCAGCAACATTTGAGCGGCCGCACTTAAACTGTTGACACCAGTTTTTTTTTACCGAAGTATATGAAGGACAAGAATCACGAAACACTGGTTCCATCTCCCTGTGTATTTATGTTGGTGTTTTTACCGGAAACATCAGAAATTTTATCACAGCTCTAGCTTCCTTCTTTTCCATTGTTTTGTCAAATCTTTGGAGCAGCAGATCCGGTCAATAGGGTACATTGCGCCGTGCACCGTAGCGGGAAAACTCATTGAAGAAACAAACGCGTACTTTACACATTCAGTGCAAATATGATGAACTTTAAATGTGCCAAGTTTCATCTTCCTCCTGTGAATCCTTCATGGTCAGGCCCAAGACTTATGTCAATCCCCTTGTATAATATTAGCTCATTCAAACCCCAAACTGAATTAACAGTAAAATTCCTCTGCTTATAATTATTGTTATTGCTCGTATTGTCTCTTTAGATGTAGATATAACTATTTATATTAGAATACTGATTCACACGTGTGCACTTCTCTTTGTAATAATTAATTCAGCTATGAATTTGTAAAAAGCAACATATACAAATTAAATTATCAGTTACTTTAACACTTGTGTCATGGAATATTCTAATCCACATATATAAATTATCAATTAAATATAAAGCCTAATAAATACATATAATAAAGAAAAGAGCAATGGTAAAATGACAGTGCTATCACAAAGAATGTACTCGAAATCCCCCTTGTTTTCTGCTTCGTCTGCAAATTGTAACGCTTTCACGTTGATATAAAAGCTTACTGTATTATTACCCGCCTTCTTCAATGAAACGTGTGCTGTATTTCTTGGAAAAGAATTGAGAGACTGCGTAATGACCTAAATTTTAAATTCCATTCATGTCTTTTTCTACATTACGTTACCAAAACGAACGAACAGTTGGACTAAAGGATAGCGAGAAGGGAGAGGAAGCCGAACACTAAACACGCTTCGCGCGATACGCAAATGCTGCCATCACGCGTGTAAGTCTACATGCACTAATTTTTTTTCAGACGGACAGTGATAAAATACACTACCCTTTCCCAGAGTTAGGTTTATAAATCATAACAGACTCTTATTAGAAAAGACAACATTATATGGGTTTACGTTTGAACACATAACAGTACCCAGACAGCACATCTTCTAAACATGAGATAGAAGAAATTGCATATTTTGAACGCAGCCACGTAGCTCCTTTAAATTAGTATTTTTGGGTTCCTTAGGGTTTGCTGACAAATAATATGTAAAACGTTACGCAAATAGTCCAGGAATTAATAAATTATACCCAAAATAAAATATTGGGGGTGCCTGACAGCATAAAATCATTTCTGCTCATAAAATTTTTTTTTTATAACGTGTTTGAAAAAAACCTTACGTTACATAAATAGCCTACCATGTAAACTCCAAATTGATTGGAGCGCAACAAATGAAAGCCTAACCACGATTGGTCGGGTTATAAATACTATCTTGGTTGTTAGGGGAGACGGGAAAAGATAACATTTTTTCAAACACTTGTCGAAACGTGGCTCATTGGCCAGTCTCGCTGATATACACACTTGGGAGCGTTAGTTCGAGACCACTAATTCAAATAAGCTTGATAAAGCGACAGTACGTTGAAGCCAGCTCACATTTTTGCTAAAATAAAAGCCTGGAACATAGGCAGAACGGAATTTGTGCCAGTTTGTGCCAGAATTCATTGCTAATCAACGTATCTGTGTTTATTTCCATGAAATTGTGGTAAGCTTGAACCATTCAGTATCTTTTAATGAAAAATTGAATGTGAATTGTTGATTTATGCCTGTATATATATGTGTAGTTCAGTGGCAAACGTGAGGTAAAGCCTATAATGCTCCAGCCTGAACAGAGGGTGTCGGAGAGAAGTAAAACGGCATGGAATGGCCAAATAGTACACTGACACCTGGATGATGGACTAGAAAGAAATAATGCTGGAAGTGCAGAGGCGTAGTAACCATTAAGAAGGGTAATACTGGAATAAAGTATTTCAAATGAAGCTGACTGTTGGCCTAACGCTCTGAACGCAATGTTTGTGCTGTATTGTGATCAGTGTAAAAGAGAATATAAATTAGTTATGAAGTAGAAGGTACATCCTTCTTGATTTCAGGGACAGTGGTCTTGATGGTACTGAGCAGCACCTGGTCAGAGATTTGCTGAATCCAGTGTCGGACAGCATACTCCTTGGTCCTTTTAGCTATCAGTGAGGTGTCTCCAGAGCCCAGAAGAGAATTCGAGCAGAGGAGTCCTCTCCTGCCGCCATCACTCAAGATAAGCAGAGTTGGCCAGCTGAGCTCAACATTATGTCCCCTCATCTTGAAATAACTTTATAAAAATACCATTCAGAGGGGAATTTACTTGTCTTAAAATCAGGAACTGTGAACATCTCCAATAATAGTCCCTAAAGACAAACTATTGAAGTCATGATGACCAATACCAACAGAGCTTGAACAAAACAAAACCAGTATTACCTCATTTTACTACTACACAACTGACACACATAGAACATTTGTACTAATATATGTCACTACAATATTCATATTAAATACATTCTGTACATAACTTGTAATTTAAATTGATTGTGATTCCTGGTTCCCTTGTAGTTGAATCAGGACACATATTCATTCATGCCAGTAATGATTACATATTGTTATTTGAAAGTTCATCAGTGACTCTTTTAAGATATCTTTGTAGAGTGTTATATGTATGTGAGTGTCACAGTGTTGTCAAGAGTAGTGGATTAAATTAAATTGTTTATCTGTCTGTTGTTGTGACTTACACTTCACCATACTCATACCCTAGACACATAACGTAGCATCACACTATTCCAGAATAATTCTGACTGAGATAAAGAGATATGTGGTAGCAAGTAAGGTTATCTATAATACACTACTTTTAATAGATATAGATACCTTCACAGCTGATCTCAGTCAGTACACTAAGTTCCCTATAAATATTTATAACATCCCACTTCACCACATATATTGGGGTCTCGCTCTTGGGATTTTGAATCTTTAACTATTAAAAATATTGGGGGTAATTCACTTCAGGGAATATAAGAATTAAAAGGTATCCTTGGGTGGAATTAAATAAGGTTGAGCTCACGGTGCCTGTGTTGTCCATTAGAGATTGAATTGTTGGTTAGACATTGTATAAATTTACATAATAGACAATGGCGGACCTGGCCAAATTTCGATCTGCTGCGGTTCAGACTGCAAAAGAGTTAGGATTAGATGGGCAAGTTATGGTTGCCTATGTCACAACGGAATGTGACAAATTTATTGAACGCGAAGAAAGAAGATTAGAAAAAGAGGCCGAAAGAAAGTTAGAGGCTGAGACTAAGAGGTTGCAAGCTGAGGCTGAGACTAAGAGGTTGCAGATTGAGGCTGACAAAGAGGCTAAGAAATTGGAAGCAGAAAGAGAAGACAAAAGATTAGCTGCAGAAAGAGAAGAGAAGAAATTAGCTGCAGAAAGAGAAGAGAAGAGATTAGCTGCAGAGGGGGAAGCAGAAAAGGAGGAGAAGAGATTACAAAGGGAACATGAGTTACGACTAAGGGAGTTTGAGTTTCAAGGCCATGCTCCTGAAAATGGTGCCAGTCCCTTTGCCTCTGATGCTACGGTTACTCAGGGAGCCTCGACCTCAGCTATGAATTTTCATTTAGATCATTTTGTTGAGAAAGACGATGATATTGAGAGCTATATAAATAGGTACGAACTATTAGCTACCACGTATGGGTTAGAGAGAGAAAGGTGGAGCTTAAAGTTATCTCAGGGACTTCGTGGGGCAGCTTATGAAGTTTTTGCAAAAATGAGCAGAGGTGATCAGGAAAATTATGACATGCTAAAGAAGGCTCTTTTGTTAAGGTATGAAAAGAATGCAGAGTTTTACAGGAAAAAATTTAGGAATGCTAAACTACTGTCAGGTGAAACCTATCACCAGTTCTCTGCACGAATAGAGACATACTTGGAGAAATGGACTTCTCTGGGGAAAACCCAAGATCTTAAGGAAATGGTCCTTATAGAGCAACTAAGAGAGTCCAAGGCTCCAGACCTGAGAAAGTTTCTCATGGAACAAGGTGCAGAGAGGCTGGGTGAGTTGCTAAATGTTGCTGAAAGGTATCAAGCAGCTCAAGCAGAGGTAACAGGTAATAAAAAGAAACAGGTGGATAACTTTAGGGCACCACAGAACTTTAATAAATTTGATCCTTAGGATCAAATAAAGGTAAGCACCAATTTGATAGGCCACGGTATGAAAATAAAAATAAATTCCCACAATTCGATGAAAGGAAATATAATGAAAGAAAATCTTTCAACCAAGGAAAAAGGTGGTGTAAGAATTGTCAGATGGACAATCATGACACTGACCGTTGCAGAAGGAAACCTGTGTATATGGCAACCCTTCAGGTCAGGTCGACCTCAAGACAGGAGGAGGATATTATGTTGGATACCACTCCAGAAGAGATGAGGAAGGCACAGGCTGGGGATAAAACACTCAAGCCTTGTTTCAGAAAATTGTCAACTTGTCATACAACTCCAGGCAAGGGAGATTTTTACATGAAAAACAAGTTGATGTATAGGAAGACTGGAGCTAGATCCAAAGGTCAGGGACAGCTGGTTCTTCCAAAAAGATACAGGACAGAATTAATAAGGAGCTTACATGTGAAACCAGATGGGGACCATGAGAAGATAGGTACCATCATTCAAAAGGTGGCTCACAATTATTATTGGCCCAAAGCAAGATGGGACATTGAGAATTTTGTAGAAAGGTGTAGCATAGCACATGAGGGAACACCCACAAGTGGGAACATGGATCAGGACCTGGACACGCCACGAGGCAAAATTAGGCCTGATAATAAAAAGAGATATAAATTTGATAAAGTGGACCAAATGGAATGGGAAGCCCCTTTTCACGGACAAGCTTCACTTAACTGTTTTACAATGGCCACTATGCGGAGAGTGCAAAAAGATGTCTTACCCCAGGATAAGCCGACAATCCCTCATCGGACTTAAACAAACTGGAGGAAGAAGATGTAGAGAGGAAATCTCTCATCAAGAATTTTAAGTGGGGAGAAAGCCCCAAAAGAAAAATTGGTAGCGGTCGTTTTGTGAATGATAATTCTGGGAAGAAAAATCATCACTATAAAGCTTCGAGTGGAAGAGACCATACCGGTGCATGGACAAATAGGTCCACACAATTAAAGGTCCATATGTAGCTTTGTTAAGAACGTGGACTGATGAAAAGGCAGAGGAAAACATTACATCTTCATACCAGTATGTGAATGAGCTGACCACTCGGTTAAAAACTGGCTGGAAACTTGCCAATGAAAATTTGAAACAAGCCAGGAAGAAACATGCTGCCTATTATAACAGGAAGGCGAAAGACAGAAATTGGGCTGTGGGAGAGAAGGTACTGCTTCTTTTGCCCGGGAGTCAGAATAAGTTACAAATTGGATGGCAGGGTCCATATACAGTTCTAGAGAAGGTGTCTAGAACAAATTATAAGATAGATAAGAAGGGGAAAGAAAAAATCTATCATGTGAATCTCCTGAAGAAATATTTGGAAAGAGAACATCAGGAAGAGACACACTTGTTGACCTTGTCCATCGCCATGGAGATGAAAAAGGAACCACTTTCATCATTTGAATATCCATTACACCCCTGTGAGACAGCAGCACAGGTGAAAATCAGTACACATTTAACGAAAACTCAGAAAGAGAGAGTGCAACAGGTTCTAAATAATCATGCAAAGGTGTTAACAGACCGACCAGGGCATACAAACCTATTGGAATATGATATGAAATTAATAGACTCCACACCTGTCTGTATGAAACCATATTCGATTCCGTTTGCTAAGGAAAAAGCTTTGAAGGAAGAGATAGACTATCTGTTGAAGGAAGGAATTATTTCGCACAGTGAGTCTTCGTATAGTTCCGGTGTTGTACCTTTAAGGAAGCCCTCTGGAGAACATAGACTCTGTATAGATTACAGGAGACTGAATGCTATTACAGAAGGACAGGTGGATCCATTGCCGGATACAAATCAGCTGGTTGCCAGACTAAATAAAGCTAAATATTTCTCAAAAGTGGATCTGAGTAAAGGATACTATCAGATTCCAGTAAAGCCTGAGGTTAGACCATACCTAGCTTTTAGTACCTCAGAAGGACACTATGAGTTTAATAGATTGCCATTTGGATTGAAGAATGCGCCTAGTGTCTTATCTAGAATGATGAGAAAATTATTGGATCCTCTGAATAATCCCTGTATAACAAATTTTATGGATGATATCCTTATAGCAACAGAAACATTTGAGGAACACATTGACTCTCTGAACATGCTGTTTGATCGACTTAGGGAGGCAAATTTAACAGCCCGACCAACCAAATGTTGCGTTGGATGTAAAGAATTGGAATTTTTGGGACACACAGTTTATCAGGGAAACATGACCCCTGACCCAAAGAATTTAGAGAAACTACAGAAAGCCCCGAGACCACAAACCAAGAAGGACGTGAGATCCTTTGTCTCATTATGTGGTTTCTACCAGAAGTATATCAAAAACTTTAATTCCATATGTGCACCGTTAACTGAATTGACACGTAAAGGACATCCAGATCGCATTACATGGACACCACAATGTGAAATGACTTACCAAGAATTGAAGGAAAAGCTCACAAGTAAACCCATTTTGAAATTACCTGACTTAAGTCAAGAATTCATAGTAAGGACGGATGCAAGTAATATTGGGCTAGGTGCAACTTTACTACAGAAATCAGAGGCATTGGATGGGGAATTAAGCCCAGTGGCATATGCTAGCAGAAAGTTGAATAAAGCTGAAATCAACTACTCAACTAGCGAAAAAGAATGTCTTGCAGTAATATGGGCAATAAAGAAATTCAATATTTATCTATATGGGAAGGCATTTAAGTTGCAAACAGATCACAAACCTTTATCGTTTTTAGCACAGGCTAAGCATGAGAACGCTAGGTTACTCCGATGGTCTTTGCTTCTGGCTCCATATAATTTTAGCATTGAGTATATATCTGGAAAAACCAATCTGGGAGCGGATTTTTTAAGCCGCCATCCGTGTGATGAGAATCACCGTAAACCCCAGAAATAATAATAAATTTCTCTATGTGTATATAGAATAAAGGACTGACATATAATGTCTGTTTTAAGAGGGGAGGTGTCATGGAATATTCTAATCCACATATATAAATTATCACTTAAATATAAAGCCTAATAAATACATATAATAAAGAAAAGAGCAATGGTAAAATGACAGTGCTGTCACAAAGAATGTACTCGAAATCCCCCTTGTTTTCTGCTTCGTCTGCAAATTGTAACGCTTTCACGTTGATAGTAAAAGCTTACTGTATTATTACCCGCCTTCTTCAATGAAACGTGTGCTGTATTTCTTGGAAAAGCATTGAGACGTACTGCGTAATGACCTAAATTTTAAATTCCATTCATGTCTTTTTCTACATTACGTTACCAAAACGAACGAACAGATGGACAAAAGGATAGCGAGAAGGGAGAGGCAGAAAGCCGAACACTAAACACGCTTCGCGCGATACGCAAATGCTGCCATCACGCGTGTAAGTCTACATGCACTAATTTTTTTCAGACGGACAGTGATAAAATACACTACCCTTTCCCAGAGTTAGGTTTATAAATCATAACAGACTCTTATTAGAAAAGACAACATTATATGGGTTTACGTTTGAACACATAACAGTACCCAGACAGCACATCTTCTAAACAGGAGGTAGAAGAAATTGCATATTTTGAACGCAGCACGTAGCTCCTTTAAATTAGTATTTTTGGGTTCCTTAGGGTTTGCTGACAAATAATATGTAAAACGTTACGCAAATAGTCCAGGAATTAATAAATTATACCCAAAATAAAATATTGGGGGTGCCTGACAGCTTAAAATCATTTCTGCTCATAAAATTTTTTTTATAACGTGTTTGAAAAAAACCTTACGTTACATAAATAGCCTACCATGTAAACTCCAAATTGATTGGAGCGCAACAAATGAAAGCCTAACCACGATTGGTCGGGCTATAAATACTATCTTGGTTGTTAGGGGAGACGGGAAAAGATAACATTTTTTCAAACACTTGTCGAAACGTGGCTCATTGGCCAGTCTCGCTGATATACACACTTGGGAGCGTTAGTTCGAGACCACTCATTCAAATAAGCTTGATAAAGCGACAGTACGTTGAAGCCAGCTCACATTTTTGCTAAAATAAAAGCCTGGAACATAGGCAGAACGGAATTTGTGCCAGTTTGTGCCAGAATTCATTGCTAATCAACGTATCTGTGTTTATTTCCATGAAATTGTGGTAAGCTTGAACCATTCAGTATCTTTTAATGAAAAATTGAATGTGAATTGTTGATTTATGCCTGTATATATATGTGTAGTTCAAGAGATTTGCTGAATCCAGTGTCGGACAGCATACTCCTTGGTCCTTTTAGCTATCAGTGAGGTATCTCCAGAGCCCAGAAGAGAATTCGAGCAGAGGAGTCCTCTCCTGCCGCCATCACTCAAGATAAGCAGAGTTGGCCAGCTGAGCTCAACATTATGCCCCCTCATCTTGAAATAACTTTATAAAAATACCATTCAGAGGGGAATTTACTTGTCTTAAAATCAGGAACTGTGAACATCTCCAATAATAGTCCCTAAAGACAAACTATTGAAGTCATGATGACCAATACCAACAGAGCTTGAACAAAACAAAACCAGTATTACCTCATTTTACTACTACACAACTGACACACATAGAACATTTGTACTAATATATGTCACTACAATATTCATATTAAATACATTCTGTACATAACTTGTAATTTAAATTGATTGTGATTCCTGGTTCCCTTGTAGTTGAATCAGGACACATATTCATTCATGCCAGTAATGATTACATATTGTTATTTGAAAGTTCATCAGTGACTCTTTTAAGATATCTTTGTAGAGTGTTATATGTATGTGAGTGTCACAGTGTTGTCAAGAGTAGTGGATTAAATTAAATTGTTTATCTGTCTGTTGTTGTGACTTACACTTCACCATACTCATACCCTAGACACATAACGTAGCATCACACTATTCCAGAATAATTCTGACTGAGATAAAGAGATATGTGGTAGCAAGTAAGGTTATCTATAATACACTACTTTTAATAGATATAGATACCTTCACAGCTGATCTCAGTCAGTACATTAAGTCCCCTATAAATATTTATAACATCCCACTTCACCACAACTTGTAAATAAAAAAGAACTGGTGATTAATAAAAAGTAAGTCTCATTATGGAATATATCGGCTTTCTTAAGCTTAAATTTAGAAAAGAAAGTTCTTTGTTTGGCTGGCTAAAAATGGGATTTGCCAAAATGGTAAAGTGCCGATGCTGCTGGTTTCATAGATTCGTCTCTGTGGTAAGGGCACGTTTCCAGATAAATCAGGAAGTAACAGCTCTATATCAAGGCAAGAATCTTCACAACCCGTGGAATGTTGGTTTTAAGTGTCAATTACAAGCTTTGAGCCACAGAATGGTAGTACAGCAAATGGTCTCTTCGGGTCGTACCACAAACAATCGGGTCGTTTCGTGCTGGTACCACAAACGTTAGATGGAATAAAAGAACTAATTCTGCTGCCAAGTCTTTGTTTTCCTGATGTTAATCAATCGCATTTCCCGCTGTCCGTTAGCCGTTTGTTTTCTCAGATTTTTTACTCACGCTGAGCGTATATCATATCACTCAAGGGATATGATGAATACTCACCATTATTTCAGTTAATTTAATGAAAAATGTGTGACTGGACAGCGGCAAGTGGCTTGTGCCTGAAGAAACATATTAAGTTTACATACATTCACACAGTGATAATTTACAACTATACACATGTTGATGTGATCATCACTAATTCCTTGCTCCATTCGGAGACTGGGGTTACCTCTGCTTTTGGTTCTCTGAGAGAACCCCATGAATCAATTACCAGCGCTTTCTGTAGTGGTTCATGAATGTTTCATTTTCACATGCTGGGGTTGCCAGCATCGTGTGGTTTTTTTACAACCACTTGCATGTATTAACCAGAGCTATTTAAGACAGACCCAGAGCTAGCAGCAGAACTATTAGAACCACTATTTGCACAAGTCTGGAAAACAGGGACCACACCAACAGAGTGGAGAAAAGGAATAATTGTCAAATTGCCCAAGAAGGGAGATCTTGCAGACTGCAATAATTGGAGAGGAATAACTCTTCTCTCAGTTCCCAGCAAAATACTAGGCAGGATAATTATACAGAGAATCTCAAAAGCAGTAGACCACAAACTGAGGAAAGAACAAGCAGGATTTAGAAAGAACAGAAGATGTGTAGATCATATATTTACCCTCAGGAACATTATAGAGCAGTGCTCAGAATGGCAAAGACAGCTGTACATTAATTTCGTTGATTTTGAAAAGGCTTTTGACAGTATACATAGGGACAGTTTATGGAAAATACTGAGGGCTTATGGAATTCCAAGCTGCATAGTGTCAATCATAAAAAGCCTTTATGCCAATTTTACGTGTAGCATTGGGCAGAGCAACCTAACCTTTGAAGTGAAGACAGGAGTACGACAGGGATGCCCTTTATCAACCACTCTATTTTTAACAGTCATAGACTGGGTGATGCGACAGACAACAGAGGGCAATCCAAGAGGAATAAGATGGACTACATTTTCTACATTGGAAGATCTGGAATATGCAGATGACATTGCACTTCTAGCACATTCACATCAACACATCCAGGAAAAAACGGATAGACTTAATAAGTGTAGCCAGCAGGTGGGCTTGAACATCAACCTAAAGAAGACAGAGGTCATGACGCTCAATGTGAGCAACCCTGAGCCCATATCAGTAAGGAATCAGCAACTGGAACAGACAGATGCCTTTACATACCTAGGATGCATAGTAACACCAGACGGCGGAGCAAGCAGAGGCATCAACAACAGAATGAACAAAGCAAGAACAGCCTTTTTTAGTCTAAACAACATCTGGAAGTCCTCTCAGTACAGCACAAGCACAAAATTAGGATTATATCAGAGCTGTGTGCATTCTGTGCTTCTCTATGGCGCGGAGAGCTGGAGAGTTACAGAGAAGGAAATGTCGAAATTGTCCTCTTTTCACACAACATGCCTAAGAAAAATTCTCGGAATCTTTTGGCCGAATACCATCACCAACCAAGATCTGCTTACTCGGAGCAAGCAAGAGGACATGCACACCATCATAGCTGGCAGACGCTGGAGCTGGGTTGGCCATGTCCTCAGAAGAGACCCCGATGCCATCACAAGAACAGCTATGCTATGGACCCCTGAAGGAAAAAGAAAGAGAGGCCGACCAAAAACAACTTGGCGGAGGACTGTGGAGGCTGAGATGCAAAGAATGAACCAGAGTTGGTGCACTGTACGAAGGATGGCCGCCGACCGAGCAAAGTGGAATCAATTTGTTGTTGCCCTACAAGACGCCACCAGGCGTAATGGCCACTGGCTGCTTTGACGGTCGGCGGCTAAGTATCAAAGAAGAAGAAGAATGTTCAGGAGTGTTCCACTAAATCCGGTTCTATTTAAAGTCAGAATTTTTACTTCTATTGTTTCCTGGCTTCAGACCGAGCTGTCTACTTGACGATTCTGGAATGCAGTGTGGTCTGTCCGAAATGTGCTAAGTTATATTCGCACACATGTTGGTTACTTCATCGCATTTCCTACATCCTTCCAATGAGAATGAATGTATACCAGCCTCTAAAATGCTAGCCAATGGCATTCAAAACGTGCTGGTTATGACAGAATATTCCTCATGGAATTATTTTCTGCATGACACCGAAGTAGTGCGAAGATGAGAAATAATAGAGAGGGGGGAGAGAGAGGAAAATGGAAGAAAAATTTAACGGTCCGATTCCGCGACACCAGGCAACATTTTAATTAACTCCTTCGCAAAAAGCCTGCTCCGCAGCACTTTCCGTGCTCTTGCCGTAGTGGTTTCCGTATACATTTATTTTACATGGCGAGATTGCCAGGACCTTGCACAGTGACATAACAGTCACTCATAAGAAACAGATAGTCTATTCTTACATAGTTTTCTAAGAGACGCTCGGAACACACTAGGTCAACTTTAACGTAGAGCTAAAGAAGACAAAAACTTCTGATCAGCGATGAAGTAAAATCTGATGTCCGTGATGCCATGTAACCGAAATCAACCAGCATTTTATTTGTGCACAAATTGCAATTGTTTTTATGTTTTGCAGATCTGTAGAAATTATTGGTTATTTGACTTGCACTAGGCATACCATATGACCCGGGTTTAACGAACGTAAAAGTTCGAATTTAATGTCCATCATTAACTCACACTGTATCTACAATCTATATTTACACAGTTAACCACGTAAACATCGATTTCAGGGAAACTGTAAATTCGTAATTTAGATTTTTAATGATTTAATGAAAGCTTAATCCTGCATCTGGCAGATGTACGTGCTGTTTAGAAACATTAATCATTTTTGAGTGGATTGGCAGAGTGGTTAGAGCGCTGGCCTATCGCAGCACAGGTACCTGGTTCGGAACGCGGTGGTGTCAAGCTGCAGTCTACCCAGTTATTAATGAGTACCTGCTTCTACTATTGAGTTAGGGAAGGCAAAGGCAGCTATGAAGGGAACTGTTCACCTACCTCTCGAAGCTGGATATAGTATAATGAAGTCTCTAACACTTCACTTTCCTACGACAGTATGTGCTATCCATCTACTTTTACTTCAACACTGAAAATGTGCTTTATTTCACGCGACGAAATCAAATAAACGTAAAGATCCTGAAGTCAAAAGTCAGAATAGAAATAATGAAAAATATTACAATCATGAAAAGAAAAAAAGGCGAATAAATATTTATTTAAGAAAAATCTGTATTTTTCTTAGAGGAAAAAGTTAACGGCAAACGGGCAAGTCAACAACACGATATTCATAGGAAAGCCATATCGAGACCTGAAAATAAAGTATTCTGAGATTACAATGTGGAAAACATACTGAAACTTTTGGATATCGATTACAGAATGTACTTGATGTCGAGACAGCACTGGGTCCTCAGAATACAACATCTAGATGTGCCCTGTACAATTTCCCAGGGGTTCTCTAGGGGGAGACAAAGAAATAGGATTACGTATACCTCAGACAAGTCATAAGAGGTGACTAATATGAGATTTTGCATGGAGCTGTCAACTCCATCGTGTAAAACAAATAACTACACGAACAACTTTTGGAAGAGCATATAAATACTTTGGTGCAGGTTTCTCGCAAGGAACCACATCCAATGGTGGCCCCATACTCCATATGGAGCGAAATAAAGAAATAATGAATGATAACTAGTTAGTCGTCTGTCGTAACACGGTCACTCTAGCAACAGGATGATGGCGGCATTCTGGTGGACCTTGGTGGAATCTCCGAAGTATCCATTACTTCTATTACTTTTCTGTTGTGTAATGTCTTTCTTTCTTTCTTTCTTTCTTTCTTTCTTTCTTTCTTTCTTTCTTTCTTTCTTTCTTTCTTTCTTTCTTTCTTTCTTTTCTTTCTTTCTTTCTTTCTTTCTTTCTTTTTCTTTACTTCTTGCAAGTACCTATATTTACATTCTTTCCGTCTTAAGTTACCACTCACAGGCTTATGGTTTCTCTCTTTTTTTAAATACTGCAACATTGCAAGTTATTGTTTTCCTGCTGGTTTTTCCCGCATTTGGTGCGGGTATCGTGAATCTATTTGGAAACAGTGTCCGTGAGTGAATCGTATCCTATTCGGGACAACAGAAATAATCGATTTTTACGCTAATGTATTTGTGATGCGCCGCTCAGAAATTGGTAAGTTGCTGGCGTGCCTAACGAGAAGACAGGGGCACGAAAACAAAAGAACAAATTTTTTTTAAAATTTTTATGCATGTTGCGTCAATTGGATTGCTCGACTATTACTGAAATAAATAAATGGTGCAATGAGGTATGTGGGTATTTAAACAAAACTGAAAGTAGGTAAATTGTACTCACTCGAAAGGAAGATAGTGAAAACTGTTAGACAGCTAAGCGCTTATTTAATCGTACTATCACATGGTAGGCTCTTACATGTCATAACTCGCAACTATGGAGTTAGACTTGAACGATCCAGACATTTTTATAGACGCTACCATTTTCAACGTTTCCTAATGATGATAGGAAACTCTTCACAGAGCGATGCAACAGGAAGCAATCTGATCATCAAAAGTAGTCCCCTCGTCCGACAAGTGTTTCGGCCCGATATACTCCTTTACACTCTAAGGGGGGCAGGCCCACTTGGGTCATGACTCCCAAGCGTCTCAGCCTCCTGTTGTCTTGTATCGAAAATGAACCCATTTCACTTATGGTAGCAACTTTAATCCACAACTCCGCCAGCCGGGGAGGCAATTGTGAAAGTAACAAAGAGAAGACAAATTATTCCGTTCGTTCCGTCGCCCACACTGAGACACCATCGCGAAGCCGACGAGTTTAGCCACTGCGCGTTCGCCACTGAAATTCTGACACTGGACACCCCTATAATATACACCGCCTGTTGCCCCTCAGTCACAGCCCGTTCACTGGTACACCAAAAAACTCAGCGTATTGTGGACTTAGAAAAATTCCTGGTGTTTTCTGTACCGCAGCGTTTATTGTCACGATTTCCATTGCCCATTGCGGTTGTTCCACAGCCAGCATGATGCCTTTTCGGCAGTTTCACTAAGCCTCTTCAGTGCCCTTGTTCTCGACTGTCCCCTCAGCCCCAACAGTTTCAATAGATCATACACTGATGCAGCCACAAGCCCTCTTGCGCCCACTTCAACAGCCATGACCCTTGCATTGAACCCATCGTGTCTCAGATCCGCGGCCAGATCACTATACTTGGCCGCTTTGATCGAATGTTGCTCGTCTAATCTGGATTTAAATGGCACGGTCAGTTCAATCAGTATGACCTGAAGCGTTGCTGAAGAATGAAGCACTATATCCGGCCGTCTCCGCGATTTTCTGATACTCTCTGGATATGCCCCTCGTCCAGGTAGGTCTACCGCCATCTCCCTGTCGTTTGCACAGTCAAGAAGAGATGATAAATTGCTACCAGGATTACTCGGTTTGGGGTGTGCTGACTTTCCTGCCCTCTGAAAGTATGTATTTGCGGTGCTCGGCCTGGGTTTGCTATTCGCCTTCATCCTTGCCAGATCTATTGTCGCAGCAAGCTCATTTAGCACTTTGTTATGGCGCCATGTGTATCGCCCTTGCCCTGATGACACCTTACACGCTGAGAGCACGTGTTCAAATGTATGCCTCCCTTGGCACAGGGGGCACTGCTCATCATCCGACTTTCCCCATTTCACAAGGTTGGTGGCCGACGGCAGCAGGTCATACATTGATCTAACAACGAAGCTGAGCCTAAGAGGTGCTATATGCCACATATCATTCAATGTCAAGGACCTCTGCAGGGTTCCTTCCCATGTAGTCCATTGGCCTTGTTGGACCTGCTGCACTGCTTTTTGCAACCTCTTATCATTTTCAGCTCCTCGTATAACCTGAACTACCATGTCTCTGCGCTCCCTGCTTGATGCCTTGGACCACCATCGGATGTCTCCATGACCAAATCCCCGTCTATTCGTTTGTGTGTATCCGATTACCTCCCTCAGTTTGAGTGACTCTTGGGCAGCATCAACAGCTTCTTCCACTCTCCACTTCCTTCCCGTTTTCAGTGTGGGCTGAATGGACTTAACCACGTCATCAGCTGACTCGCGTAGCATCATTGCAAGCTTGCCTTTCCAACTTTGTACTCTTCAACAACTGACTTGAAAGGGGGTTTGAGTTTCTTTTTATATATATATAATGTCACCACTGTTGCAAAAACCTCCTCTGTTTAAATGTGTGACCGTTGAAGATTTTCATTGAATGAAGGAAGCTTCCGCTTCCATTGGCCAGTGCATCAATTCATTCATTTTATTTCTGTATCGTGCTTGATGGTGTATTACGCGAAGATGGGTTTATAATATTGTGACTATCACAACTGTTGGAACTAGTCAACCTCAATGAATGTGATAAGTCCCTTTTGAGTCCAAACAATTTATTACACATTTTCAGACAGCATACGTTGATCATGAATACATCACATATATAATTTAGAATCCTATATTGAATCAGCTATCTTTGCATATCAGTCCTTTGTCCCGTAAATCTGAATTACTGTAGGCAGAACGACATAACTGTATGCACGCGTGGTTGGTGATCCCAACGACCGACAGTGAGATTATGCGTCTGGCACTAATATAACTAAAACGGACTGTTAATTCATCTCGACTAGGTTTAGTCAATTACTAACCTGTAACATTCATCTTTCTTCATCATAACAGTGGACTGACCCATGTCCATAATAAAATACAATATAACTGTGTGGCACTCCATGCCCGACACTATAAGACTACAAGGACACGTCTTCTCAGTTCGACGGTCATTCAAGAAAGGGTCCCGTCTCTTGGTCACGGTGCGTGACTACCAACGCTGAAACGTCACAGCGTTCAATAGACTAATAATATTTTTACATTACATTAAACGTTGTAACCCCTAAAATCGCATGCTGCTAACCTCTAGCAGACAATGCCAATTAAACTACCGTAACAGTCATCCATGAATGCTTTGAGCGGTGGCATGTGACACATTCCACTGAGCTTTGGACCTATAGCCATTCCTTCAGCCGCATTGAGGATTACCTGCATAGCCATCACGAATAGTATCGGAGAGATGGTACCCCCCATCGCAATTCCAACTTCAAGGCCAATCCACTTCGTTGTGTACCCTCTGGTTGAAAATCTGACAGCAAACCCTGCGAAATACAGCTTCAGCATTGCTGCAATCTCTTGTGGAACATGTTACATTTCTAGGGCCTGCCACAACATCAGGTGTGGAACGGATCCATAAGCATTCGCTAGATCCAACCAGATTACATGGAGGTTTGTTCTGTTAGACTTTGCCTTTTGGATTGCTTCCCAGATCATTGTGGCATGCTCTAGACATCCTGGTGTACCTGGGATACCTCCTTTCTGAATGGTAGTGTCAATGTACCCATTTGCCAGGAGGTATGTAGTGAGCCTTTTCGCCATCACTGAGAAGAATATCTTCCCTTCTACATTGAGTAGTGAGATTGGCCTGAACTGACTGATGTATGTGGAATTTTGCTCCTTCGGGATGTAGACTCCGTTCGCCTTTCTCCATTCCTTGCTTACAAGCTGGGTTTTCCACGCATTCTTCAGTAAACGGAGCAGTCGTTTGAGCACTTCAGGGCATCTCTTATACACCACATATGGAACACCATTAGGACCTGGAGCTGACTTGCACCGAGCTTTCTGGACAATGCTTTCTACCTCTTGCACCGTTGGGGGCTTGGTGTTAAATTCAGCTCCTGGCTTACTCGGCCATTTAAGGCCTGCCATGCTGCTGAGCGGCTCATCTCTGCGACCATCTGAGTATGTCATTCTAAGGTGTTTTTCCAGGTCTTCTTTCTTGATGTTTAGCGTACCCGACCGTGGCTGCTCAAACAGTTCTTTGACAAACTTGAAGGGCTCCCTGAAGAATCTTTCCCTATCCCTTCGAGTCTTCCTTCTCTTCCTGCACAACCTTTCTGCTCTACAAAGGGCATTATGTTGGCCTTTCAGGTGCTCCCAAACCTGTCATAACCCTTCCTTCTCTGTGGCAACTGCGTTCTTGAAATGTTTTTGGGCATGCTTCTTCTGTTTCCTGATTTCTTCTATTTTAATTTGTCTTCTACTTTTTCGTGGTGGGTTACTTTTCCTTGCCTCCCTCACTCCGAACATTTTGCGACAGTGCAGATATATTATGTCGCCGAAGATTTCCAGCTTCTTCTCCAAAGTTATCTGCTTCAGGTTGTTATCCAACACTTTTGCCAAGGCGTCGTCCAGCTGTTCCCAAAGTCCTTTTGCACTGGCAGGTGGAAACTTGATTGCATCTCTCTTCCCGTCCAAGAAGTGTGTGAGATCATCATCAGGCAGATCAACTTGAATGTACTCAGAACTGTGGATTGACTCCTGGCTGCGTCACCTAATTTCGCCATTTGTTTGCTCTGCTATCACATGGTGTAGGATGAATGCATCGAAAGAGTTTTTAATTGCTTTTAAAATTCATTTAAAAGAAGTGGTCTATTCTGAAAGGTTGATATGACACTAAACTTTAAAACATAGCTTTCCCAGAATTGATGTCTCGGATAAAATTGACTTCAAACTTATTATATATATATATATATATATATATATATATATATATATATATATATATATATATATATATATATACATATATACATATATACATATATACATATATACATATATACATATATACATATATACATATATACATATATACATATATACATATATACATATATTATATATATATATATAATATATGTATATATGTATATATAATATAAATATATATATATATATATATATATATATATATATATATATATATATATATATATATATATATATATATATATATATATATATATATATATATATATAGATATATATATATATATATATATATATATATATATATATATATATATATATACATATATAATCCCCATAATGTGGTAAAATATTTTTATTATGTCAGCTTCTTTGCGTCTCAAACTAACCAACATACTGCCGATGTGGTGGCGCCTGGCTATACTGTATTTATTATTGTGGTTCACATGGGAATAGATCACAATCAACCAGCAGAACTGGCACATAATTTTAAAATGAAAGTGACCAAGACAAAAGATGTGGTTAAGAAAACTTGTTAAGATCCAGTGGTGAGACATTAAAGAAGCTACACCATATGATAGCTACACTAGGCCCCAGCACGTGCATTGAATTGGAAATTAACATCACTACTATCTGAAAAGCTTCACCGCATAAGCAGAAGACGAACGAACGAACGAACTTTATTTTCAAAGCGTTTAAAATTGGGCACTCAGGCCCGTCTGACATTCTGCCCTTCCTTTCTCTCACCTTTCATACTGAATTCATTTATTCTCACATGCATTTTACATGTCAATTTCAAGGAATTCAACGTTGTAAAGTAAAATAAAGTAGCACACTCATATTAACATTAACTACTTATTAGCATGACAAAATATATTGAAAAGTACAAACATCGTCATTAGAACCTACAGTTGATGTTATAAGAAAAGATAATCTGATTAGGGGGGCTGTTACCTGTACTTTTCTGATGAAATGTTAAATGCTGAATACAATGATGTATTGAAGATAATCTACCTCTAAGTCGCTGCTCTGTGTTAATGTCTGGTACTGTGTGAATGTAGTCGATCCGACCTGGGCCAAATAGCGTTGAAGCTTAATTAGTTCACCAGGCGTGGAGGCGCTAACAGGAAGTCGTGTTGACATGTAAACATTATGTAGCTCTCAAGATATGTAGTACTCGACAGTTTATATAGGTTGCTTGAGGTGTGGATGGGAAGTAACGCGAATGCTTGATGACTCTTGAAAGACCATTTATTCACGTTACACACACAGTGACATCGACAACAGTCAAATAAACGAGGATCAGGAATATCACATCAATTAGAAGAATGACTGGCAAATACATCTAGCTTCATATAGCTCGAACCATACATCTATTCGGACGTTATCGACAACAGTCAGTCCTTTCAATAATAGTTCATACTGTAATACAGGTACCACTGACTCAGCGCGTCAGGTACTCTAAACAACCCCCTTTTACAACAGGCGAGTTTCCACTTGCACAAGTAACAATAATAATGCTGTAATTCATCTGGTAAATCACTCCAGATGCATCTTCTTCTGCACGAAGATATCGGCCATAATATCGGGCCTCTATATGTAAACAAAGGTATGTCTCCCATGAGCATGTATCATCATCCATGCCAAAGTTACCGCCAACATGCGGGTTTCACAATAATATATCTTTATCCTGCTGGGCTTCTGTAATAATAAGACGAATAGTCTTAGATGGCTCCATCGAGCATAACAAATAAATTCTGCATCTCAACGATCTGTGAGTTCTCCTCACGGATAGGTTGACTCAAAAATGTTCTGCATACAATGCGGAAACAAAAGTGTAATGATAAGGTTACTTTTACCTTAGACAGAATCCTTATAATACACTACACAACTGTCGTCATCCTGACGAACAAAATAACACTGGGGAGAATCATAAACGACATACAGCAAGCTTTCCTTCCTCAAGGTAATGCAGAGAGAACAATGGACATCTTGTCCAAACAGAACCCAGGCCGTATCTCTTCACGGAAGTTCCGCACTTCGCCCCCAGAGACTTGCGCATGCCTAGACAACATACCTCAGCACCGCTGACCCCTGACCTAAGACAGGTCAACACAAATACATGAAAGAAAGGGAAGATAACCCTTAAACAACCTGTCACAGAAGTTATTAAACAGTTCCCTAACTTAGAACATAAAAAAAGTATTAAATAGGTTTACATCTTATGAACCCGTCAGAAATGACAGCAACAGGGGCATGTAATCAGAACTCATAAAGTACAGGTATTCGAAGACAAAGAAACAAGAAGAACAAGAAGTTTATAGTTGTGATCACTGCACGAAAGTAGCAGCTGTAGGAACTAAGTGTTCCTGGAGTAGGGAGTGACAAAGAAAACAATGGAACTATTCCTTCTGCAGGCATGTGGCAAAAAGTGTCTAATGTGATATAGTGCATGGCGTTGGCATCTCGATATTTACAAAACATTGCTACATTAACCATTACATAAAGATCAGATATGTTGTTTTGATGAAGGCTTCTTGTAAGTGTGCCAACTGCAGTGGTATCTTATGCTAATTAAAAAACGAAGAAATATTAAGAAGAAAGAAGAACAATTGATGACTGGTAATTGTTAGAACAACATAAGTGTATCTTGAATTCATTTTTCTCGTGGTTTTTCACAGGTACCTCAACGTGGAAACAATGAGCAACAAAATGGCTTACTGTAAGTTCCACAGCGCCCTGACGATCATGTCCAGCATCTCTTCTTTCATGTGGACTGTGGTCATAGCGTGGTTTGTTTTCTGGATCGTGTTGCGCCGACAGCCCTCGTCTGATCAGAGAAAGCAGATCTGTAATAATATAATCTTACCAGTTGTGTGCTGGGGGATACCAGGTATGTGTGCGAGACAGAGTAGAACCAATTGGTACTTAATGTCGAAAGACATCTAGAATTCTTTAACAACCAGATCTTTAAAATGTGGACATACGCCTTAAAATAATCGATGGACCTTGTGTCTAGGATGAACTGTGCTCTCCTCGCCATAACAAGGTAAAACTCCTATTGTAAAAAATACCTCCAAGATAGAGTGTTAAATGTTACTATAAAAATAAGATGATTAATTTTGTCTCCAAGATAAGGTAAAGGCAGTCGCATAGCAGATACTGTCGTAGTGAGTGAAGTGAGAGACTTACATGTCTCACTGCCAGGGTTAACTCCGTAACTTTGCTACGAGAGACCAGCGTCCTCACCACTATGAAAATCTCACCAGATAAAGTGTTACATTTCACTTTCAAGTAACAAATTATAAATGTAATTTCCAAGTTAAAGTGTTAAAATATTATTTTCTATGAGGTCATTATGAAGACTGTAATGAGTCGGTAGTAAACGGTAGAGGGGAGGGAACAAATAATAGGTAATACGTCCTACTTGGGCAAAAGACGAGGGGGAAAAAAACACAAAAGGGTAGACATTTTCTGTCATCCATGTGATTCTATTCAGGTTGTACTTGCTGTTATTTTTCATGTCTTTTATTTAGTTCTCACTTTCTTACCTTTATGTTTTTTTTGGTCCATCTGTCCCTGACGAAGGCCTTGTGGTCGCAATGTAGGTTTTTTTTATCGTCTTGTCCTTGTAAGACGTATTACCTTTAATTGTGTTTTCTTCCTTCACTTCACCATGATCTGTATATGGAAGCTTACTGGTGTTTCATCACGATATTCCCAGTTCTGATTGCTGCGTTGGCTTTGCTGAAAAACGTTCTGGGATATGATGAGAACTTGTCTCAGGCTAGTTGGTGTTGGATCGATCCGTCCACGGACTATCCCCTTCTCTGGATGCTGATCACCGGAAAGGCCTGGGAGGTGGCAGCTTGTATCGGGACAGTGGCTCTCTACATGGCAGTCAAGGTCATGCTGTTTAAGCAGGTAACACGAGATATTATTCAGGTGTTTTTTGTTTCTTAATAAAGATACTTTATTGAATGTGATTGGCAAGAGACAGGGAGAGAAAGAGTGAGTGAGTGAGAGAGTGTGAGAGAGAGGGAGAGAGAGAGAGAGAGAGAGAGAGAGAGAGAGAGAGAGAGAGAGAGAGAGAGAGAGGGAGAGACATGGTGATTCGCCAAAGTAATCTGGAAAAGTAGTTACATCGGCTGTGTAAAAAATATACTTATTTGCACAGCCAGGTTCTAGCATTGGTATTGGGTGGGTGGGAAGGGGGGGGGAGAAGAGGAGACAATTGAAAGAAATGCGCCACCCATTGAATTAATAATTAAATAATATATTCGTATATATATATATCTTCTGGTTCAGGTAAATAGAAGTACTCTACTTCTCTTATCCCGGGGATTACAGAACAACTGCCTGGTAATTATATCAACAAATTTCATCAATGCGTGTCCTATCTACCTCCAACGTCTTATTCTCATCTCTTGTTCCACTGGCACATGTCTAGTTCTTGTCACCAGTTCACCATTGGTGATCGTATCATACCACTTCTATTCCTTCTATTCTAAGCAAGCACTCATTTATGAAAGTCTGTAGCTTTTTGCTTGTTGTTTTTGTTGTTCTCCATGCTTTAGAGCCATACAATAGCATTGACTTGGCATTTGAATTGAAGATTCTGGTTTTTGTGTTGGACTTTCTTTCTTTTGATCTCCATATATTTCTCAGTGCAATGAAAGCTCCTCTACCCTTTTGTATTTTTATATCATTATCTGTCCTTCCATCTGTGTCTATATTGCTTCTAAAGTATATGTGTGATTCTACATCTTGTAGTGGTGTTTCTTCAAATGTTATATTGTTATCGTTTCCTGCATTTATTCTCTTTATCTTTGTTTTTTCCCTGTGTATTTTCAGACTCACTTGCTGTGACCTCAATCAGTATTTTCATTTTGTCTTGCATCTGATTACGGTTATGGTTGTCGGTAAAATTTAGATCAAGCTGTTTAGTCAGAGTCCACTGGATTGCATTTCTGTAGGCTGAAGTTGATGTTTACATAACCCAATCCAAGAGGCATTCCTGTCACACTCCAGTTCTTATCTCAGTCGGTTCTGTAAGTTGTCCTTCATTAATAACTTTGCATTTTACACACACACGCGCGCGCGCGCACACATACACACGCACACACACACGCGCACGCACACACACACATAAAACATGGAAAGAACTTGAGCGGAAAGCACAGGACAGGAAGACTTGGTATGTGTTTGTTGAAGGCCTATGCTCCTCGGGGAGCTAAAAAGTATTGATATATATATATTGCAAGAAGCCATAGAGGGAAATTCATTCATTTACTCATCTGTTTTTTTAGAGCTAAACTGATTTAGAGTTTTGAATTTCGCATTGTCTTTTCAATCAAGATTACTTTTTATCCACGTTTGTAGTTTTTCTGTCTCAAATAAAATAAAATATCTAAGCAATATATTTTCTTTTCAAGACAAATAGGCAGAAGACGACTCTGAGCCATCACAACCGAAAAATTGAAGAGGCCAATACCAAGTTAACATTTGTCCCCTTGGTGTTCATAGTCATCAGAATTTGGGGCACTATTCGCTTTCTGTTGGGGATATTTGCTCACGACTATGCCAGTTCATCCGGCGCTGCGTGGATCGTCATAATGCAGGTACCATTGTACACGAAGAATTAAAAGGAAGAAAAGAGAAAAGCGTAATATAGAGAGGAGAGAGAAAGAGAAATAGAGAGAGAATAGAGACCGGAGAAAGGAAGGAAGGGGTAAACATAGGTATGAGGCAAGAGAGAGAGAGAGAGAGAGAGAGAGAGAGAGAGAGAGAGAGAGAGAGAGAGAGAGAGAGAGAGAGAGAGAGAGGACAAAAAGATATCAAGAAAAACTTTATCAGAGGTAGAACAGAAAAAAAACGAGCTGAGTTATCAATTACAGAGGGAGGATATAAAATAAGGGAGGCAAGTTTGAGTGATAGAAAAGTTGAACAGAGAGGAACAAAGTAAGGACAGGAAGTGTAACAGCTGCAGAAGTCACGAAGTGGAAGAGAAATTATAGGAATAAAAACAAAGGGGCATGGAGTGAGCGACGGGCAGGAGAAAATAAATGTTGAATGAACAAATCTTGATTTAAAACGGTTGAGAATTGATCAAGCAGACCTATATACACGGCCCGTTTATCTTTATACACTGTGTCTTCACTTGCTTTCTGTATCCTTGTAGTATTACAAGAGAGACAGACAGACAGACAGACAGACAGACAGACAGACAGACAGACAGACAGAGACTGAGACAAATCCTTTATTTCTTGAGGGTAAAGAAATAAGCATTATTGACTTCTCTTTTTACATTTCTACCCTGCAATAATACAATTCTTAAAATGTTTTCAAATTAATACATTATAAACTTCATTATTAATTATTAAATATTAACATTTCATAAGGGTGGCTCAGAAGTATGGCATCCGCCTCTGCACAGGGAATATAATTGATGGAATTTTTTTTTTCAGAATCAGTGGTTCCTAATGATTGTTGAGGCTTGTTTTAGTATTATTATGGATGGTTAATAATCTTGAGCATCGTGCTTATGGATGTTTGCGAATGGTTTGGGGTTGTCAAGAAAATTACAGTTCATGCACGGACTCCAACATCTGGTTGATTTTTGGGTCCACAAATACTGGCATATTTATTATGACATTAAACAAGTTCATTTGAAAGCATAAATTACATTAATAATTTGAAAGCTCCTACAGTCCTCCTTGGAACATCACACATCTGGAATATTTACTACGCAGTGCCATTATGGAATCACTGAAGTATCGAACCCCAGACGTGGAGTTAATATGTATATATTTTAAATTGCGATAGCAATACTTCTCTGTGAAAATACTTCCTCGAACTCAATCCTTCTGTTCGGAATCATATATAATATCAGTGGCGACCTTCGTACAATATACAGCCACGTAAAAGAGTAGATAATCTTCAAAATTAAGGAGCAACAGCTTCGACGTCCTACTTGGTCAAAATTCACAAACGAAAGGTCCCGTCTAACGGTTTGCATAAATTATGTTAAGCACCAAAACCACGTCATCATACACAAGTGACGTCATACTAATACCGCGTTCATTTAACATTTATATAAGTGCAAAATACATCATGCTGGCCACGAATAGAACTGTTAGCGCGTAGATTAACTGATAACAGAACTAAACATGGTCAACATGTAAAATACATGATAGATCATCTTTAACAATGATGTCATACTTCTCTCCCCCCCCCCCCCCCATCTCCTGGGCAGTGAGATCGGATGCGTAGTCTTCTCGGATAAGGGTGAAAAAATAGGAGGTCCCATGTGCAAGTTGCGCACGTTAAAAATCCCTCGACAGTTAGAAATCGTAGTGAGTAGGCCATACGGCCGCTACCCTGGCAAAATTTAAAAATTAGGAAACCAACCCACAACAAAATTTTATAGAATGTGTAACACCTGTGTACACACATTGCATTCTCGCCGGTGTTAAGGAGTTCGTGCACTGTGCCGAGATCCTCCTTGTGTTATCTAAGGGAGATGATCGGAGCACTGATGGAGTTATCCGTGTACAATGAAGATGGTCCTTAAAACCAAACATTTCATTCGGTAATAGAACACATACACACATACATACATACACATATGCACACATACACACTCATACACACACACATAAACGCATAAGTAGCGTAAGGGTTTTTGTTGTTGTGAGATGATAGTGCTGGAGAAGAAATAGAATAATACTGCTCTCCAGAATGTGTGAGGTCCCAGTGACAGAGAACTACACTGGTATCACTGGATAGTCACGGCTGTGAAAGTATCTCTGGAACTGAACAGAACAGTCAGACCTTACTGCGCCACCCTGCTGTGTGACCCCAAGTGATAATAATTCAACAAAACTCAACTTCAACTTTAGTAATTGAATAATGCTGTTGAATACAATTAATATATCCTCTTTATTTACTTCTATCTAATTTTGTAATGAATGGTGGGTGTTGGAAGATGGTGTTCAATGGATAAGTATATTTACAGCTGATGATTGTACATTTATATACATCACTTAATAAAATATAAGTTTGGATGTTCCAATTTAATTACACTAAAATGTCTTCCACACAAGTTTTGGCACTAGTCTTCAACTATCCTGGACTTTAGTGACTTTTATCATCATAGACTATCGTTCTTGACTGCTCACAGAATCACCGGAATGAGTTTTATTATACTCATCTTTTGCTAAACAATGTCCTTTCAAGGGTGTGACACACCACACTGTTGCTGACAGTCTGTTCCTTTAGCCCACCCAATGACTGAGGGGGACTAAGGTCTGGTACAGATTCAATCACTGTGCTCCTTGAGAATATAGGCAGCGAGATTGACTGACTTCTGACTTCAGCTCAAGACTCGAATATGAACCTGGAACAAGGAGTAATATGTCGCTATTCTGTGGTATGGAGCACACATATTCCTTACTGTTCATGAGGCGAATTTGTCTCAGTGTATGCGTATTGGATGAATGATACATGGTTCAGTATAAGTTCAGGTACAGTATGATAGACAAGTGTCTACTTGTGGAACATGTCAAATGATAATATACATAAATAAATCAAATAATATGATCACATGGGTGTGATGCAACCTTTGCCTTCCCCCCTATACCTCGCAAGTCAGTGATGTACTTGCTGGTAAGTTATAATATCCCAGACAAGGACTCATCATCATGTGACGTATTCTTTCCAGAACGTTGTCTCCATTACAGCTGATCCTTTATATACTGCGAGTGCGGGCGTATCGGAAAGCTTACTCGGTTGGGTATATCTTTCTTCTCACGAATCCCTCCTTCTGCGTGAATATATGCATGTATCCACCAACTTTTCCTCCGTACCACTAAACACTGTCAACTGTCCCGTTCTTATCCATGTACTTTTATCTTCCTTATTGGGAGCTATCATTTCATATGATTTATATCGGTGTTGTCTTGCGTTTCGCACTGATGACCGGTCAGTAACGCATCATTTTTTGGTGATGCCTAGCTGGCCGGGAGGATAGTGTGATTCGCTTGTATAGCTAGGCGGTGTTGTCGTACGGAAGGTACGGGGTTCGAACCCTGGGTAAGCCACTCACGTCTGTTGTTTTTCTGTTGTCTAGTGTTCTACTTCTTTATTTCTTACGAGTGCCTGAAAACATACCTTTATGTTTATCTAATATTTATTTGCTGTTTACAGGCCTCGGGTTTCCCTTCCTTATGTGTTATTAATGTTTTCCCAAAACGACGCATGTGTTGACAAATTATGCTACAACATACACACATGCATACACAGACATAGAGAGAGAGAGAGAGAGAGAGAGAGAGAGAGAGAGAGAGAGAGAGAGCACGCAATGAATTAATTACATTATTACAATAACAGTGAAAGCTACAACATTTAAAAGTAAAAACTCATGAAAACATTGTATAAACTAAAACAGAGCTTTGCCAGAACATACATTTTAAAGCTGCCATGATTTTTGACATAGGTCTGCCGATACATTTTGCATGTGGTGTAGTTATTAGTGTTGATAAACATCGCTGTCATTCCATGATATAGCACTTGCATAAATAACGCGACTACGAAAGAGGTCAGTTCGAAGTTTTGCAAGATCCAAGAGAGAGAGAGAGAGAGAGAGAGAGAGAGAGAGAGAGAGAGAGAGAGAGAGAGAGAGAGAGAGAGAGAGAGAGATATGAAAGAATAATGAAAAAGGGGTTAGAAGGAAAAAACGAATGGCAGAGATAAAGACAGATTAAAGGTAATTTCTTCCATAGACTGAAACGGAACTCTGTCAATCATTTTGCGCAAGAAAATTAATCAATGTAGAGCAGAACTAGATAAGGTCTGGAACACGATAAGGACTACCTTAGCTGTCAAAGCATAATTAATGACGACTGCATCTAGAGATGATCGTTGTTATCAATGACAAACAGATCGACAATAACAGATCGACAGTAGCAGATCGACAATAACAGATTGACAGTAATAGACTGACAATAACAGACTGACAATAACAGATTGATAACAATTATTGAAAGATTTGTTCAGAAGATAATCTTTATAGATTGATAACAATTATTGAAAGATTTGTTCAGAAGATAATCTTTATGACATTTCAAATCCACAAGGGTACAGGTGATAGCGCTCAAGGATTTGCGAACTGTGTAATCTACTGCTTCTTCACTGACAAAATCCGACAACGACTTCTGCAAAACCTTTGTCCCATTTTCAGTCGGACAGAAGCAAGCACTAAGGACAGTGGTTCGAGTCACCGATTCTCTCACAAAAGGCGCGAAACATCGGGAGGTCATATGTTTGGCAGAAAATATTCCAATAGAGTGGTTCCGGTCTCGACAGGTATAACTGTAATATATATATATAACACTACAGTTTTATAAGACAGTACAATATTTGTGTGTTTGTATTTTTCCTTTTTTGGGGGGGGGTGGGGGCGGGGGGGGGGGGTGGGGGGAGAGTTGATGTCTGTCATCTATTGACTCGACATTCATTTTGTTGTTGTTGCTCATGAAGGATGGGACTACTACTGTAGCTGGTCCACTTGCTGGAAATCTGCACCAAAGCATTCATATACTCTTTACAGAGGTGATTTTTGAAGCAATTTGTTTTACATAATGAGATAGCTAGCCCCATTCACATTTGTATATTTGTCATTTCATACGATATGATTGAGGGAGCAGTTGGTTCATTATTTATTTGTCTTCATTCTACCAATTTGAGGCGATTGTGATGGTAACAATTTTATTATACATAAATTTGCTATCTTAAAAACCATAGCCGACCGTAGTTGTTCCATAGGCACAGAGTTGCCTTTTCTGTGGTTTTGCGAAGTCTTTTAAACGGTTGTTCTTGTCTGTCCCTTCAGGCATTATGTCTGTCCCTTCAGGCATTATGTCTGTCCCTTCAGGCATTATGTCTGTCCCTTCAGGCATTATGTCTGTCCCTTCAGGCATTATGTCTGTCCCTTCTATCTTAAAAGAGTCACTGATAAACTTTCAAATAACAATATGTATTCATTACTGGCATGAATGAATATGTGTCCTGATTCAACTACAAGGGAACCAGGAATCACAATCAATTTAAATTACAAGTTATGTACAGAATGTATTTAATATGAATATTGTAGTGACATATATTATTACAAATGTTCTATGTGTGTCAGTTGTGTAGTAGTAAAATGAGGTAATACTGGTTTTGTTTTGTTCAAGCTCTGTTGGTATTTGTCATCATGACTTCAATAGTTTGTCTTTAGGGACTAGTATTGGAGATGTTCACAGTTCCTGATTTTAAGACAAGTAAATTCCCCTCTTAATGTTAATTTTACAAAGTCAGTTCAAGATGAGGGGACATAATGTTGAGCTCAGCTGGCCAAGTTAGCTTATCTGGCGTGATGGCGGCAGGAAAGGACTCCTCTGCTCGAATTCTCCTCTGGGCTCTGGAGACACCTCACTGATAGCTAAAAGGACCAAGGAGTATGCTGTCCGACACTGGATTCAGCAAAGCTCTGACCAGGTGCTGCTCAGTACCATCAAGACCACTGTCCCTGAAATCAAGAAGGATGTACCTTCTACTTCATAACTAACTTAAACTCTCTTGTTACATTGATCACAACACAGCACAAACATTGAGTTCAGAGCATTAGGCCAACTGTCAGCTTCATTTGAAATACTTTATTCCAGTATTACCCTTCTTAATGGTTACCACGCCTCTGCACTTCCAGCATTATTTCTTTCTAGTCAATCATCCAGGTGTCAGTGTACTGTTTGGCCATTCCATGCCGTTTTACTTCTCTCCGACACCCTCTGTTCAGGCTGGAGCATTACAGGCTTTACCTCACGTTGGCCACTGAACTACACATATATATACAGGCATAAATCAACAATTCACATTCAATTTTCATTAAAAGATATTGAATGGTTCAAGCTTACCACAATTCATACGAATAAACACAGATACGTTGATTAGCAATGAATTCTGGCACAAACTGGCACAAATTCCCATCTGCTTATCTTCCAGGCTTTTATTTAGCAAAATATATGCTGGCTTCAACGCACTGATGCTTTATCAAGCTATTTTAAACAAGTGGTTTCGAACTAACGCTCCCAAGTGTGTATATCAGCGAGTCTGACCAATGAGCCCCGTTTCGACAAGTGTTTGAAAAAATGTTACCTTTCCCCGTTTCCCCTAACAACCAAGATAGTATTTATAGCCCGACCAATCGTGGTTAGGCTTTCATTTGTTGCGCTCCAATCAATTTGGAGTTTACATGGTAGGCTATTTCTGTAACGTAAATTTTTTTCAAACACGTTAAAAAAAATCTTATGAGCAGAAATGATTTTATGCTGTCAGGCACCCCCAATATTTTATTTTGGGTATAATTTATTAATTCCTGGACTATTTGCGTAACGTTTTACATATTATTTGTCAGCAAGCCCTAAGGAACCCAAAAATACAAATTTAAAGGAGCTACGTGGCTGCATTCAAAATATGCAATTTCTTCTACCTCCTGTTTCGAAGATGTGCTGTCTGGGTACTGTTATGTTCTCAACCGTAAACCCATCTAATGTTATCTTTTCTAATAAGAGTTTTTTATGATTTATAAACCTAACTCTGGGAAAGGGTAGTGTATTTTATCACTGTCCGTCTGAAAAAAATTAGTGCATGTAGACTTACACGCGTGATGCATGCGTTCCTGATTTCCAGCCCTCCCCTCTCTCTTTATCCTTTTGTCCATCTGTTCGTTCGTTTTGGTAACGCAGTATAATTAATGTTAGGATTAATTTAGGTCATTACGCAGTACGTCTCAATGTTTTTCTTAGAAATGCAGCACACGTTTCATTGAAGAAGGCGGGTAATAATACAGTAAGCTTTTATATCAACGTGAAAGCGTTACAATTTGCAGACGAAGCAGAAAACAAGGGGGATTTCGAGTACATTCTTTGTGACAGCACTGTTATTTTACCATTGCTCTTCTCTTTATTAATTTTATTTGTTAGGCTTCATATTTACCTAATAATTTATATATGTGGATTAGAATATTTCATGACACCTCCCCTCTTAAAACAGACATTATATGTCAGTCCTTTATTCTATATATACACATAGAGAAATTTATTATTATTTCTGGGGTTTACGGTGATTCTCATCACACGGATGGCGGCTTAAAAAATCAGCTCCCAAATTGGTTTTTCCAGATATATACTCAATGCTAAAATTATATGGAGCCAGAAGCAAAGACCATCGGAGTAACCTAGAGTTCTCATGCTTAGCCTGTGCTAAAAACGATAAAGGTTTGTGATCTGTTTGCAACTTAAATGCCTTCCCATATAGATAAATATTGAATTTCTTTATTGCCCATATTACTGCAAGACATTCTTTTTCGCTAGTTGAGTAGTTGATTTCAGCTTTATTCAACTTTCTGCTAGCATATGCCACTGGGCTTAATTCCCATCCAATGCATCTGATTTCTGTAGTAGAGTTGCACCTAGCCCAATATTACTTGCATCCGTCCTTACTATGAATTCTTGACTTAAGTCAGGTAATTTCAAAATGGGTTTACTTGTGAGCTTTTCCTTCAATTCTTGGTAAGTCATTTCACATTGTGGTGTCCATGTAATGCGATCTGGAAGTCCTTTACGTGTCAATTCAGTTAACGGTGCACATATGGAATTAAAGTTTTTGATATACTTCTGGTAGAAACCACATAATGAGACAAAGGATCTCACGTCCTTCTTGGTTTGTGGTCTCGGGGCTTTCTGTAGTTTCTCTAAGTTCTTTGGGTCAGGGGTCATGTTTCCCTGATAAACTGTGTGTCCCAAAAAATTCCAATTCTTTACATCCAACGCAACATTTGGTTGGTCGGGCTGTTAAATTTGCCTCCCCAAGTCGATTAAACAGCATGTTCAGAGAGTCAATGTGTTCCTCAAATGTTTCTGTTGCTATAAGGATATCATCCATAAAATTTGTTATACAGGGATTATTCAGAGGATCCAATAATTTTCTCATCATTCTAGAGAAGACACTAGGCGCATTCTTCAATCCAAATGGCAATCTATTAAACTCATAGTGTCCTTCTGAGGGTACTAAAAGCTAGGTATGGTCTAACCTCAGGCTTTACTGGAATCTGATAGTATCCTTTACTCAGATCCACTTTTGAGAAATATTTAGCTTTATTTAGTCTGGCAAACAGCTGATTTGTATCCGGCAATGGATCCACCTGTCCTTCTGTAATAGCATTCAGTCTCCTGTAATCTATACAGAGTCTATGTTCTCCAGAGGGCTTCCTTAAGAGTACCACCCCGGAACTATACGAAGACTCACTGTGCGAAATAATTCCTTCCTTCAACAGATAGTCTATCTCTTCCTTCAAAGCTTTTTCCTTAGCAAACGGAATCGAATTTGGTTTCATACAGACAGGTGTGGAGTCTATGAGTTTCATATCATATTCCAATAGGTTTGTATGCCCTGGTCGGTCTGTTAACACCTCTGCATGATTATTAAAACCTGTTGCACTCTCTCTTTCTGAGTTTTCGTTAAATGTGTACTGATTTTCACCTGTGCTGCTGTCTCACAGGGGTGTAATGGATATTCAAATGATGAAAGTGGTTCCTTTTTCATCTCCATGGCGATGGACAAGGTCAACAAGTGTGTCTCTTCCTGATGTTCTCTTTCCAAATATTTCTTCAGGAGATTCACATGATAGATTTTTTCTTTCCCCTTCTTATCTATCTTATAATTTGTTCTAGACACCTTCTCTAGAACTGTATATGGACCCTGCCATCCAATTTGTAACTTATTCTGACTCCCGGGCAAAAGAAGCAGTACTTTCTCTCCCACAGCCAAAATTCTGTCTTTCGCCTTCCTGTTATAATAGGCAGCATGTTTCTTCCTGGCTTGTTTCAAATTTTCATTGGCAAGTTTCCAGCCAGTTTTTAACCGAGTGGTCAGCTCATTCACATACTGGTATGAAGATGTAATGTTTTCCTCTGCCTTTTCATCAGTCCACGTTCTTAACATAGCTACATATGGACCTTTAATTGTGTGGACCTATTTGTCCATGCACTGGTATGGTCTCTTCCACTCGAAGCTTTATAGTGATGATTTTTCCTCCCAGAATTATCATTCACAAAACGACCGCTACCAATTTTTCTTTTGGGGCTGTCTCCCCACTTAAAATTCTTGATGAGAGATTTCCTCCCTACATCCTCTTCCTCCAGTTTGTTTAAGTCCGATTGAGGGATTGTCGGCTTATCCTGGGGTAAGACATCTTTTTGCACTCTCCGCATAGTGGCCATTGTAAAACAGTTAAGTGAAGCTTGTCCGTGAAAAGGGGCTTCCCATTCCATTTGGTCCACTTTATCAAATCTATATTTCTTTTTATTGTCAGGCCTAATTTTGCTCCGGGGCGTGTCCAGGTCCTGATCCATGTTCCCACTTGTGGGTGTTCCCTCATGTGCTATGCTACACCTTTCTACAAAATTCTCAATGTCCCATCTTGCTTTGGGCCAATAATAATTGTGAGCCACCTTTTGAATGATGGTACCTATCTTCTCATGGTCCCCATCTGGTTTCACATGTAGGCTCCTTATTAATTCTGTCCTATATCTTTTTGGAAGAACCAGCTGTCCGTGACCATTGGATCTAACTCCAGTCTTCCTATACATCAACTTGTTTTTCATGTAAAAATCTCCCTTGCCTGGAGTGGTATGACAAGTTGACAATTTTCTGAAACAAGGCTTGAGTGTTTTATCCCCAGCCTGTGCCTTCCTCATCTCTTCTGGAGTGGTATCTAACATAATATCCTCCTCCTGTCTTGAGGTCGACCTGACCTGAAGGGTTTGCCATATACACAGGTTTCCTTCTGCAAAACGGTCAGTGTCATGATTGTCCATCTGACAATTCTTACACCACCTTTTTCCTTGGTTGAAAGATTTTCTTTCATCATATTTCCTTTCATCGAATTGTGGGAATTTATTTTTTATTGTCATACCGTGGCCTATCAAATTGGTGCTTACCTTTATTTTGATCCCTAGGATCAAATTTATTAAAGTTCTGTGGTGCCCTAAAGTTATCCACCTGTTTCTTTTTATTACCTGTTACCTCTGCTTGAGCTGCTTGATACCTTTCAGCAACATTTAGCAACTCACCCAGCCTCTCTGCACCTTGTTCCATGAGAAACTTTCTCAGGTCTGGAGCCATGGACTCTCTTAGTTGCTCTATAAGGACCATTTCCTTAAGATCTTGGGTTTTCCCCAGAGAAGTCCATTTCTCCAAGTATGTCTCGATTCGTGCAGAGAACTGGTGATAGGTTTCACCTGACAGTAGTTTAGCATTCCTAAATTTTTTCCTGTAAAACTCTGCATTCTTTTCATACCTTAACAAAAGAGCCTGCTTTAGCATGTCATAATTTTCCTGATCACCTCTGCTCATTTTTGCAAAAAACTTCATAAGCTGCCCCACGAAGTCCCTGAGATAACTTTAAGCTCCACCTTTCTCTCTCTAACCCATACGTGGTAGCTAATAGTTCGTACCTATTTATATAGCTCTCAATATCATCGTCTTTCTCAACAAAATGATCTAAATGAAAGTTCATAGCTGAGGTCGAGGCTCCCTGAGTAACCGTAGCATCAGAGGCAAAGGGACTGGCACCATTTTCAGGAGCATGGCCTTGAAACTCAAACTCCCTTAGTCGTAACTCATGTTCCCTTTGTAATCTCTTCTCCTCCTTTTCTGCTTCCCTCTCTGCAGCTAATCTCTTCTCTTCTCTTTCTGCAGCTAATTTCTTCTCTTCTCTTTCTGCAGCTAATCTTTTGTCTTCTCTTTCTGCTTCCAATTTCTTAGCCTCTTTGTCAGCCTCAATCTGCAACCTCTTAGTCTCAGCCTCAGCTTCAAATTGTAACTTCTTAATTTCCCTTTCAGCCTCTAACCTTCTTTCGGCTTCTTTTTTCTAATCTTCTTTCTTCGCGTTCAATAAATTTGTCACATTCCGTTGTGACATAGGCAACCATAACTTGCCCATCTAATCCTAACTCTTTTGCAGTCTGAACCGCAGCAGATCGAAATTTGGCCAGGTCCGCCATTGTCTATCAGGTAAATTTTTATAATGTCTACCCAACAATTCAATTTCTAACTATATATCTAATGGACAACACAGGCACCGTGAGCTCAACCTTATTTAATTCCACCCAAGGATACCTTTTAATTCTTATATTCCCTGAAGTGAATTACCCCCAATATTTTTAATAGTTAAAGATTCAAAATCCCAAGAGCGAGACCCCAATATATGTGGTGAAGTGGGATGTTATAAATACTTATAGGGAACTTAGTGTACTGACTGAGATCAGCTGTGAAGGTATCTATATCTATTAAGAGTAGTGTATTATAGATAACCTTACTTGCTACCACATATCTATATATCTCAGTCAGAATTATTCTGGAATAGTGTGATGCTACGTTATGTGTCTAGGGTATGTGTATGATGAAGTGTAAGTCACAACAACAGACAGATAAACAATTTAATTTAATCCACTACTCTTGACAACACTGTGACACTCACATACATATAACACTCTACAAAGATATCTTAAAAGAGTCACTGATAAACTTTCAAATAACAATATGTATTCATTACTGGCATGAATGAATATGTGTCCTGATTCAACTACAAGGGAACCAGGAATCACAATCAATTTAAATTACAAGTTATGTACAGAATGTATTTAATATGAATATTGTAGTGACATATATTATTACAAATGTTCTATGTGTGTCAGTTGTGTAGTAGTAAAATGAGGTAATACTGGTTTTGTTTTGTTCAAGCTCTGTTGGTATTTGTCATCATGACTTCAATAGTTTGTCTTTAGGGACTAGTATTGGAGATGTTCACAGTTCCTGATTTTAAGACAAGTAAATTCCCCTCTTAATGTTAATTTTACAAAGTCAGTTCAAGATGAGGGGACATAATGTTGAGCTCAGCTGGCCAAGTTAGCTTATCTGGCGTGATGGCGGCAGGAAAGGACTCCTCTGCTCGAATTCTCCTCTGGGCTCTGGAGACACCTCACTGATAGCTAAAAGGACCAAGGAGTATGCTGTCCGACACTGGATTCAGCAAAGCTCTGACCAGGTGCTGCTCAGTACCATCAAGACCACTGTCCCTGAAATCAAGAAGGATGTACCTTCTACTTCATAACTAACTTAAACTCTCTTGTTACACTGATCACAACACAGCACAAACATTGAGTTCAGAGCATTAGGCCAACTGTCAGCTTCATTTGAAATACTTTATTCCAGTATTACCCTTCTTAATGGTTACCACGCCTCTGCACTTCCAGCATTATTTCTTTCTAGTCAATCATCCAGGTGTCAGTGTACTGTTTGGCCATTCCATGCCGTTTTACTTCTCTCCGACACCCTCTGTTCAGGCTGGAGCATTACAGGCTTTACCTCACGTTGGCCACTGAACTACACATATATATACAGGCATAAATCAACAATTCACATTCAATTTTCATTAAAAGATATTGAATGGTTCAAGCTTACCACAATTCATACGAATAAACACAGATACGTTGATTAGCAATGAATTCTGGCACAAACTGGCACAAATTCCCATCTGCTTATCTTCCAGGCTTTTATTTAGCAAAATATATGCTGGCTTCAACGCACTGATGCTTTATCAAGCTATTTTAAACAAGTGGTTTCGAACTAACGCTCCCAAGTGTGTATATCAGCGAGTCTGACCAATGAGCCCCGTTTCGACAAGTGTTTGAAAAAATGTTACCTTTCCCCGTTTCCCCTAACAACCAAGATAGTATTTATAGCCCGACCAATCGTGGTTAGGCTTTCATTTGTTGCGCTCCAATCAATTTGGAGTTTACATGGTAGGCTATTTCTGTAACGTAAATTTTTTTCAAACACGTTAAAAAAAAATCTTATGAGCAGAAATGATTTTATGCTGTCAGGCACCCCCAATATTTTATTTTGGGTATAATTTATTAATTCCTGGACTATTTGCGTAACGTTTTACATATTATTTGTCAGCAAGCCCTAAGGAACCCAAAAATACAAATTTAAAGGAGCTACGTGGCTGCATTCAAAATATGCAATTTCTTCTACCTCCTGTTTCGAAGATGTGCTGTCTGGGTACTGTTATGTTCTCAACCGTAAACCCATCTAATGTTATCTTTTCTAATAAGAGTTTTTTATGATTTATAAACCTAACTCTGGGAAAGGGTAGTGTATTTTATCACTGTCCGTCTGAAAAAAAATTAGTGCATGTAGACTTACACGCGTGATGCATGCGTTCCTGATTTCCAGCCCTCCCCTCTCTCTTTATCCTTTTGTCCATCTGTTCGTTCGTTTTGGTAACGCAGTATAATTAATGTTAGGATTAATTTAGGTCATTACGCAGTACGTCTCAATGTTTTTCTTAGAAATGCAGCACACGTTTCATTGAAGAAGGCGAGTAATAATACAGTAAGCTTTTATATCAACGTGAAAGCGTTACAATTTGCAGACGAAGCAGAAAACAAGGGGGATTTCGAGTACATTCTTTGTGACAGCACTGTTATTTTACCATTGCTCTTCTCTTTATTAATTTTATTTGTTAGGCTTCATATTTACCTAATAATTTATATATGTGGATTAGAATATTTCATGACAAGATCATAAAAAGAGATACTTGGCGCAGAACTGTGGAGGCCGAGATGCAAATAATAAACCCGAACTGGGACACTGTACGAAAGACAGCCGCCGACCGAACACAGTGGAAGCAGTTTGTTGCTGCCCTACAAGACGCCACCAAGCGTGATGACTCTGACTGCTTTGACAGTTGGCTGCTAAGGATCAAAGAAGAAGAAGAAGTCTATCTTGATTTTTTTTTTTTTTTTGAAATTCTCTTTACTGTCTTCAATTTTATTTTTAAGTTTTCCTTTTACTGGTACATGGTCGCTGTTGCAATAAGCTCCTGGCCTTGTTCTACTGTTATATCACAATTATTTGCACCTTTAAGAATCGTTGGTGAGCTAATACTGAAAGTACCACTACAGTGTACTATGACGTTTTCCATTTATGTCAAAGGGAGCTTATTTCCATTTTGCCTTGACTTTTTAAACAATTTATAAGAGTAAATTTTATGCTCCCCCCCCCTCCCTTTTTTTTACCCCACCCCCCAATAATATTGTCCTAATAACATAGTTCAATGTATTGTCTTGTAGGATTTAAAGATAATGTTTTTTTTTTTTACATATTTTGTTATGATGATTGCATATAGTAAATGCTGTTATGTTACATCTACAACGAATTGAATTAGTTTTAATTACCATTAATATGCAAGGTTTTTTTTTATATTAGAACATTCGCATAATATAACTGTGTCTAGGTTGAACGGACTGCGCCAAATGGAGGCAAAACTTTTATAAAAATAAAAATTAAAAGTAATACTTAAGTTGTGTGCGGGAATTAATAAATAATGCGATCCGTGCACGTATTTTTTGTATGTGGCGTCACATTTCGCCTAACATATGGATTCCCCACCCTGCGTGACGTCATAATGAACGTCGTCAATATGGCAGACGGTAGATTTAGAAGTTAAAACACGGACAGAAACACAATACATGGTAGATTTAGAAGTTAAAACACCGAAAAAAAACCAATACATTTACAGGATTTCGAAGATTACTATAATAACCTTACTTACTTACTTAGTCGTTCCCCTTCTACCGTGAGGTGTAGAGGTAACTATAATAACCACCTATTACATCTCAGTGAAGAGGTGTTCAGACATTCTTGTGAACACAATCACATTGTATTTCATGTGAATTCGTGCGCCTGGCTTTGTTAAACGATATGTTTGCTTATGTTGGATTACTAATTTTCTTTCGATTTATTTGCCAAATATTAACGTGCATACATTTAAGCACACACACACACAAATAAATAAACATTTATAAAAAAAAAAATTAATTAATTATTTGTGTTAATGAGAGATTTGGTGCTGAAGCTACCATGATTTATAACGAGGTTCCCCCTGGTCGAGGCCCTTCTAGGGAGCCACCGTGTCCAATAAGGCGGTGCACCAAGTTCGAGGGCCTTCCTAGACGGTCAGATAGAAAGAAAAAAAAACATGAGAGAACTGAAGTGTAGAATGTTAGACAACCTGCTTGCCCAAAACTCAGATCTTTGAAATTAAAATTCGTTGGCTCCATTGTTTATGTCCCGTTGTTAGACTTAGTTCGAGTATCCAGGAGCATATCTGGCGACATCAACAATATTATTCAAGTTCAGAAGCCCGATAAAGCTGCTACCCATAAGGCTGATTTTGTCCTATGGTGAGTCACTAAATCGCACAAGTTTGGTAAAGTATCAAGAAATTTTGGGACTTCTGGTATTTTTTTTTTTTTTCGTACGCCCGCTAATACTCGAGGCGAAATCTCAGGTTATTATTAATGTCTAACCTGACATTGATTTTACGTGAGTATCCCTTTATTTTCTTGTACAGACACAGGTGTCCCTCGCCATTCAGGCAGATACTCGCCGATTTCGGAGGTACCCATTAGAGCTGGGTCGGCTCAGGAGCCGCCAATCCCTGGTCGACGACACTGCTTCAAATGTCCTCGCCAGGTCTCGAGTTAATCCAGTCCAAATCCCGGTCGACGAAAAATCCTCAAATGCCGTCGCCCCGGTTTGATCCTGAATCACCCGGTCGCCAGAGCGGTGTGGTAACCACTACGCTAGCGCGGCTCCCGACTGGTGTTTTAAAAATGATAACGAGAAAAAGATTGAGAGCCTCTCAGTTCTGGTGCTGTTGTTATAGTGACGAAATAACATCCATCGTCACATTTTCCTGTGCCATCCTTGAATTCATTCTGTGCTTTTTCCTTTCTATTTTCCCACCTCTGACAGTATTTGTTATTTTCGAGTCATTGTTTACACTCTCTCCCTTCAATTCATGTCTGGGCTTAATTGAACAACCTTGGTGATATTAGACACCGGCGGGGCAATATTGGCCTTAACTCACGATGATCAGTTTCGTGTTGTGATACTAGGTGTTTATGGGAAGAATACGACAGTGTATTGGAGCGCCCGAATTGACACGTAAAAACGAAGATGGCTCCAGGGAGTTGTCTTTTCGATAATACGGCTATTGTTGCCTCCGATTTTCTGTCTGGGATGGAACAAGAAACCCAGGTTGTGTTGATAAGCAGTTAAAGGTTGCATATGCCGTGCCCAAAAACATACGATAAATATCCATCTAGTGACAGATTAAAGACACGCACTTAAGATAAAGAATGGGATTTTGGAACACAAATGATATAATCGTTTCTTGGCAGATTTGTTGTAGGCAATAGTTACATTAAGTTGTTAATCTGGGAAGATATTAGCAGTGTTAGATCTATAAAGTGGTGGGTTGTAAACATGATCAATATCAACGGAAGAGGCAGTACCTTATATGGGAATGACTTGTGAAAAGTCACATCTTGTGTGTCACACAGGAATTTTCCATGAGAGAGATGGGGGATAAAACCTCCACCAATGACAAACACTTGAATATGATTGGTTTGGCATTTGAGATGTTAAAATACAACATCTCTGATTGGGCTTCACTTCCACGTGGCAATGTGGATGCTTGGGCCAAGTGTTGCTTAAAATCTACAGTATTGTAAGATTACGGGACCGCTAATTCAACTCGTCAAGAAGACAGTCAGACAAGCCAGAATAAAGAATAGAATCATGATTCTAATTTAAACGTATTTGAGCATCTTTTGGACTTACACAGTAAGTAAACTCTACATTTACTAATACGGAAAGTCAGGAATCCTAGGAACCTGAACGCACAGTTATAGTGGGATTCTAGTTAAAGTAATACACCAGACCACGTGTAAGAGGCATCTTCACCAAGTTGCCGAAAACAATTTTCCTGAACCAGAAGTCTTTATCCTCCCAAAGTTATTTTGGTCTATGGTACCAATCGGTGGTACTAGTCTATGGAACAAGTGTGTGGTATAAGTAGCCTGCAGTCAAAGCTAGACACCAACATCAGACGGATCTTGAAGACGCTGGACCATCTTCGTAATTACCCCACGATACTACGAGGGACGTGTTACAGCCACCAGACTTGACCAGTGACGACAGTGAACCAGTCTACAACCTACAAAGAACCAACATCAGCTGCCAAGTGAACTCTTAAAACAAACATTCCAGAAACTTACTAGACCATCACCTGTGACGAATCATGAAATATAACGTTTTCTATATGAAAACCTTTATTTATTTTCTGTGTAAACTATAATTGATTATTAAATTTGTTATCTGTAAATATACAAATTTATAGTTGATTTAATCATTTTTTTTTAGTGAACTGCACCCGTATGTCTCAGTCATTTTAAATACACATAAACAGAGCTATTGAAGTAATATTTTATTGATTAAATTAGTTGGGGCCTCATCAAACGAACAAAATTCTTTTCTCTTCATAGAATTTCTGGAAAGATAAGAAGTTTATTACGGCCTGGATAATATCAGCTGTATTACTTGATTTCTTAAATTTCTACGAGGCTCCCTAGAACTGAAGCATCATTCTTCAATTCCAATCTCTGCCAAGAGTAATCTTGAGCAAAGGTAGACAACTTTGAAGACCCTCAGTAGATACTCTGAATTTTGGTCGCTGTTGGACCATCACTGCAGAGCAAGGGGAGGAAATCCCGTGACAGTTATGGATCTTGGAGAGCACATAATTAGAGAATGGTTTCAAGATCATTGCATAATCATTACTACGTTTCGCAAGAACCATAACATCAATAGGATGAATCCATCTAATCATCTTTTTCTTCCTCCTCAAATTCAAACATACGCACTCGGCAACCAATCTAAGCTGTCTTCTCAGAATATTTAGTCGAATCCCCTCTTAGTCCCTATCACGCATGAGTAGATTCTTATTCTCTCGCTATTTGTCTCCACTGTATTTAATCCAGCATGTCTGGACAAGAGCCTGCAACTTCAAATGATAGTAATGCATCTAAGGTGATGAGGGAAATCATTTGATTGGACGTAAAATGGCAATTGTTGTGGCAGGTGGAAGCTGGTGAGCGTCATGTGTTTCTTTATTAACGTGGCTACATTCAGCGAATTATGAGAAAGACAAGACAAAAGCTTCTGCAACAACGAATTCCAATGTGTCTACATTGAAGGTGCCTTGCTCAAGGAGCCATACAGAAACATCACCACACTTAATAAATTACCATCAACTCTCAATGCCTACTTTAACAAGACGCAGAAATTTTAGGAAGACCCACAGCCTGGTCCCTCATCTAAGATGTAGCCTACCACTGCTTTTGTAATGCGTTACGGTTTTACTGACGTAATGACTTATTCATGATTCAATAAAGGTTAATTATTGTACTGTTTGTGTGTGTTACTGTATTATATATCTCAGGTTTAAAAAAAAACCCAGTAAAATACCAGAATAGCATCTTCATTTGTGCTATGTTATAATAAACCTGTAGAGCGCTGTTTCGTTTAGCGCTCCGATTTCTTTGAACATTTCCTGAGCGCATAGCTGGGTATTGCTGTGCAGTGTGTCTTTATGATTAGAACGCAACATAATATTTGTCCAGTTCGTTTTCTGTCATATTTATATTTTCTCCTCCCAGGTACAACCGGCCATCACCAACAACCTGGTGGGATAAAAGATTCTAAGTCACACCATGGCCAATTTTTAAATAATCAACAGCCACAAAAAGGAGACGTAGATGAGTGTCAACAACAGCAGAATAAGGAACAACCCTTGGATGTTCCACATTTACCACTGTCACAAACGATACAGCATTGGCCGACAGCACCAACGCCAGAACCTTTACAAGAACCCCTTGAAGCTGTCATGGACGATACCTTCAGCGAAAGTGTTCGAAAACGCCATGAAGTTAATCTAAATCTCCAAAAGGAGGTAGACACTTCAGACAACACTTCTTCCTCCATACTGCAGATAGACGTCACTTCTGATTGTGACGATGTCACAAGAAAAGAGTTCCCTTTACCGGAAAATAACAGCTCCTCTGTGTGGACAACTGATGTGTCTCAACTAGATATAAACCCAGGGACATTAATTCTGGCACCTAAAGCATTAGAGACCATATAATATTCAAAATCCTAATAAACTATGTAGTCCGAAAATTCTGCTGCTGAACTTTTTGTTTGCCCATTTAGCAAGGTCCAGCATGACCCGAATCTAGCATATCAGGAAGCAAAATGAAGCGACATCAGGTGTCAAGATGAAGCGTTATCAGGTGGTGCCGGCGTCATGAACTTCACACGTTTTATAAGACGGACGTTATTGTTGACGTTCAACATGAAGCGTTCATATGCAACGTGTGCTACAAGTTGACAGTTTTGTCAGCAGAAGTCATGAATGAATCTAAGTTGTGCATTCTAATTTGTTTATGCCCAGCTTTAATATCTAGCAACATATACTCATTGTTGTCTATATCTCCTTTATTATTCTTAAAATTAATACTGTCTCCACTTCTCTTCTTCGCGCGTTCGGGACTTTTTTTTACTCTGGGGATGTAAGAACAGCGGCTGCATTATAATGCCATTAACTGGTTAATAACACATAAGGAAGGGAAGTGTTTTACTTCTTTATTTCTTACGAGTGCCTGAAAACATACCTTTGTGTTTGTCTGATATTAATTTACCATTAACTGGTTACCTCGCCATGCATCCTATCTCCCACCTACATCGTTTCCCTCTGATAATTGTCTGGTTAACGGGCAGAATCGTCGCAGAAAATAGCGGGGCTTAAAAGATAACAACTTCCAGCATGAGAATGGTGGTAGAGGCAGCTACTGCAGCCTTAAGGTGGCTAACTGAAACTTCAGTAACAAAGGCAGCCATTGTGTCAGACTCTCAGTCCATGCTTTGAAAGGTTCAAAATGGTTGGCTAAGGCATGAATGGAAAACATTCATAGAAGCTTCGAATCTGCAGGAGCTGGTGTGGATCTACTGTCCTGGTCATGCAGGGTTACATGATAATGAGAGAGCTGACAGACTAGCATAAGAGCACCCACACTGGAGATACTGGATTGTAATGTGATCCACTGGTTTTCTCGATGTATGTACCACTTGATACCAGCATCTTCTCATCACTTGTTCCACTGGTATTTGTATGGTTTTTTCTATAGGTTCCATATTAAGGATCTTGTCATATCAGTTCAACTCTTCTATTCAGTGTAATCACCCAATTATGAAAGTCTGTAACTTTCTGGTTGTCATTTTCTCCATGTTTCACATCCATACAATAATCTGTTTGACAGTCATGTAGTTACTGCACATTCTGCCATGTCATCATCATCATTTCCTTATTCGCTCCTTATGGAGCATGGGGACACCATACTGTGTCATGTGTTTTCTGTGTAGTCTGTCACATAGTTACTGTGTGTATTGTCATTATAGTTACTGAGTATTCTGCAATTTTAGTAGCAATAAATTTTTTTATGGTAGCCCATTCTGATCTTAATCATGATCTTATATAAAATGTACAAGTAATACTTGTATAGATCTATAAAATACATCATGCCAGTGATTGACTGCAATAAAACCTGAACTATTATAGTGACCAAGAAATAACCATAGCATCTCTTTCTTCCATTCCTGTGCATAAAAATAACTATATATAAACAACAGCAACATGCACACAAAATGGAAACAACAAGAATAGGCTAAAAATGGGAACAATCTGTTTCACAAAGTCAAATTTTAATTTTCTAAGAATTTCATTATTTGCAAAACATAACAATTTGCATTTCCATAATTAAATATAATTATTAAATAATGCCAATACAAGAAAGCTAAAGCGTCTATACATCCCTCGTAATCTTCATACATTGTACATATCATCCTGGGCACAGATTTGTCAGGGCATATTTGACCTGTATTTTATGACACGCCTGAAGGAACAGTTGTCCCAGGCTTTCTTTCTGGAGACACCCCCCCACGTAACTACACAGTACATTTGTACATACCTGCTATTATTTTGTGAGTGTGTGCATTATGGAAAGAATATTTCTCAGAACTCCTGGATGGTGAGCATGGTGAAGCATCAGAAATGATAACCACTAGCACAGAAGAGAAAACCAATGATGGTGAAGATGACATAAAGATGGAAGAACTAAAGGCAGCACTGGAGAAAATCAAGATGGGCAAAGCAGCAGGGCATGATGGTATAACACCAGAAATGGTTAAGTACATGGGAGCATCAGGCGACCTATTACTCTTACGGGTCCTACAGGCAGCGTGGTGCAACAAGACCATACCAAAGGATTGGGAGATTGCCATCATAACACCAATTTTCAAAAAGGGTGACAATCGACAATGTGGAAACCATAGAGGCATATCCCTTCTCAGTGTCCCTGGTAAAATCTACTCTAGAATCCTAGAGCAGAGACTCCGACGCCTAGCTGAGCCACAATTGGAGGAGACCCAGTGCGGATTCTGAGCAAACTGAAGTACTCAAGACCTAATCTTCACACTCAGACAGCTGAGTGAAAAGGCCCTTGAGTATAAGAGTGAGATCCATCTTTGTTTCATAGATCTGGAAAAGGCATTTGACATCCCCTGGAGCAAACTTTGGGACTCTTTGGCAAGGAAGAACATTCCAGTACCTCTGATTCATGCTATACAGAGCTTCTACAAGTCTTGCGGAAATTATGTGAGGACAGCAAACCATAAGTCAGAAGAGTTCAGGACCACCACTGGTGTAAGACAAGGTGATATGCTGTCACCTTATCTTTTCATACTCCTCATGGATGATGTCATCAAGGCATGTAAGGAGAGAACAAGAAAGTATTCAGTGGGGTACTGGAAGATGAGACAGGTATGTATTTCAGAGCTGGCATTTGCTGATGATGTTGCCCTGATTGCTAAATCAGAGGCACATCTCCAATCCAACCTGCAGTCTGGAAGGAAGAGCTGGAGAAGAGAGGGATGGTCATAAGCAGCTCTAAAACAAAATCCATGGTGATATCACTAGAAGAAAGAAGACATCAGATTAAGCTGGGAGAACAGATCCTGGAGCAGGTCGACCACTTTAAATACCTCGGAGCTATTATAAACTGAAAGGGAGGCATCAAAGAAGAGTTGGCCACTCGAAAAGCAGCAGCTGGGAGACTTTTGTAGGCCATAAATCGAGGATTCCTCAGCAAGAAAGAGGTTGGTAAGAAAACGAAGATGGGTGTATACAGCTCCACCTATGTCCCAGTCTTGACATATGGATGCGAGTCATGGGCAATGACTACAACCCACAAAAGCCAGATCCAAACCTCAGAAATGAGGTATCTGAGGAGGGTGGTTGAAGTAACAAGAAGAGACATGGTCCGCAACCAGACGGTATGTCAAGGCCTAAAATCCCACCCCCTGCAGACCCAAGTAGAACAGTCCCAACTAAGATGGTTTGGCTATGTCTGCAGAATGGGAGAAGATCGGCTAATACGACAAGCATTGGAAACAAAGAGCCAGGGATCCAGACCCCCAGGACGACCCAGTCCGCTGGGAGGACAACATTAGACAATCTTTGAAGGACCGAGGACTAGAATGGAACCAGGCCAGGAGGAAGGCAGCCGATAGGATAGTCTGGCGCTCTCTCGTCCAAACCTCTACACCTCACGGTAGATGGAGAACGACTAAGTAAGTAAGTGTGTGTGCATTACCAAAAGCACCGGCCTTGATTAGTTTTCTAATGTACACTCTCATCATGGTAAAATAGCTGTTTAAAAATATGTAGGTATTAAGTCATTAGTGTATAAAGACTTCAAGACTTTATTTAAATAAAATGTTCCAAAGCATTTATTGGCTAACTTTAACCACCTTTTTCTTCAAGCACCAAACCAGCTGGTGTAGATGATCACGTCTCTCTACAACTTCATGTCCTCAGCACCGTTTATCAATTACAATGTCAACTTCTTTCCATGCCATGATGCCAAATTATCCACTATTTTTGTTGTCCTCTTTATCTTTTTCCTTTAATCTTTCCTGTTATCACTATTAATTCCAACTTTCTTCTTCTCATAACATGCCCAAAGACAGTGGTTTAGCCCACTTACATACATGGAAAGAACTCAAAAACAAATGTTTAAAAGCAACAGGTAAAAATCATGTAAAAATCAAAAGGAAATTAACATTCCTAATAAAGCTGCAACAACACGGACAAGGCACACTCTCATAAGTTATGCTTTTCTTAAAAAATCAGTGATACATTTCTAGAGTTAATGTAATAAAAATATTAAAAATTAAAGCCATCAAAATAAAAGTTCAAATATAACACTTTATTTTACATTATCAACAGTTTAAAATAAAAAAATGGTGAACAAAGGCAATATAAATAATTAATGAAATCATTTTACACACATGCAAGAAAGCACTAGATACCATCTTTGAACAAACTGTAGAGGATTAGTTTTCTCTCAAATAAACAGACATTTTCAGTTTTCTCTCAAATAAACACTTTTTCAGTTTTCTCTCAAATAAACAAGACTTCAGTTTTCTCTCAAATAAACAAGACTTCAGTTTTCTCTCAAATAAACAAGACTTCAGTTTTCTCTCAAATAAACAAGACTTCAGTTTTCTCTCAAATAAACAGACTTTTTCAGTTTTCTCTCAAATAAACATACTTTTTCAGTTTTCTCTCAAATAAACAGATTTTTTATTACAGTACTACTTTGAGAAAACAATGAGATAGAAGAAAATAATTGCACATGTTGACATTAACTACACCTTTACACCTCACGGTAGAAGGGGAACGACTAAGTAAGTAAGACATTAACTACACCTCACGGTAGAAGGGGAATGACTAAGTAAGTAAGACATTAACTACACCTCACAGTAGAAGGGGAACAACTAAGTAAGTAAGACATTAACTACACCTCTATACCTCACGGTAGAAGGGGAACAACTAAGTAAGTAAGACATTAACTACACCTCACAGTAGAAGGGGAACAACTAAGTAAGTAAGACATTAACTACACCTCTATACCTCACGGTAGAAGGGGAACAACTAAGTAAGTAAGACATTAACTACACTTCTACACTTCACGGTAGAAGGGGAACGACTAAGTAAGTAAGACATTAACTACAATCTCACGTCAAGCTCAACAACTGTAGGTGGATTAACTGTTTAAAATGGTGGCACACCATAATTTTTTAAAATGGCAGTAAACAAAAGTAGTTGATAGTGTTACTGGTAGTAAAAATATAACACATGTGTAATCATTAACATATATTTCATACAACTTTCTGGAAGGAATGGCACATTGAGAAAACCTGTTGTTGGCATTGCAAGGCAGTCCTTGTTCTGGAATCCTCAGAGTGAGAGATGGAAGAAGACTGAACAAAAACATGGAGAAGGGTGGATAGAGACAGATATAAATGGGATAAAGACAACTCTGAAAGACCTTGAACTGATGAAACAGGACAGGAAGACATAACATGTATTTGTTAAAGGTCAACCCTCTCAGGATACTGGTGAGTTATGATGGTGATATCAGAAGGAATGTACAGTTATTCTATGTATCTGAGGAAAGCTTCATAGTTGCTTGAACAAGTGAGATGCTACATTATTTCTTCAATGTAGTTACTTGAACAAGTGAGGTGCTTCAATACTTCTCCAATGTTCTTCCATCTCAGATTCTCTGCTGGAAACTGCTCAGACAGGTCTTGTCTTGTAAGATTAGGGTGTAATAGTGTTTAAAGTCTTTATGTGAGCTTCAGTGTCTAAAAGTTAAATGTTTGACATGAAATATATTATTCAATTTAGAGCTGTCATAATTCTTAGGTGTCTGAGGCAAAAATATGTAATTCACAACACCACAACATCTAATTAAACAAGGTGTCAGTGAATGCTTAATTCCTCAGGTGACCTGGAATATCATTCTCTTGCTTCAAGAATCAGGAGAATTTACCAACTACTTTTATCAGAGAGTAATTTTATTACTGTTTTTTGTTTCTGTGTAAAAATTGTTTCACTTACAACTATCAAATTTGTGAATTTTTTTGGTTTTAAACAACACATCATTTTTTTAATGTCATCAACTAATTTCAGAATGATAAAAACACTTCAAGAATTTTTAGATCACATTGTCATTAATGATGTGTAAATAATGTAGAATTTTAAAATAATATAATTAACAATAAAGCAACAGAAGTTATGTAAACAAAATCCTTCAAAGAATAAAACAAAAATAATTTGAAACAGAAAAATTCTAGTAAAAATAAAATTATGATTCATAACCTGTTACCTAAAATTTTAATGACAGGTAACAAGTAATGTGGTTTAGCTAGCAACAGAAATAAGTTGAATCTAACAAATAGTAACATTAAAATACTGTTTTCTAATTCAGATCAAACCCGGGCGAATTAAATTTTTTCGCATATTTAGACCTGGCGAGACTAAGCAAATAGATTAGAAATCAAGGAATTTTGCTCACGTGAGAAACTTTCGCCTTCAGCCATGCAAATAGATAGGGTTTTGCTGAGAAACTCAGGCTGGTGTGTAGGGGAAGTAACACCATTTACAATCACCATTTACAAAGAAGACTATTAAAGTCAATGTTTTTCTTGCCTTTTTTTTCTATCAGTGACTAATATGTAACTTCAGGAAAACTGTGAGATTATGGTGCCTGAGTTTTATGAAAATCTATTTCTTATTGTGAAGGAAAGAGGAGATAAAGAATAATAATACTGACCACAAAATCGAAAGAAAAACCAACATTAGACAAGCTTCTTCATGATTTTATAAACTGTCAATTTTACACACACAAAATATTTTTAAAAACTGTCTCAAGTTGATAGAATGGATAAAAACAGTAGTAAATTGTCAATTTGGTAATTGCAACAAAGGTGGAGTTGGTTGAAATCCCAGCACAGGCACACACACAAAAACAAACAAAAAAACACATGAGGATGGCTTATGGCAGTCATGACCTAAGTAAGACTGTTAAAGAAGTATAAGGGCTTTAGGTCCAACACAGACCTGGTGATCAGAATACCTTCTAATGTAATGCCCTGTAAAGAGTTTCTTGTCTTTACTTGACACATTAACTTAAACATAAAAATCTGTGTTCACACACTAACCTAGGTTAATTTTACAAGAATAATGATTTATGACATAACTGACTTGCTTAATTATGAGAATAGTAAGTTGTATAAGACAAAAATACAATATGTAGTTTGATGACATAGTATATAAGCATATAAAAAATGTTGAGTCTTAAGTTATGACAATGAAAGACTTCTTTTGTATCTCGTATGAGGAAATGAGAATGTTAATATGCAGCTTGATTTTTCAAACGTGAATCTTTCTCTTGTATCATGTAAGATTTTCATGCATCTACGTGCTGTCACTTCATGATAATCCTGTCATCTCACTTAAAAATCAACAAGCATATTTATTATAATACAAATATTGTGATTTCATTCTACATATTTTATAGGTCCTGTCTGAAAAGATATATAACATTTAAAAAAAATAATGTCATGGAACAAAGCCAATTAAAATGATCACCTTATATACATATGTATAAATTCTGCAAATAAAACCAATGGTTAAACACAATGGAACGTTACAATTCCTGTCCACATATGCTTAAAACACGGAGCTCTTCTACATTTTGTGAAGGAAACAAGCATGGGACCAATGTGTAGCTTGAAATGTATTCCAGAGTAAAAACTAATTGTACTGTACAAGACACAATTTCTGAAGCAGAAAATGGCACAGCACTTCAAGATAGCATATAAATAATTATTCTGATTATATCAATTTTACTGAGTAGGTTGTGCGCATTTTGAAAAAAACAAAACAAACAAATGATACAAACATCCCCATAAGATCAATAATAACTGATTATAGAAAAATATATACATGGTGTTGAATATAAACAATGATTGACTTTCAAACCTTTGGAAGCAGTGAATGAGTATCCTCTATTAGCAACAATGAAATGTAAGAGTATCTAAGAAACAATGAAGTGTTTTGGTATAAAATCCTTGAGAACAATGAAGTGTATGAGTATCAACCCTTGGGAACAATGAAGTGTATGGGTATAAAATCTTTGGGAACAATGAAGTGTGTGGTTATGTAATCTTTGGAAACAATGAAGTGTGTGGATATCAAATCTTAGGAATCAATGAAGTGCATGGGTATCAAATCTTTGGAAACAATGAAGTGTGTGGGCATCAAATCTTTGGAAACAATGAAGTGTGTGGGCATCAAATCTTTGGGAACAATGAAGTGTGTAGGTATCAAGTCTTTGCAAACAATGAAATGCGTGGGTATTGAATCCTTGGAAACAATGAAGTGCACGGGTATCAAATCTTTGGGAACAATGAAGTGTGTAGATATCAAGTCTTTGGAAACAATGAAGTGTATGGGTAAAAAATCTTTGTGAAAAATGAAGTGTATGAGTATCAAATACTTGGGAACAATGAAGTGTTATGAGCATCAAAATCCTTTGGAACAAATAAATGTATAAGTAATGCTTGGAAACAATAGAGTGTATGAATATCAACTTTTTGGGAACAGGGAAGTGTAATCATCCATTTGGTAACAGTCAAGCGTATATATCCCTCACAAATAATGAATTATGAAGGAGAAATACAACCACAGAAGTCTGACATCATACTGCACTGTGCCACATTTCAGAATCCCACAGAAATGTATGTTCTCAGGCAATAAAAGCTGAAGTGTCTGTTATAACCAGATAAAGGAGAGAGCCCATTCACTAGAATGTTATACATACTATATGTGCGTAAGTTTTATATACATATATTTATCATTTAATCATATAATTATTGAAACAAGATGAATTATTATTTTAGTTTTGTTTGAAATCAGCAGGTTATCATTCTGTGAGAGTTGAATAATGCCTTATTCAAATGATATTATTGAAGACTTGCTACCATCAATTTAGAGTATAAATTTATATATCACCGTTGCACTATAAATGTTATATATCATTATTACATTACACATTTTAAAAATCATCAATGCATTATAAATTATATATTTCATTTATTACATTATAAATTTTATGTATTATCTATACATTATACATTTTATACATCATTAATATATTATAAATATCATTAATGTAATGTATAAATAAGAATAATAAACATTCTCTGTGTGTCTGTCAGATATTTCCATCTTTAAAACAAATCTATTCATAATAATTACTTGTCTCACTCCCATTACACATTTCTGGCTCAGTGGGTCTGAAATGTACGTGGATAGCTCATTTCAGTGGCATTCCTCTTAAGTAAAATTAATCCACTTCCTATCTAAGTAAACTGGCTGAATGGTTAGAGTGCTTTCCTCTCATGGCACAGTTACTGGGTTCAGGGATCAAAACCTGGTAGCGTCAGGCTCTAGTCTACCCAGTTGTAAATGGGTCCTGACTCTGTTCTCAAATTAGGGAAGGCAAGGGCAGCGAGGAAAGGTTACGGCCACCCCATCTCATAAATAAAGCTGGACCTAGTATGGTAAAGTCTTCACTCCTCTACAGCAGTAGCTAATGTGGCACTTCCTGTACGGCTTATCCAAATGAGCAAGTTATTAGTGGTCCCCTTGCATACTGCTGTAGAGAAGTCAAGTGTTAGAGACCACATATATTAGATCTCAGCTTTTTTTGAGGTGTGATGACCAGTTCCTTTTCTCGCTGCCTTCGCTAACTTTAAAGGAGAGTCAGCAAATGAACATAGCAACTGTAAACAAACAGAATTGTAGACTATCCACAAACACAATGATTGAAACATAAACAGATATGATGGATTAAAATCTAAACTGAGTCTCTAAACAATGAAAAAGAGAATTTGTGGACTGTACACAAACAGTTGATGCACTATACCCACAGATGATTTGAAAAAACCACACAAAAAAACCATACAAAGACACTTGGTAATGAGTCTGCTAAATATTGTGAAAATGTGCCTGCAGCGAATCTTTAATGGATTCATGTCCTTTTTTTATTTTATTTTTATGCATTTAGATTAGCTCAGAAGTTTTTTCCCTCTTTGTCCCTGATGAAGACCTTGTGGTCATAACGCAGGCTGTTTCTTTGTCCCATGTTCCAGTTAAGACTTCAGCTATTTTCATTCACTTGACTAGGCTATATATAAACAAAGCTGGTGGGGTAAACACAACAAATAAAGGTGGTGGACTAAACACAGTCAGAGCTGGTGGACTAAACATATAGTTAGTGGACTAAACATTAAGTTGGCGGACTAAACACAACCAGAGCTGGTGAACGAAACACAGAGTTTGTGGACTAAACACAGAGTTGCTTGACTTAAAATAAACAGAGTTGGCGGAATAAACAGTGTTGATGGTTCTATACACAAACAGCAAATGGACTAAACAGATGGGGCGGCTTGTTAAGGCTCACTGATCTGTCAACTGACACAGGAACAAGAACCCGAGTAAAATTCTCTCATTAAAATATTTATATGTTGGGACATAAAACATAAATCACATATGCATTAAATATGAATTTGATTGATACCTTTATTAGATAATAACTTAGACATGTAAAAACATTGAATGGATAGCACATGACATGAAGGTGTGACTTAATTTGTTGAAGGCTTATGCTGCATAGAAAAATGAAGGTAATAGCTTCAAACATAACCTTCAACACTGGATATGGCAGAAGGACATTGGTCACAGGTCATTCAGTGGAAAACGTTGTCACTCAGTGGAAAATCTAAAATTCTTACATTTTAATTTCTCAACACGTGAACATTTACTTTAGACTGATAGCCCTGCTGTTTTTGGCTGCCTTTATTATATTATTGTTAGACTACAGTTAAAACAACTCACTATATTACTGAAAGACTAACATAAAACACAGTGTTCAGCTGGCAGAGTTTAATAACACGTCCATTATCTCACCATGACATGATGGCACCACAAGGATGGATTAGCTATGACACTCTAGACTGCTTACTGCTTCTCTCTCCTGTCTGCAGTATGTGTTTCTGAGCTCTTATAATTTGTTTGCCATTTTGTTATATCTTTGACAATATTATAATTGATACTATTAGAGAATTAATGTTAACTAACAGGTATTATATTATCATAAGACTAATGTTAAAGACTAATGTTAAAGTTCCCTTTACCAATTCAGATTTCCCTACATACCCCAAAATCGTACACAACATGAACTACACATTTTTTTTTGTAACATACAGTACTTGCAGTAACATGAGCATCCCAATAAAATCATTCACTAAAATAATTCAACTGTCAACAGGAACCAACACAGAAGATTCTGAACTGACTCCAGTATCATTTTTTATTTTTTTTAATCAGTGAACCATATTATCTGAAAGTTGAGAAAAGCTGTTTCTCTTCTTTTATCAGGTGTATATCAGCAGCTTCAAACTAAAATGTGTACGATATCTGAGAGGGGTAAACTAACTTTGAAAAAAATGAATGTTCTCAGAATATGCACTTTAAAATACAACTTTCTTTTTCAAATGTACAGAAAAACTTACCAGATTTTCACGATGTAATATTTCCACCATATTTAAATGAAATTAGGTAAATAGAAGATGTACAAATGAAAGAAAGAGATACAAGAAAGAAGGAGGACACTGGAAAATAGAAAAGCAACAAAAGTGATACACAATCCAAGTTTTCAAACCAGGGATCCTTCAAGCAGTGCCATTGTCTTGCTGTGAGAGTGAACTGTGGCAGCTACACAGCCAGCTAAGCATCTCTAAAAAGGGTGCTTCACCAGCAGTAGACATTCTCACGACACTCTACATAAGACTGGGAATGACCCTGAGTGCCAATCACTTCTGTTACTTTTATACTGTCTACTATCCTACTTACTTTCTTTTGTTAATGTGCCTTCTTTACTTACTTTTATTTATATTTTCGTACCATATTTTCAGCATTTTAAAGCCTACAAAACATGCTGCCAATGACAATTACAAAAAAAAAACAAAAAAAATATGAAAATAAACTGTGACTGCTTTTACATAATATGGCTAAGCTGATGTAATTACATGGCAGCTAATTCAAAATCTCTTTCTTGCATTGCCAGAAGCTTGTACAAAGCTGAAACAAAAGTCCATGAGGCCAGGTAAGTTTATGATCTGTTGCTGACTGAACCAACTATTATATTCTGAAAAAAAGGTGAAAGAATGAGAATGTTACTTTAAAAAAAAACATTATTTTGCTAGACAGTGTTTTAAAGGTATTTAAGTAAAAATGTGGACTATGATAGGAAACTTCAAGCTCAGCTAGGAACTGGATATTTCATGCTGGAGGAACCCATATGTGAAGAGTGTCAAGAACCAAATACAATTAGACACTTTCTAGCGGAGTGCAAAAAAATATGACCAGCACAGGCAAAACATTAAGACATACTGTAATAACCACAACATAGGAATGAGTATTCAAAATCTTATATGCATTAAGACTTCACTAGAATTACAAAAATGAATAAAACATTATATTAAAAAAAAAACAAAAGCTAACAATAAAAAAAAATATGAGTGCTTTCCAAACTGCATGCCCACCTACCTGCCTAGCCAGTAGTTTTGCTGTGGTAGGCTTCCCCCAGATAAATATGGACTGACTATAAATAAACCTCCAACCAATATTTAATGCATACCATTATAAAAGTTAGTTGCTTATCCTTTACAGGACGTGGCAATCAACCCAGCTTTTATTGGCTGTTTGTGATTTTTCTAGGCAATTTTTTCATTCAGTAGTTTGCCATTGCTTTCTGAACGGTACGGCGCTTATACCATTGTTTAAAATCCACACAAAGCGATCTGCTACCAAACCGCCTGCAGCAGGTTTCGAACCTGGTATATCTGGATTATGAAACTGCGTTCATATCCATTAGGCCACAGACGCTGACGCATACCATTATACACAGCCATTTTTCTGAACAACACAACAGTCTGAACTGTAATTAAAATGTAAAAACACCATCCAGGGAATAATACAGCACAGAGCATAAAATAAATACAATCACAAAAAATACCACAATAAATGAAATATATCCTGATATAACCAACAGCTCCATGTATATGGTAGATGGTTGAAAGTAGTGTGCTACAAAGAAAATTATCAAACACCTTGTACATGCCAAGTAGTACAAGTTACCAGTAATCTGTACACATTTTTATTGTTTTCAGATCTGTATGGCCGTAAATACTTTCTGTACAGGTTTTCCCCTAATTGTTAACCCTTTATAATTTGATTTGGCTAAAAACGCCTGTGTGGCAAAGTCTACAGTCCAAAATTGGGAGTAGGAACACTGTTTAGCAAGACCTGAGTGTTGCCAGTATCACAGAAGCTTCCATTTTCTGAATCGATCAATATTTTCATATTTTGCAATTTTTTTTTTTTTTAAGTTATAGCTTTTTGGGTAGTGGAATCTTTGCTTTGGAAGCTGAGAGGTGACTTGTATTTGATCACGAGCCTGATTTAGACTCTGACAATGACGAAAGTGAATCTAGGGCAAGACTTAGGCCTAATAATATTGATGACAGATCAAACGTAGGAGGTAGTCAATACAGAATACTTTTGTTAAAATGTGTGACTTTGTAGGAAACCCATGACCTAACCACATACTAGATCTAATTTATCTGGTAACAGATTTGAGACAATATAGGTTCAAAACAAAAGTCATTGTGGAGATTATTAAAGGGCCTAAACAACTTGGCCGACAGAGGAAACCTTTATGATGATCAGACCGCCTCTTGTTGTAATGCTCCCTATTGAGTTTCCTATTATATTCAATGTGAAGACTTGTACCAAAACTCCGCCCATGCCGGTCCCAAGCCCAGATGAAAAAGGAGGAGGGCGGCCTGCATGGAGGCCGTAAGGAGGCAGCCCCTCCACCATGCAAAGGTACAACAGGCCAATCACCTGTTTGTCTTAAACTATGATTATGAGAAATACAAGAGAGAAAACCGGACTGATTCTAAAGGCGACGAACTGGAACGGACTACGGACTACGACTTATGGAACTTGGAACACAAGAAGTATAAATGGGAAGGAAGAGGAGCTGGTGGAAGAGATGAGGAAAGCAAAACTAGAAATCCTGGCTATAACGGAAACGAAGAAAAAAAAGGACAAGGAGTCATGGATCTCGATGGCAACACGTTGCTCTACAGTGGTGTACCCATATCTGAAAGAGCTAAAGGGGGCGTGGGTTGCATTGTGGCCCAAAATCAAAAAGATAGTATCAAGGGATGGAACTTTGTCTCGGAGCGCATTATGGTTGTAAAACTAAAAGAAGGAGAAACCATAGTCAACCTGGTCATAGTGTATGGGCCAAATGAGGATGAGAGAGCAGAGGTCAAGGAGGAATTCTTCGAGCTGCTTCAAAGGACAGTGGATGACTGCCTAGATGAAGTTATCATGCTCGGAGATTTTAATGCCAGAGTTGGAAATGACCATGCTAGATGGGGTGGCGTTATCGGAAGATATGGAGAAGATACTCTCAATGACAATGGAAAGCGACTCCTTAGATTCTGCAGTGAGCAGAATCTGATCATTACAAACACAAAGTTCCCCCATAAGCGCATACATGCATACACTAGATGTGAACCAACCAAGAATGAGAAGTCAGTGATTGACTATGCCATTGTTCGGAGAAGCTCATTCAGATATGTCCGAGATGCAAGAGTCTGGAGGGGGCCAGAGATTGGAAGTGATCACTACCTGCTAACAATCAAACGAACAACTGAAAGAGTTGCTCAGCCTAGGAACTGCCCAACATCACACAAGAAACCAAGTAAACGAGCAGGAGAAATGAGCATTAGGACCTACAAGCTGAGAGAGCCAGAAATTAAGACCAGATATCAGGGGCTTATTGCTACAGCAGTGAGCAACACAGAAGAACGACCTGATGACTTGGAAACCCTCTGGAATAAATTCAAGGATATCATAAAGACAGCTGCTGCAGAAGCATGCGGTGAAGTCCGACTTGGGAACCAGAGAAAGAGGACACCTTGGTGGACAGAGGAAGTCAAAGAGAAAATAAGAGAGAAGAAAATGGCATGGAAACAATACTTAGGAGCTAAAAACACAACAGGACAAATGGAAAAATATAGAGAATATGTGATACTCAGAACAGAAGCAAAGAACAAAGTGCTAGCAGCAAAACAGAAGTCCTGGGAAGAATTTGGAGAAAAGCTAGAAAAAGATGCACAAGAAAACCAGAAATTGTTCTATAAGACCCTAAAGAACATGAGGAAGGAAAAACAATGCCCTCTCAAATTTATAAAGGACAAGCAAGGCAAATTGCTTACTGCCCCGAAGGAAGTAATGGAAAGATGGAAAGAATATTTCTCAGAACTCCTGGATGGTGAGCATGGTGAAGCTACAGAAATGATAACCACTAGCACAGAAGAGAAAACCAATGATGGTGAAGATGACATAAAGATGGAAGAACTGAGGGCAGCACTAGAGAAAATCAAGATGGGCAAAGCAGCAGGGCATGATGGTATAACACCAGAAATGGTTAAGTACATGGGAGCATCAGGCGACCTATTACTCTTAAAGGTCCTACAGGCAGCATGGTGCAACAAGACCATACCAAAGGATTGGGAGATTGCCATCATAACACCAATTTTCAAAAAGGGTGACAATCGACAATGTGGAAACCATAGAGGCATATCCCTTCTCAGTGTCCCTGGTAAAATCTACTCTAGAATCCTAGAGCAGAGACTCCGACGCCTAGCTGAGCCACAATTGGATGAGGTCCAGTGCGGATTCCGAGCAAACCGAAGTACTCAAGACCTAATCTTCACACTCAGACAGTTGAGTGAAAAGGCCCTTGAGTATAAGAGTGAGATCCATCTTTGTTTCATAGATCTGGAAAAGGCGTTTGACAGAGTCCCCTGGAGCAAACTTTGGGACTGTTTGGCAAGGAAGAATATTCCAGCACCTCTGATTCATGCTATACAGAGCTTCTACAAGTCTTGCAGAAATTATGTGAGGACAGCAAACCATAAGTCAGAAGAGTTCAGGACCACCACGTGTAAGACAAGGTGATATCCTGTCACCTTATCTTTTCATACTCCTCATGGACGATGTCATCAAGGCATGTAAGGAGAGAACAAGAAAGTATTCAGTGGGGTACTGGAAGATGAGACAGGTCTATATTTCGGAGCTGGCATTTGCTGATGATGTTGCCCTGATTGCTAAATCAGAGGCACATCTCCAATCCAACCTGCAAGTCTGGAAGGAAGAGCTGGAGAAGAGAGGGATGGTCATAAGCAGTTCTAAAACAAAATCCATGGTGATATCACGAGAAGAAAGAAAACATCAGATTAAGTTGGGAGAACAGGTCCTGGAGCAGGTCGACCACTTTAAATATCTCGGAGCTATTATAGACCGAAAGGGAGGCATCAAAGAAGAGTTGGCCACTCAAAAAGCAGCGGCTGGGAGACTTTTTCAGGCCATAAATCGTGGATTCCTCAGCAAGAAAGAGGTTGGTAAGAAAACGAAGATGGCTGTATACCGCTCCACCTATGTCCCAGTTTTGACATATGGATGCGAGTCGTGGGCAATGACTACAACCCACAAAAGCCAGATCCAAACCTCAGAAATGAGGTATCTGAGGAAAGTGGTTGAAGTAACAAGAAGAGACATGGTCCGCAACCAGACGATACGTCAAGGCCTGAAATCCCATCCGCTGCAGACCCAAATAGAACAGTCCCAACTAAGATGGTTTGGCCATGTCTGCAGATGGGAGAAGATCGGCTACCACGACAAGCATGGGAAACAAAGAGCCAGGGATCCAGACCTCCAGGACGACCCAGAGTCCGCTGCTTTTTTAACTATTTTTTGTATAGACTACAGGTTTTTCAGATTTTTGTACAGGTTTCCAGATTTTTGTACAGGTTTTTCAGATATTTTTAACAGGTTTTTCATCTCCAGGATGTGCCATGTGTGCGACCTAATAAAAAAAATTATAGAAAACTGCACACAGCATTACAACAAGAGGTAATCCGATCATCAAAAGTTGTCACCCATTATAGAAGTGGTTCAGCCCTTCTATATTCTTAGCACTTTAGATGGGACGAGTTTACTTGGGGCATGACTCACAAGTGTCACCCTCCTGTTGGCATTTAAGCCCATTCCATCATCATCAATACCAGCTCAGCAGATGTGAACAAGTGGTAATCTTCAGACTCCACGCAGGCCACAACAGAGTGAGATACCATCTATTCAACAAATTAAAGATAGGAACTACTGATAAGTTTAGCTGTGGCACCGATAAGAATGCTGTCCATAGACTTCAAAGGTGCCCAGCACATGAGGAACAGAGAAAGAGAATTGGCTATCACCAGTACCATTCCTGGAAAAACTCTGTGGAGGTACCGACAGTCTCAAACTGACCATTGTCTACTTTGAACATAATCAAGATGACTGAAAGTGAAGGTAGAAAAAGTTTCTAAAATGGCTACATCATCCTTATTTTATCCATTCTACCAATTCTGGGTGCTTGTTTAAGGAATTGTGCATATAATTGTGTACATTAACTTATTGTTCTGAATTCCATAGCCCACTGATGTTGTTCCACAGCCAGCATGATGCCTTTTCTGCCAAGTATTTTAAGTGCCCTTGTTCTTTATTGTCCTTTCAGGCCCAGTTATTTCAGCAGATCATATAATGAAGAGACACTGACAGCCCTACTTAAGCCTACAACCATACTTGTTGCTCATCTAATCTTAATTCAAAAGGCACTATTAGCCCAGTCATTATAATCTGGTGTGATGACGGAGAGTGTAGCATTATACCTGGTCATCTTTGAGACTTCCTAATGACTTAAGGGTATGTCCCTCACCCAGCTAGGTCTACTGCTATTTCCTAGTTGTTTTCACCATTCAGGATAGTTGGTAAAAAAAAACAATTGTTTCTTTTTTTTAAATGTTAACTGTACTGCCCCAGGAAGTATCTACATGTAACAGTAGACCTGGTTTTGCTGTTTGCTTTCAAACCATGCTGAGTCGTTAAAGCAGCTAGATTATTTAGTACCTTGTTATGATGCCATGTATATCATCCTTGTTCTAGTGATACCTTGCATGCTGCATGACAATTATCCATACCTGTACGCATAAATTTTGTCTTCAATGCTTAAATATATATACACATACAAATACACTCGAACCGCCCACCACCACACATAAGACAGTTCCATTCGTGTGAACTTAAATATGTATGAGCTGTCTTTTATACCTCCTATTTTTTGCAAACAAACTAAATTCAGCTATACGCAAGTTGAGACTTGTGATTAGTAATCCTGATTTTTATTGATTTATTTTTTTTCATTATTATTTTTAAAAACATATTGCAAGGTAATGCAGTGGAATGAATGTGCTGATGTGCAATGTCTTTAAAGTACACTGTAGCATAAATACTAAAGATGTTATTGCATATTTTCCTCAAAAATAATTTCATATAATAATGTGTCTCCATATAACCTAATATTGATGGAGAACAGGTAAAAGGCATGACAAGAAATGGTAACAGAGGTCATGAGTGGATCTAGCAGTGTTTCTCAACTTTCAGAATCTCTGATTTCATCTTCTTTGGTAGATGACCTAGACAATCAGCCAAGATCTTCAGGAACAAGCACGTACGTATATTACGTCCTTTTCAATTTCTTATTACAAGAGTGAATTCATGAGTGACTACAATATATATATATATATATATATATATATATATATATATATATATATATATATATATATATATATATATATATATATATATATATATATATATATATATATATATATATATATATATATATATATATATATAATATATATATATAATATATATATATAATATATATATATAAAAACAAAAACAAACAAATAGTAATAATGTCATACCATCAAGTTTAGAGGTAGATAATTCTTTCAGGTTTTTTCCTGGCTTCTTTTCTCACTGAACCTCCCAGAACATCACTGGCCTGTGGAGCAGCAAAGGGTTTGTTAGATAACAAGGATGATCTACAGTTTTCTTCTGGCAAGGCTGAAAATGAAACCCTTCCTTGTGGTTCAGCAAATTTCACCATCTTTGCCAGGTCAGAAGGTGCACTGCGGTTAGTCTTTCCCTGTTTCATTGCGGCATGAGAAACTGCTGACATAGACTGAACACGGGATACTCCAGATGAACTTGCTCGACTGGGGAAATGATTTGGCGCACCAAAAAATGAAGGTGGCAAAGACACTTTAACAGATGGGTGATGCGTCTGGAATGGGTTAGCGTGGATGTTGGTAGGCCCAACATTCTTCAGTGGTGAAGTCTGATAAATTTTGTCACTAACTCTTTGTTCATTATGTGTATCCATTACATGCACAGGAAAGCGTAACTGCTCAGCAGATGATGCGGGGCTTGAACCTTGATCTTGCAGACTACCAACTGATGGACGAGGCTGATGAGAGAACCCGTTAATAGTCTCCCATGAATTTGGAGAAGTACTCTCACTATCTTCATCCTCATCTAATGCCATTATGTCACAGAAATCAGCAGATGCTGATCTGTACAGAGCTGTGGTTCTTGGCTGCTGTGATGCAGCATCACCACTTGTATTTACTAGATCAACTTCTCTGAAGCTGTCGTCCAAAGAGCTAGAAATCTTGAAACCTTGCTCTCTCAATATGTTCATCTGTTGCTGTAAGATTTCTCGCTCTCTCTTAAGCTCCTCCTCATGGGTTCTCAGTTTCTTCTGAAATAAAAACAAAAACAAATTCATCATCACCTTTCAGCTGCCCAAGAAGCATAGGACTTGAACAAACTTATTCTAAGTCTTCCTGTCTCGTGCCATCAGCTCAAGGTCTTTCTGTGTCTCCTTCATGCCCTTCGTGTCTGTCTCCAGTTCTCTTTTTTCCATGGGTTCCTTGGCCTCCCTCTACCTCTCATACCCTGGGGATGCCAGAACAAGGACTGCCTGGTATTGCTATCAACAGGTTTCCTCAATGTTTGTCCTATCCATCTCCAGCGTCTTCTTCTACCTCTTGATCCATCGGCACTTGTCTGGTTCTTGTCATTAAAAAAACCAAATTACTGACAAAACATCAAATTCCTGACAAAACACCAAAGTTTTGACCAAATCACAAAAAATCCAAACTAAGACTTCTTTGCTTGCCCCACCCCAGTTACCCCTACATGCTGGGTAGGCCATTCTTCGCTTCTCTTTCAGATAATTTCTGGCCTGGTGATACAAGGGGTTTTCACTTTAAATATTGCCTATACAGTAGAACTCCATTTATCCGAACCCCATGGGACCGAGCATCGTTCGGATAATCAAATGTTTGGATAATTGGATTACATAATTTATCGAGTACATGTACACACATTTCTAAAAATAATTAACCATCACAAGGAAATTACACTATAAATCATATTTATTTGTACTGTAATAATAATACCCACACTGTATTAGATCACTGTATCACCAAAATCTTTTATTACACTGCAGTGCATGTACTACTTGTATTAATTATTTTTGTTAAGAAAGAGAAATGTTTTCAAAATAACATTACAAACGATTCAAAACCAGGCGCAACTTACGTATAAATGTACTTACACAGATGTAACCCACTATTTAAAATAATGAGGAATCCTCTTTTGCACCAAACTGGATAGATTCCTTTTGGCTGCAAAGTCCCGCATTCTCTTCAACAGCAGAATCTGTGTAGGACAGCTGTCATCTTCTTGCTCGTACCAAGCCATCGCTGTTTCTAGTGCTATAAAGGCTTCTTCAGGACTTGGTCGAATTTTTGGGTTTTCTTCATAATCTACAAGTACATCATGTACTTCTAAGGTGTCTTCATCATCGGTCACTACATGTATTTGGTTTTCTTCTTGCACAAAAGACAAAATTTCTTCGTCATTCAAAGACTGAAAACCAGAATCATTATCATCTTTGAGCCACATGTGTGCATCATCTTTGTCACAGGCCGAAAATCCGGGCATTGCTTGAAACAGTTCCACAACTTCATTTATACAATCATCATTTGTGTCCACTACAGTAGTTTCATTTCCTCCTTTTTTCCCAAGCAATCTATTCCAAGCCTTGTTGAGATTATCTTGTGACAGGGTGGTCCAAGCATCAGCTAACATATAGCAGCAGTCTTTGAGATTAAGCTTTTTGGAAAACGCCACCACACTTTCTTCATCTTCAGCCAACAATAAACGACGCAGGACTTCCTTCTTGTACATCTTTTTAAGCTTTGCTATAACACCCCTGATCCATTGGTTGAATCAGTGCTGTTACATTGGGAGGCAGAAAAATTACTTTAAAATTTGCATCAACTGCATTCAATGTATCCGTCTCTGGATGAGATGGTGCATTGTCCAGTAGAAGAATTACTTTTCCAGTTTTCTTTTCTTGTTCTCTCAATCTCTTCACATTTGGGATGAACTGATTTGTATACCAATCAAGAAATATTTCACTATTCATCCAAGCACTCTTCTGTGCTTTGTAGCACAATGGGAGAAATGTCACATTCTTTAAACAACGTGGCTTTTTGGCTTTACCGATCATTAGCACCGGTAAACGATGACTTCCACTGGCACTCGCGGCTACCAAAATTGTTACTCTCTCTTTGCACTTTTTAAACACAGGGGAAGCTGCTTCGCGCTGAGATGCAAGTGATTTTTGAGGCAATGATTTCCAGTATAAGCCAGTCTCATCGGCATTATACACATTATCGAGTGAATAACCTTCTTCTTCCAAAAAAGCCAAGAATGTTTCTTTAACATTTTCAGCAGCAGTTGCATCGCTAGATAAAGATTCCCCTTGAATCTCCAATTCTCGTATGCCATGACGAGATTTAAAGTTTCTTAACCATCCCTGGCTAGCCTTAAAGTCAGGAGGACAATCAAGTTGATTGTTGAACTGAAGTGCCTTTTCACACAACAGAGAGCCAGAGATAGTTCCCCTTTGCTTCGTCTTTGCACAAACCATATATACAAAGCCTCTTCCAATTTCAAATCTTTCGCATTTCTCATGGTTTACGTTTCTTCGACCCATTTTCACTATCCAATTTCGATGCAAAACTCATAATTTTATCCTTGTTACTTTTGATGTCAGAGACGGTAGCTTTCCCAACACTGAAAATGCTCGCAAGTGAAGACACAGTTTCACCTTTTCCTAGTCTCTTGATAATTTCTTTTTTCGTTTCAATTGACAAAACATTGTGGTTCCCTTTATATGCTTTAGGCCTTCTGGAAGATGCCATATCGCATAGAGAAATACTTGCATACCAAAATTATTCTGCTGTAGTAGCAGACACAATTATTTTAAGTTGAACTGTCTGTTTAGCCAGTGTTCTGCCTAGAACGCACACGTACACTAGATTGGTAAACCAGATATTAACTGACTTTATGATCTAACTGACTTCCTGTACGTAAGCGACCGACCATTAGCCCATTCCATCCTCTACAAATTGTTCGCACACATTTGAAGCTTGCAGCATGAAAAGATTAAAAAATGTAGTCTAGCATGACTGGTGGCGCCTGATTTTTTTTTTCTCGAAAAAGTGTTCGGATAATTGGATGTTCGGATAATTGGGGTTCGGATAAATGGAGTTCTACTGTATTTTATATGCCCCCAAATGCCCCCAATAATGACGGTAAAGCAGATGGGGCTAAGTATCTACCAGCAGATGACTGGTTCCTGAAACATTAGTGACATGTGACATTCCATTTAATTTTTAATGCCATATTATAACATTAAAAGCTAAATGGAATGCCAGAATATTCTCTGTTAAAAGATATTTCAGCAAAGTGAAGGTAGTTCTGCTGAACATACTGAACTTCTGAGAAAAGTAAACAGCACAACATAAAGTAAACAGCACAACATAACTTAAACACATTTCAGTCAGCAGGAAGCAGGTGCAAAAGTTCAATAGAACAGAGCCACACAGCACAGGTCCTAGAGTGTAAGTTTTATGGAAAGATGGGAAACTGGAAAACAAACTGCAACAATGAGAAGATCAGCAGAAGGTTCTTGAAAAAAAAAAAAAACCTGGAGTGAGACGAATAAAACTGGAAAGAACAGAGCACACTAGAGGATGAGTATTAAGCCAAAAGTGAGCTGCGTTGTGTTCTTTCCTTGTCTCCAGATTGACCCCTGGGAACTTAATGGGGCAAGTAACTCTGTATTTACATTATTTAGAGTTACTTTTCATCAATATTATTTTTCTATTTGCTCCGTATGGAGTAGATTAGAGCAATCATTGCAGCTGGTCCTCTAACAAGAAGATTGCACCAAACATTCACATGCTCTTGCAGCAGTTGGCTTCTGTAGCAATTTGTTTTCCTTGATGAGGTTGTCAGCCTCATGGCACAACCTCATTTTAGTTGTCTTGCATGATATGCCTGAGGGAGCAGGAGTTCCCATTGCTTCACCTCAAATCCCCCCCCCCCCCTGAGCCCCCCCTCAAGGGGGGGGACTTCAAGGACATAGGTACTGTTACCACACTAATACTATACTTCTATTTAAAATAAAGGGTACTGTTCACCACCATTGTAACCATTATAGGATGTCTGCACTTGTTTATTCCGCTAAGTTAGTTACCAGGCAAGTCAGTCTCTGCCGTCTATGCCTTTACTCACTTTTTGCGATTCTTCTAACATATTTTCTCTGCTATCATCACTGTTCCTTAGTGAATCCTTACGGAGCATGGAGACAACCCATTAAAAAAATTAAAAAAAGTCTGGGCCATGCTCTTGCACCAAGACTGTGGTTTTCTCTGTGACACAACTGTTGTAGGTTGGACCAAGCTCCAATGCCCAACACCTTCACACATAGTGCGCCCTGTATGACATGCCTGAGGATGCAGTGGGCCTTTTCT
>JAMPIV010018706.1:0-68689 GCA_024509875.1 Oreohelix idahoensis | reverse complement strand
CTTTGCTTAGTAAAGGGAAGACACAATTGGGATAACAGTATTTTGTCTACCACCATAACTAATATTGTAACACCTCTTTTCAGAGAAATTAACTTCCTTGTTAGGTTACATTACCTATGTTCCTGATAACTATCTATCTTGGGACTGGGTTTACCTTTGTCTAATAAGCGGGAAGGGCTTAGTCGATACCAATCTTCTTTACCACCTTCCTCACCTTGTTAATTGTATTTTCTGTTCTTATGATAATTTTTATGTAACCTGTTGGATGTTGTGATTGAGTTTAATGCTAATAAACAGCATAAACATACATAGTACTGTGTTGGACTACCAAGGCCCAAATCCCTCATATTTGTTTAAGATAGTTGTATCCACGTCGTTTGTGTGTCTGAAGCACCAAATCGGTGTGAGCGCAGATGTGTGTCTGGAAAACTGGCAAATAATTGTTTGACCAGGAGAGTGGAAGAGAAGATTGAGAGAAACGATTTGTCGTAAATAAGTCTGTCTTTACTCTCCTCCAGCACTCTGTGGAGCATCATATTTACTCGCTAACCTTTTCCTATCACTGAGCCTTTCATCATCATTCTACACTCTAAACCGGACTACTATTTCTAAGACTCTTTCTCTCAAAATAAATTTACGACACTCACTACTTAATGTGGAAGGGAAGATATTCTTCTCAGTGATGGCGAAAAGGCTCACTACATACCTCCTGGCAAATAAATACATTGACACTACCATTCAGAAAAGAGGTATCCCAGGTACACCAGGATATCTGGAGCATGCCACAATGATCTGGGAAGCAATTCAAAAGGCAAAGTCTGACAGAACAAACCAACATGTAATCTGGTTGGATCTAGCAAATGCTTATGGATCCGTTCCACACCAGATGTTGTGGCAGGCCCTAGAAATGTATCATGTTCCACAAGAGATTGCAGCAATGCTGAAGCTGTATTTCGCAGGGTTCTCTGTCAGATTTTCAACCAGAGATTACACAACGAAGTGGATTGGCCTTGAGGTTAGAATTGCGACCAAATAATCCCTACTGTCATTGAGGAACCTGTTAAAAGTTTTGGCAGTGTGTACGATGCCTCATTAAAAGACTCGAAGGCAGTGCAACAGACAATAGAAATGGCAGGCAGAGGGCTACAGATCATAAACTAAAGCAGACTCCTAGGAAAATTCAAACTGTGGTGCCTACAATTCATGTTGATACCTACATAAGTTGCCGTGGCCACAGCTTATATATGAAATAAGCACAAGTACAGTGGAAGCTATAGAGCAGAAGGTCAACAAGTTCATGAGGAAATGGCTAGGGGTACCACCAGGTCTGTCACTGTACTGCAAAAAGTCAAAACTTCTGCTTCCTTTCAAGTCAGTTGTTGAAGAGTACAAATCTGGAAAGGCAAGGCTTACAATGATGCTACGCGAGTCAGCAGATGACGTGGTTAAGTCCATTCAGCCCACACTGAAAACGAGAAGGAAGTGGAGAGTGGAAGAAGCTGTTGATGCTGATGTGGTGAAAAATTCTAATACCCATATATAAATTAGAACATAAATGTAAAGCCGAACGAAATATACTACTCGTCAAAAGTCAAGGGCCACTTAGAAAAACCTTGGTTGAAACCATAAAACAAATCTGATATAAACGTAATTGGTATCAGTCAAAACGGCATTTATTGAATACCAAATTGACATGTCACGTAAAGAAATGAAAACACACATTCAAACGCAATGAAGCTGTGAAGTGTGTCACCCACCTTTAAAAAAGTCACACAATAGATATTGGACAAATAGACATTTCAAAATCGGGTATGACCACCGTTTGCAGCAAGGCATTCAAGACAGCGTAGACGCATCGAGTCCACAAGGGTCCGAAGAGTATCCTGAGGAACAGCTTGCCATTCCTGAAGCAGAAATGCAGTCAGCTGTGCAACATCCATTGGCAGGGGGTGATTTGTTGACAATCTTCGACCAAGGACATCCCAGAGGTGCTCAGTCGGAGAAAGGTCAGGTGAATGAGCTAGCCACGCCATCCTGATGATCCAATGTTGCTGAATAAACTCATTCACCACACGAGCTCGATGGGGTCGAGCGTTATCATCTTGGAGGATGGCATTACCACCTATGGCCTCCAGAGCAGGCTGAACAATTGGTCTCAAGATTTCGTTCTGGTATCTTGGGCAGGTCAAGTTGCCTTGGATGATGTAGAGTGGGGTCCTGCCGTGTCTGTAGAAGCCTCCCCAGACCAGGACAGAACCCCTACAATAACGATGCCCCTCTTGAATTGTGTCATCAGTAAATCGCTCTCCTGGTCGTCTCCAAACTCGAATCCTGCCATCATTGAATGACACAGTGAAGCGAGATTCATCAGTGAAGTGAACTTGACTCCATTGTTGCCTTGTCCATCGGATGTGCTCGCGACACCAAGCATTACGGGCTCTGCGATGAGCAGGAGTAAGAGGCGATTCTGACTACAGGACGTCCAGCAGCCAGTCCAAATTCATGTAAACGTCTGCGAATGGTGCTTTGACTGACATTAACGTTTACAGTTTGTCTCAGCTGACATCTTAGAGTGGAACAAGTCACTGCTCGATGGCGCAGGTCTGACAACAAGAGGTACCGGTCATCATGTCTATTGGTGCATCTAGGGCGACCTGGCCGGTGGCGATCCTCCACACTTCCTGTGGCCTGAAATCTCTCCAAAATTCTTTGGATAGTAGAGTGTGACACTGCAAGCCGTCTAGCAACCTCACGGACAGATAAACCACTTTCAACCCACGCTATAGCCCTCATTCTTTGTAAGGTGTCAAGACTTCTTCTCGGTGTCATGATTTTTGCAAGTGATGAAACTACCCTAAGCCTGCTGATTGTAAAACAAATTAAGAGTGAACTCTGTTCACGAATAGTCGCCATTGCACGTGGAATGTCATTCAGCACGATTACTTAACCTGTTTGGTTGTACGGAAGTTTGAAAGAACAGATTAAAAATAGGAATTTATGGTCAGCAAACTAAATTGCACGAGATCACCATGGTTGTCGGTGAGTGGTTTTTATGCTTAACGTGCATAGAGGACTGTCAGAGGAAAATATTGCACCCAATTTTACTAAAAACTTCCTTCATTTAATCATTCTATGCGCTTATATAAAAGTGTATTGAAAATAATAGGGTCGCCCTTGACTTTTGACGAGTAGTATACTACGATAGGAAGAAGAATGGAGAAAGACCAGTGCTTTCCCAGTATAGATAACGCCTTCGTTGTATAACGCCGTAATGGCTAACACAAGATTTCTACTTGTCCTAATTCGTTCGTTCATAAATAAAATGCTTAGACTAAACAATACGGCGATAACCGTAGTTCTAAAAATAGAATGTGTAGTAAAATCTTCTAAACGACCTTGATTAAAAAAAACTAACATTAGTGCAAAATCGCACACAAGGTTAGCCTTGGAAAGACAGACGGGCTTAGAAAAGAGAGAGAGAGAGAGAGAGAGAGAGAGAGAGAGAGAGAGAGAGAGAGAGAGAGAGAGAGATAGACGGACTGTGGAACACGGTCACACAAGCAGCTCGCAGTGTGTTTAAAAATTAAACCAAGTCGCATGCAGTGCATGGCCAGATTTTTCAAATAAACAGTGATGAAAAAAACTAACGATACGATGTTAGGTTTAGAAAACAGGTTTAATTCTTATTAGGAAACCTGATATTTTACGTAGGGCTCCTGACTTTATACTGATAGTACAGTCGTAAAGGATTGAACAGGTGGTAGTTGAAATTAAACACTTAACATCGAAAAAAGATCGTATTCTTAACTACGCCACTTAGCCCCTTGAAAAGCATATATTCGTGTACAAGAAGGCTAGGGGACTAGGAATATGTAATAAATTATCTAAAAAGTCCATTAGATAATTACATATTGATAATAAAACATATAGAGAACAGAGATACTGTCAGGTTTGGTCATATCTGCTTGGGATGGAATTCCCTGAATTTTTGTTGAAACATAGTAGTGACAGGAAGTCTAAGATAGTAAGAGGGAGGCTATTGGCTGAACTTTGAAGTAAAAAGAAATTTAATTGGGTGACCTATGAATAACAAATAAATGCCTAGAAACGGAGTAAAAGTGAATGAAAATATTTGAATGACTGTGTACTCTTTTGAAAATATTCAAAACGATTGGCCAATGTACTGGATATTGGCAGAAGAAATCTTAGAGGGGACGCCATATCGTTACACATTGTGAGAGATGAGATCAGGCAGTGTTATTCAAAATTAAATATATATAACAGCCTAGACATACTGCAGATCAAACTGTGTCAGTCATCTTTAGTGTGTATTTCCTTACGAATTGTAGTAAGCTAGACATTTTTAATCTGTATTTTATATGAAAATTGAATGTGAAATGATAAATTATGTCCGTATATGTGTGGTTCAGTAGCACACCTGAGGCAAAGCCTAGATATTGCTCCACCATGTAAAAGATTGTCAGAGAGGAGTATAACTGCATATAAATATATTGGATTGCCATATAGTAACATAACACCTATCCTATTGTATGGAAGGGATTACAGCTGGAATTGCAGAGGCGTTGTAATCATTAGGGAGAGGAATACTGGTGTATATTGTCACATGAAAAGCTAGCAGTTGGCCTAAAGCGCTGAACTTTATGTTTGTTTGTACTGTCATGTACTTCAGTGTGGAATAATATCGTATATTAGTTATGAAGAAGGAGGCACAACCTTCTCATTTCAGGGACCGTGGTATAGATGGTGATATTGCATCGTCCGGTCTGAGTACTGCGTGATCCAGAAAGCTGGCAGCAGACTCCTTGCACAAGATAGTGGCCATTGTATATCTATGCTGAGAAATTGAGAAGCAAGCGAGCAGAGGATACAGGTTTCCTGCAGCTGCATTATGAGATAAGCGCTTGTCAGCACGAAATAGCTCAACCTTGAATAAAATAACCCTGAACTGAACTTTATTATATAAAAAGGGACAGAAATTTTAAAGAAACAGAATCTGTGAATCCTTCAATAAGATTTCCACCAGTAACAAACACATGAAGTCATGATGACAACCAACAGTCTAGCTATTAATGACAGTATTATCTCATAATATTACACAACAACACCACACTCATATTGCTATAACAGTCTATGACTGGATAAATATCCAGTGTATAAATACTTGTATATAAATATTGTGATTACATTTTTATTGTGATTCCTGATTCACAAATACAATAGAATCAGGAAAGATATTGAAATATCATTAATACATTTTAAAAACTTAACCCTTGACTTAATAAGATAGTCTTTTAGAGTGTTATGTGTTTGTGATTGTCAAAGTGCTGTAAATTGTGGAAATTATTAAAGCAATTGTGTATATGTCAGTTGGTTGTTATATACTTACACTTCATCACTATCATAACCCTAGACACTTAACGAAGCTATTATTCATTTATTCAAGAATAAGTCTGATTGAGATCGAAATGTGGTAGCAAGTAAGGTCTTCTGTATACACACCAAATTTATTATCTTCAGAAACCTTCACAGCTGATCTCATTCAGTACACTAAGTCCCCTATAAATATATTTATTTCCCAACTCACCACATATATTGGGGTCCTGTCCGGGATTTATAAAATTAAAAAGGTATTCTTGGGGGGAAAATAAATAAGGTTGAGCTCTCAGTGCTTGTGGTTGTCCTTAGTATAATTAGTCATAGATATAATTGCTTAGTTAGACATTGTATAAATTTGCATGTTAGAAAATGGCTGACCTGGCATAGTTTCAATCTGCTGCTGTGCAGGCTGCTAAAGAGCTGGGAATGGAGGGGCAAATTATGATTGCTTATGTCACAACAGAATGTGACAAATTTATTGAACGTGAAGAAAGAAAATTTGAAGCGGAAAGAAAGTTAGAGGCAGATAAAGAAATTAAGAGGCTGCATATTGAGGCTGACAAAGAGGCTAGGGCATTGGAGGCTGAGGCTAAAAGGTTACAGATGGAGGCTGAGGCTAAGAAGTTACAGTTGGAAGCAGAAGAAAAGAGATTAGCTGCAGAAAGAGAAGAAAAGAGACTAGCTGCAGAAAGAGAAGCAGAAGAAAAGAGATTAGCTGCAGAAAGAGAAGAAAAGAGACTAGCTGCAGAAAGAGAAGCAGAAGAAAAGAGATTAGCTGCAGAAAGAGAAGAAAAGAGACTAGCTACAGAAAGAGAAGCAGAAGAAAGGAGACAGGCTGCAGAAAGGGAAGCAGAAAAGGAGGAGAAGAGATTACAAAGGGAACATGAGTTACGACTAAGGGAGTAAGAATTTCAAGGCCATGCTCCTGAAAATGGTGCCAGTCCCTTTGCCTCAGATGCCACTGTTAGTCAGGGAGCCTCAACCTCAGCTATGAGCTTTCATTTAGACCATTTTGTCGAGAAAGACGATGACATAGAAAGTTACCTAAATAGATATGAACTTTTAGCTACCACGTATGGTTTAGAGAGAGAAAGGTGGAGCCTAAAGTTATCACAAGGGCTTCGGGGTACAGCTTATGAAGTTTTTGCCAAGATGAGCCGAGATGACCAAGACAATTATGACATGTTAAAGCAGGCTTTTTTGTTAAGATATGAAAAAAATGGAGAATTTTATAGAAAAAGGTTCAGGAATGCAAAACTACTGCCAGGTGAGACATATCACCAGTTCTCTGCACGGTTAGAGACATACTTGGAGAAATGGACTGCTCTGGGGAAAACCCAAGATCTTAAGGAAATGATCCTTATAGAGCAGCTAAGAGAGTCCATGGCTCCAGACCTGAGAAAGTTTCTCATGGAACAAGATGCAGAGAGGCTGGGTGAGTTACTAAATGTCGCTGAAAGATATCAGGCAGCTCAAGCAGAGGTAACTGGAAATAAAAAGAAACAGGTAGACAATTTTAAGGCACCACAAAACTTTAACAAGTTTGATCATAGAGATCAGAACAAAGGTAAGCACCAGTTTGATAGGCCACGGTATGATAATAAAAATAAAACCCCACAATTCGATGAAAGGAAATTTGATGAAAGAAAATCTTTCAACCAAGGAAAGAAGTGGTGTAAAGTTTGTCGGATGAACAATCATACCACCGAAAATTATAGAAAGAAACCTGTGTACATGGCCACGCTTCAGGTCAGGTCAACCTCTAGAAAGGAGGAGGAACCACCAAAAATTATGTCTCGTAAAGAGTGGAGAAAGGCACAGGCTGAAGATAGGTCACTGAAGCCGTGTTTTGACAAACTCCAAAAACTCCATACCCCTCCTAGAAAAGGAGAATTCTATTTGGATGATGGACTGCTTTACAGAACGGTTATAGCAGGATCATACGGGTGTGCACAGGTAGTAGTGCCATCGAAATATAGGGCACAAATTATGAGACAAACACATGTTCTAGACGGTGGACATCTGAGGATGCGTCGCACCTGTTCAATGACATCTATGTTTTATTACTGGCCAGGAGTGGTTGATGACATAAGAAAATTTGTCGAGGACTGTGACCAGTGCAATAAAGAAAATTTCACAGGGTGGAAAAATAATAACCATATGCAAGAGAAGCATTATGGCAAACCTGGGCCAGAAAATACAGAGGGAACACCCACTCGTGGGAAAATGAATCAGGACCTAGACTCGCCACGAAGCAAACGTAGGCCTGAATATAAGAAGAAAAATAATTATAATAAAGTGGACAAAGTGGAATGGGAGCCCCTTTTTCACAGTCAGTCTTCACTTGGATGTTTTACAATGGCCACGATGTAGCGAGTACCAAGAGATGTCTTACCCCAGAATAAGCTCACAAACCCTCGGTCGGACTTATGTGAACTGGAGGAAGATAAAAGAGAGAGAAAATCTCTCACAAGGAATTTAAAGTGGGGAGAAAAACCCAAGAAAAAAATTGGTAGCGGTCGATTTGTGAATGATGATTCTAGGAAGAAAAATCATCACTATAATGCTTCCAAGGGAAAAGACCATAGAGTACATTCCCGGAAAAACTAATGTGGTGAAAATTTCTAATACCCATGTATAAATTAGAACATAAATGTAAAGCCGAACGAAATACTACGATAGGAAGAAGAATGGAGAAAGACCAGTGCTTTCCCAGTATAGATAACGCCTTCGTTGTATAACGCCGTAATGGCTAACACAAGATTTCTACTTGTCCTAATTCGTTCGTTCATAAATAAAATGCTTAGACTAAACAATACGGCGATAACCGTAATTCTAAAAATAGAATGTGTAGTAAAATCTTCTAGACGACCTTGATTTAAAAAAAAACTAACATAGTGCAAAATCGCACACAAGGTTAGCCTTGGAAAGACAGACGGGCTTAGAAGAGAGAGAGAGAGAGAGAGAGAGAGAGAGAGACAGACTGTGGAACACGGTCACACAAGCAGCTCGCAGTGTGTTTAAAAATTAAACCAAGTCGCATGCAGTGCATGGCCAGATTTTTCAAATAAACAGTGATGAAAAAAACTAACGATACGATGTTAGGTTTAGAAAACAGGTTTAATTCTTATTAGGAAACCTGATTTTTACGTAGGGCTCCTGACTTTATACTGATAGTACAGTCGTAAAGGATTGAACAGGTGGTAGTTGAAATTAAACACTTAACATCGAAAAAAGATCGTATTCTTAACTACACCACTTAGCCCCTTGAAAATCTTATATTCGTGTACAGGAAGGCTAGGGGACTAGGAATATGTAATAAATTATCTAAAAAGTCCATTAGATAATTAGATATTGATAATAAAACATATAGAGAACAGAGATACTGTCAGGTTTGGTCATATCTGCTTGGGATGGAATTCCCTGAATTTTTGTTGAAACATAGTAGTGACAGGAAGTCTAAGATAGTACGAGGGAGGCCATTGGCTGAACTTTGAAGTTAAAAGAAATTTAATTGGGTGACCTATGAATAACAAATAAATGCCTAGAAACGGAGTAAAAGTGAATGAAAATATTTGAATGACTGTGTACTCTTTTGAAAATATTCAAAACGATTGGCCAATGTACTGGATATTGGCAGAAGAAATCTTAGAGGGGACGCCATATCGTTACACATTGTGAGAGATGAGATCAGGCAGTGTTATTCAAAATTAAATATATATAACAGCCTGGACATACTGCAGATCAAACTGTGTCAGTCATCTTTAGTGTGTATTTCCTTACGAATTGTGGTAAGCTAGACATTTTTAATCTGTATTTTATATGAAAATTGAATGTGAAATGATAAATTATGTCTGTATGTGTGTGGTTCAGTAGCAAACCTGAGGCAAAGCCTAGATATTGCTCCACCATGTAAAAGATTGTCAGAGAGGAGTATAACTGCATATATATATATATATATATATATATATATATATATATATATATATATATATATATATATATATATATATATATATATATATATATATATATACACACATATATATATACATATATATATATTGGATTGCCATATAGTAACATAACACCTATCCTATTGTATGGAAGGGATTACAGCTGGAATTGCAGATACGTTGTAACCATTAGGGAGAGGAATACTGGTGTATATTGTCACATGAAAAGCTAGCAGTTGGCCTAAAGCGCTGAACTTTATGTTTGTTTGTACTGTCATGTACTTCAGTGTGGAATAATATCGTATATTAGTTATGAAGAAGGAGGCACAACCTTCTCATTTCAGGGACCGTGGTATAGATGGTGATATTGCATCGGGTCTGAGTACTGCGTGATCCAGAAAGCTGGCAGCAGACTCCTTGCACAAGATAGCGAAAATTGTATATCTATGCTGAGAAATTGAGAAGCAAGCGAGCAGAGGATACAGGTTTCCTGCAGCTGCATTATGAGATAAGCGCTTGTCAGCACGAAATAGCTCAACCTTGAATAAAATAACCCTGAACTGAACTTTATTATATAAAAAGGGACAGAAATTTTAAAGAAACAGAATCTGTGAATCCTTCAATAAGATTTCCACCAGTAACAAACACATGAAGTCATGATGACAACCAACAGTCTAGCTATTAATGACAGTATTATCTCATAATATTACACAACAACACCACACTCATATTGCTATAACAGTCTATGACTGGATAAATATCCAGTGTATAAATACGTGTATATAAATATTGTGATTACATTTTTATTGTGATTCCTGATTCACAAATACAATAGAATCAGGAAAGATATTGAAATATCATTAATACATTATAAACACTTAACCCTTGACTTAATAAGATAGTCTTTTAGAGTGTTATGTGTTTGTGATTGTCAAAGTGCTGTAAATTGTGGAAATTATTAAAGCAATTGTGTATATGTCAGTTGGTTGTTATATACTTACACTTCATCACTATCATAACCCTAGACACTTAACGAAGCTATTATTCATTTATTCAAGAATAAGTCTGATTGAGATCGAACTGTGGTAGCAAGTAAGGTCTTCTGTATACACACCAAATTTATTATCTTCAGAAACCTTCACAGCTGATCTCATTCAGTACACTAGACCCCTATAAATATATTTATTTCCCAACTCACCACAGCTGCCCAAGAGTCGCTGAAACTGATGGAGGTAATCGGATACACACAAACGAATAGGCAAGGATTTGGTCATGGGGACATCCGCTGGTGGTCCAAGGCATTAAGCAGGGAGCGTAGAGACATGGTAGTTCAGGAGATACGAGGAGCTGAGAATGATAAGAGGTTGCAAAAAGCAGTGCAGCAGGCCCAACAAGGCCAATGGACAACATAGGAAGGAGCCCTGCAGAGGTTTTTGACATGGAACGATATATGGCATATGGCACCTCTTAGGCTCAGCTTCGTTGTTAGATCAATGTATGACCTCCTGCCATCGGCCACAAACCTTATGAGATGGGGAAAGTCGGATGATGAGCAGTGTCCCCTGTGCCATGGGAGGCAGACACTTGAACACATGCTCTCAGCTTGCATGGTGTCATTAGGGCAAGGGCGATACACATGGCGCCACAACAAAGTGCTAAATGAGCTGGCTGCGACAATATATCTTGCAAGGATGAAGGCGAATAGCAATGTCAGGCCAAACACCTCAAACACATACTTTCTGAGAACAGGAAAGTCAGCCCACCCAAAACCGAGTAAATCAGGTAGCAGTGTACCATCTCTCCTTGACTGTGCAAATGACTGGAAGATGGCGGTAGACCTACCTGGACGAGGGGCATATCCAGAGAGTATCAAGAAATCTCGAAGACAGCCGGATATAGTGCTGCATTCTTTATCATCGCACCAGGTTATATTGATCGAACTGACCGTGCCATTTGAATCCAGATTGGAAGAGCAACATTTGTTAAAAGCGGCCAAGTATAGTGATCTGGCCGCGGATCTGAGACACGATGGGTTCACTGCAAGGGTCATGGCTGTTGAGGCGGGTGCAAGAGGGCTCGTGGCTGCATCAGTGTATCATTTATTGAAACTGTTGGGGCTGAGGGGACAGTCGAGAACAAGGGCACTGAAGAGGCTTAGTGAAACTACGGAAAAAGGCATGCTGGCTGTGGAACAACCGCAATGGGCTATGGAACTCGGGACAATAAACTCTGCGGTACAGAAAACATCAGGAATTTGTTTAAGTCCACAATACGTTGAGTTTTTCGGTGTACTGGTGAAAGGGCTGTGACTGACGGGCAACACGCGGCGTATATTATAGGAGGTGTTGGTCACATAATTACAGTTGCTAGTGCGCAGTGGCTAGCCTCGTCGGCTTCGCGCAGGTGTGTCTGTCCCTAGTCGTGGTGTGCGGCGGAACGAACGGAATAATTTGTCTTCTCTTTGTTACTTTCACAATTGCCTCCACGGCAGGCGGAGTTGTGGATTTTAAAGTTGCTACCAAAGGGAAATGGGTTCATTTTCGATACAAGACAACAGGAGGCTGAGACACTTGGGAGTCATGACCCAAGTGCCCCCCCCTCCCCCCCACCCCCTTTAGAGTGTAAAGGAGTAGACAGGGCCGAAACACTTGTTCGACGGGGGGACTACTTCTGATATCAGATTGCTTCCTGTTGTATCGCTCTGTATAGAGTTTCCTATCATCAAGTAGGGCTGCACCGAACAGTGGTTTTTACTATTCGGCAGAATGCGAATAGAGTCCTTTAACTATTCGGCCGAATACGAATACGAATACTGAGTGAATGTTGAGTATAAAAAGTTGTGTTCAATATGTCTACTGACATTTTTATTAATTATACAGCGTTACAAAAAAAAAAAATGGGCAAATATCTTTTTTTAATTGCTGCATGAAACATGCATTACCTTTAAACATGCCGTCTTACGGCATGGGCACACTAAGCAGTGCCCAGGGGCCCCACGATTCTAGGGGCCCCATGCTGGGATGCTACCATATTGTTCATAAGACATCATTTTTATTCCCGTGGGTGGGTAGGGCTGGTAGTGGCGCAGTGCATTGCTTTGCCCAGGGCCTACAATGCTGTTAAGACGGCCCCGCCTTAAAAAAAAAATAAACACAAGTCTCTCAACATTCTCTGCCAAAATGGCAACATCTGTTATCTGAAAACGTGTTGTCAGCAGTGCTGAACAGAAATTTACTATTCATTTTTGATGGCAGCGTACTATTCGAGCGATTACGAATAGTTCATTCAATGCATTATTCGGCACCGAATCGAATACGAATCGAATATTCGGTGCAGCCCTAATTACAAGAGAACGTAATTGATTAGTGTAGTCTTCCTGCAGAACATGCTAAAGTGGCGGGTACACGCTCCATTAGGAGTGCAAAAAAAAAAAAAAAAAAAAAATTCAGTGGCCTACTAAGAGGGTGCGAGGAAGGGGCGTTCCACCCACGGGTGACAGGCGGGAACGGGGTGCCGTCAGCCACTTTTATGATAGTGCGTACTTTTAAAAATATACTTGCAACTGTGTTTCTTTTTAAAGGGAGAGGGGTGCCAATGGTAGGATCTGCCCCGGGTGCCAAATACTTAAAGTACGCCTCTGATGACGAACTGTCTGTATGTCTTGGCGTTTTACAGATGTGGAGGAATACGTGCTGCAGTGGCGTATCCTGGTAATGCAAGCTAGGCGTGCTGCTACTTAAAGTGAATATGTACGCCTACTATTTAACCCCTTCCCCTCTTAATTTAAAAACCAACTATATTCAATTACGCAACGATAGTTATTAGGGGTATGTGTCAATTATCTCCGAAATACTAATTAACTTACAACTTGAAACTCACTGTCACTGTAATAATCTGCATTCCCGGCAACTAACAAAAATTAATCACAAAAAACACTGGACGGACACAGCCGATTTTTACAACTCGAGAGCTGCAAGACCACCGCACGCATGTTCGTATTGTATTGACGTATCTGGCCATGACCCCGATCCACACAAACCAGTCTTCAAACGTAAAACCGAAAGGTGCAGCACGCATAGTGACGGAATTACCCGAGAAACTTCGGGCGATTGCTACCAACCAAAAAAACTGCACTATAAAACGCGTCTGGGAAACTGAAACTAGATATAGTCGTAGATTCTATGCGGGAAAATCCGTTATCCTGATGCGTGCGGTCCGAAAGCAGAACATTATAAGAGAAATATTTTATAGAATAATACATTAAATTTTTATTTTTGTAGTGGTTTTTGATGTTATTGTATGGTTGTTATGTTACCTAGTGTGCTGGATGAGGTCAGCTGTGAAGGCTCCTGAGATAAAAGTTTATGTGAGTTACAGAAGGCCTTTCTGCTACCACTTACGACCTCAAACAGACCTATTCTACTATTATGAATGTTAGCTACGTTAAAAGTCTAGGGTACTGAATGGTGATGTGTAGGTAATAACATACACAGACACACACATGTAAATACTAAGTCTAATAATAATACTAATAATAAACTGTATGATAAACTGAACTAACACTGGTTTTTAGAATTTAAGTTTGATAATTTTTTTAATTTATTAGTCCTGAACCAATTGTTTCTTTTGGTCAGGACATATGAAACAATATGTATTTATCAATCAAATTGCATATATATATTTAATAACACTGACAAACAACATTTTTCTTTCTTATATAAGAATAAGTGTTCTTAGGTCAGTTTCTTGCGCTGATTTCAAATTTGAAATCCGTTTATCTCTATCACATCGGGTTCTTAAGATATTTGTGAATAAATATATTTTTGGGAAACCGTTATTTGCTCTATTTCATTTTTACTATATAACTTATTAAAAATTAATAAAATGCAAAATAATTCTACTTTTTATACTGCTAAACGATGCATGACATATGTTACGCTATTTTTCAAATAGTTACTGTATTTTGAAATAATTCTGAGCGAAATATGGCTTCTAGAAGTTGTAGAAATTCGGCTGATCTGTTCTGTTATGTGTGCGGATACTTTACCGATCGTGTTCACCAGAAAAACTTTACACCATTACTAAAGAAAGCATATGAACTTTATTTCGATTCGAAAGTTGATGATGCAAATAAATCTTGGAAGCCAAATGCAGTTTGTTTGACTTGTGCAAATACATTGGCAGGTTGGTTACGAAAATCGCCGAAGCATAAGTCGATGCCTTTTGGAGTGCCAGTAATATGGCGTGAACCGACAAATCACGCTACTGACTGTTACTTCTGCTTGACAAATATCCATGGTTTCACTTTTAAAACTAGAAAGTCTGTGGTTTATCCAAATATTGAATCGGTTTCGAAACCAGTGCCTCATGATCCAATCACGTGTCCGATCCCAGTTCCACCAGAACAATATCCGTTGGACGTGAATGAACCATCAGAAAGTGATAGTTTACCTGCTTTAGAAACTAATTCTGACTCGGATTATATACGGGTGAATGATGGTGTTCACTTAATTAACCATTCAGAACTTTCAGATCTAATACGTGATCTCGCTCTTACCAAAGGACATGCGGAATTACTCGGTTCACGACTCAAAGAATTGAATCTTTTAGCGCCCAATACTCCGATATCTAAATTTCGTCATAGACACAGAGAACTTGTTCAATACTTTGAGATGGATGACGACATTTGCTATTGCAAAGATGTAAACGGTCTAATGGTGCACCTCGGTCATGAGCACATAGTCAACGAATGGCGACTTTTCATCGACTCTTCCAAGACTAGTCTAAAAGCCGTGTTATTGCATAACGGAAATTTATTTTCATCAATTCCAGTCGCCTACTCTGTTCATATGAAAGAAACTTATGACAATATGGCTATACTTTTGGCAAAAAATAAAGTACAATGACTACCAATGGCGGATTTTTGGAGACCTAAAGGTCATTGCAATTCTCACGGGCATGCAGACTGGGTATACTCAATTTTGTTGCTTCCTATGTGAATGGGACAGCCGCAACAGACAGGAACATTATGCAAGAAAGGTGTGGCCTATCAGGGATCGTATGCAGCTCGGGCATAAAAATGTAATACACGAGCCATTAGTTAACAAAGACAGCATCATTTTACCACCGTTACATATAAAGTTGGGGCTCATGAAGAATTTCGTAAAAGCGTTAGATAAAACGAGCAAAGCTTTCACTTATCTTCGAGAAAAGTTTCCGCAAGTTAGCGATGCAAAGATAAAGGAAGGTATCTTTGTAGGACCTCAGATTAGGAAAGTTATTGCAGACAAACAATTCGAGAACTTGTTACATGGTAGTGAACTTCGCGCAAGGATGGCATTCAAATCGATCGTCGATAACTTTCTGGGAAATCACAAATCTGTCGACTATGTGCATATTGTTAAGCAGTACATAGATGCATACAGAATTATGAGCTGTAACATGTCCCTCAAAATCCATTTGCTCGATTCGCATCTTGACTTTTTCCCTGACAACCTTGGCGAAGTCAGCGATGAACATGGAGAACGATTCCATCAAGATATCGCCGTAATGGAGTCACGTTATCAAGGACGGTAGAGTGTGACCATGCTTGCCGATTATTGTTGGATGCTTCATTGCGATGTACCACATGCCATTCACCGACGAAAGTCGACTGCAAAGAAATTCAAGCCTACATAACTGTTATACTTCTTGTACGAATGATGTTGTAATACTGTATGCTATTGTTAAAAAACTTTAATTGCGTATTTCTAGAGATCCCGACCTGATAGAGAAAAACGGTTTGCAGATTTAAAAACAGCGCATTAAAATTGACCAGAAAAACAAAGAAATGTTAGAGAAAGAAAAAAAAAATTTTTTTTTTGTTAGCCAGTGTAATCAAATGAAATTTTTATACATAGATATATTCTTACATTGGTTAATATTAATAATATCTACAATGTCCTGGGAAAACTAGCACTGGATGTTTAGTTGGGGTGGCGTCATCATGCCCAATCTATGTTTACAAAGTTCATTGTCCTTGACATATGGACTGATATTAGTGTTTATATAACAAGATTTTATTTCTTTAATGATGGTGGACACAGTTGATGAATCTACAGCAGGCCAGGTTTGCACTTAACTGGCCTGTGACGATGTAGTACAGAATTCTGGTGGCCCACTCCTCTCAGTAGCTGGAGTAAAATGTTAGGCTGCACAGGCATCCGCTCTTGTACTTCTACAAAAGCATCTGGCACAAGCGTAGTGCCACACCACTCTTACACACAACACAGCAAAACAACATTACACAGATTGGGTCAGATCTCTCTGACCAACTTAGCACATCTCACCCAGTTGTTATCAAATAGTACCAGTTTCCCAAGACTGCATTGCATCCAAAATATGTTCAATAGTTTCCTCTTCCATTCAATAAGGTGGGTGATATGTTCCCACTGATCTCAAATAGATCCGCCTTCCATAGTCTTAGATAGGTTTTCATATATTATTTATTTGTCTCTAGGCCCTGGACTGCGGCTGGGGACCTAGAGTAAACACTCACTTGTCGTAATCATTTTTCATGATATGGCAGTATCAATCACTCAAAATATTAAAATAAACCAGATAAATGCTTTTTCCCTTACCACAATTCAGAATTGAGAACACAGTTACTTAGTACTAGCAAAACTCAGCTGAGCTGCTGGCTAGATTAGGGCGTCCCACTGATTTTTATTTAATATTTCCTGGAAATCACCTCTAGCAGTAACGAACTGTGTCAATGGACAGTCATCTATAAAATGGCACAAGCGAGCGTCTGTCTTTCAGTACTATAAAAACTTCTGGCATTTTAGATTCAAACACGTGTTCAGACCGTCATAATAATTTTTTTCTTTTATCTCCGTTTCCCTCCCGTCTAAAAGGGTAAACCGTTTAGTCTGCATGTTCCAACTAGTTAGTTTCAATGGCGCTAGGAAACGCTGGCGTAGGTGAAGAAGCCTCGGCATATCTTGCCTATATTTTTATCCTTACGTGTTATCTTACCCGTTATCTTTATAATTGGAGGTATTTTAACGTTGCATCACTGTAATTTTCACCACAATTTTCCTTCGGGCATAGGTGTGCGCAGCACGCACAGCACACATAGAGAATACGCCACTAACGTGCTGACAACAACGTTCCTGTCATCATCATATTCTTGTGCGATCCATATCGAGCATAGAGCCACAATTGTTGCTGCCCCCCCCCCCCCCCCCCTTGCAAGAAGTTTGCCTAAAGCATTCACATGCTCCTGTAGTAGTGTTTCCTGTAGTAATCTGTTACCTACCATCAGTAGGTGATCATGTCCCTCCACAACTTCCTACCTCCATCAGTGTTTATCACTACTTTTGTTGACATTTTTCCATGCCAACATGGCAAACAGCATAGTATCTTCTCGCGTTGTGTTAATTTATCTCTGTTTTCCTTCAGTACTTTCAGGTGTCACGACATTTCCCAACGTTCTTCTTCTCCTCTTTAAATGTCCAAAGTAAGTTGGTGATCGAATGTTTCCTTCTAACGTAACTTATAAGCATCCTTTGTGCAATGGTTTGTTTCAGGACCTCTTCGTTAAATCTTTTTAACTGTCTGAGTTCTGAATCAGAAGAATCGATAATCAATAACCTATAATCTTCATCACTGTCGTTTCCGGTGCACAATTGAATAAGTAGCGATTCATGTTCAGCCGTTGTTGTTCTTGTTAATGGTCTAGTACAACATGGTACAACAGTATATAACATGAACTAAAATTAAAACATAAGGATCAATTATGGTGTGAGGATAACGGGTAGTCAGATGGAGTGCTCGTGTAGATGGTGGCAGATAGTTGGTGGATTTGATGTAGTCTCGGACACCTCCAGGATTTCTCACCCCTTTTCACTTTGGTAACAGCAGGGCAGTTGTGAGAGACTTTACTTTGTTTGTTATTTGTTTGTTTTTTCTTGTTTGTATTAGTTTTTTATTTGTTTTTTATTTGTTTGTTTCTTGGAAAGGGAGTATCACGGAAATACATTCACACAATTTTGGTTTTGATTTACTATATTTGGACTCAGTGGAGGGCAGAAGAAGATGCTACATTTGGATATCGGAGATCTGATTTTGTTGTCTTGAATTTATTACACTATATATGTCCTAATTATAACCCATTTAGGGTTGCACGGGATACTTTGTTTAAAAAAAAATAATCTAGCGGCGTTTGGGTTCTCGCCCTGCAGCCCAAGGCCATGTAGTGATATCTGCATGTTTTCGCAAGTTGTTTTATTTCTCCGTACAAGTTCCACTTATCTGGCCTCAGAGGAAGGAGCATTTTCCTAACATTATCGAGTGCTGGGCACTCAAAGATAGTGGTCAACAGTTTCGTAGGGGTAATTACATAGCTTGCACTCTGGAGAGTGTTGTGGTTGGGTTCTCTAACTTTGCTTGCGATGATTTCAATACGAGGTAATTTCAGCCATAACAAGTTTGTTTACAATAAGCTGTTGCTTATTGTATTAAAACTAGCCCTATATGACAGAAAAAAATCGCGTGTATAAACACAACTTTTTGTGCTTATACACGCGACTTACCAAAAAGAGTTTTTTGGTACAGACATTAGAAATATTGCCGTATTTTCGAACCGACACACACTCCACTTGAAGTGGCGTGCTATATACAAAGAGCTAAGCTCTTATATGTGTACGGTACCCGAAAATACGTTATGAAATCAGCGAACCAATGAAATTGAACTGCGTACAAAAGAAATTAAATTTCCCAAAAATATGATAATCAATAGACATAAAATCCCAGCTTTTTCTGTCAGTAACGCTAAGAGATGCAACTGTGGTTGAATGTTAGACATTAATTGTATTGTTTCCCGTATATGTACTCTCCCGAAAGTAGTAACACTCGACAAAGAAAAGTGCGCAAATGACGGTGTGCAAGAACAGTTTGATTATACTGTATGGACAGAATTCAACAACACAACTGATAAACAGTACATGAACTGGAGACAGGAAGAAGCGGAGATCCATGATTTAAGTTGTACCAGATTAAAACAACAGAAAGTCAAGATGCTCTTCTGTCATGTTCAGACTTTTAAGATCAGATGTAAAACAAATATTTTGGTTTTTTTAAATACTTTTGAATAAGTAAAATTGCCGTTAGTTATTGGTGCTTTTGAATTTAATTCCCGTCTTATGACGGGCTTTTACACTGGTAATAAAATAAACACGGTCGTTCATTCAATTTAGTGCGTACTAATTTTTGTCACTGGGAAAAAAATAGATTGAACATTGGTTTCTGGAATTCTGAACAATCATCTGTTAAGGGTAGAAGCTACAGCCCATTTTAAATCAAAACAGCACAAAAATGAAATATTGGGATTAGTCTATAATCGGATAATTTATATTTCCCTGAATCTAAATCTGTGAAAATCATTTGTCAGATCACGTGCTAAGTCGGTGTATTTTAATTTTGTATATATTATTTTCTTCAGAAATTGTGCTTTTTCTAGGAAGAAAACCAAGATTGTTTCGGAACCGTGTACTTTTAACTTGCATATTTTCTTTTCAGTCAATATGAGATTTGGCACACATACTTTCCATAGGACAATAAAACTTTTGTCAGATCCAAATTTTGATATCTTATCAAAATGTTGATCTATTGCAATTAATATTGAAACATTTTGAAGAAAAAAAAATACTTACTATTTTTAGGTACAAACTTTAAAGTTCAAAATCTCAGGATCTACTAAAGTTATCAAAATCCAATCTGACAAAAGTTTTAAAATGTAACGATAAACATTCTGTTAAAATTTGGTAGTGATAGATTAATAAAAAAAAATTTTTTTTAAGCCGTAGCAAATTGAAATAGAACAATATAATCCAATATTATTGAATTTAGAAGATCTCAGAGTAGTTCTCCACAAACTTTGTCAACGATTCAAAAGTCTTGTGATCCAGTGGATCCCATCTCATTGTAACATCGCCGGCAATGAAGAGGCTGACAGAATGGCAAAAGAAGGTTCACATCTACCCCAGCCTGATGCAAGCATAACTTTTGAGGAGGCAAAGAGTTTTATCAGAATCAGTTACAGAAACAAATGGAATGTAGAACATACAGGGCACACACAGAATGATGCTTACTACCAGCTCCACAGAAGAGAACAAGTGGTAATCTTCAGACTCCGCACTGGCCACAACAGATTGAGATACCATCTATTCAACAAGCTAAAGATAGGAATTACCGATCAGTGTAACTGTGGCACTGATAAAATGACTGCTGAACATCTGCTTCAAAGTTGCCCCTTATATGTGGTACAGAGAAAGTGCATATGGCCGACGCCAGCTCCTTTCGTGGAAAACCTTTACGGGGATTCAAATAGCCTCAAACTGACTACTGCTTTCTTTGAGAACATTCAGGTGGACGTCTGAGAGTGTACGAAGAAGAAGAAGAAGAATTTAGAAGTAATGCGTGCTTTAGCAGTGTTTCGCGGACATGCATCGTAGTGTGCAAGCAGGGCTGGATTAACCATTAAACAAAATAAGCATGTGCTTAGGGCACTATGGGAAGGGGGCACCACAGAAATCTTAAGGAATATATAAGTCAGTCACTCGGTCCGTCAGTTAATACATGAATCAGTCCGTTAGTAAGTTACACATTTAATATTTCGTCAGTGGGGGTTCTTATAAAAAAAATTAATCATAACAACCAAAAGCCTCATGCTTTAACATCCCCCCCCCCCCCCCCCTTTAAAAATTTTTTTATTATTTTTATTTTGTTTATAATTGTCTATGCGTTTTGCACCTCAAATAGTGTGACAGTTGCTAATTACAATCGATATTTGCACAATACGATGCATGCCCACGAAACACTACTGAAGGGAAATAATTCCAAGTGAATACTCTGTGCGGAATGATTGGCAACGTTCTTTTGGAGATTACTCAATTATTATGTATAACTGTCGCGCAGGCTAGAGTAAACAGCTCGTGAGCACCACAAGAGGAGGAAGGTTTAAAAATAATCGCCATGCAAAATTTGAGCGATAATCAGTGCTTCGTTAAGCAAACGTTTCTCATTGTGGTCTCCCTTAGTGTTAACGGTCAATCTTGCGTACTTAAAATAGGTTTCATCGCGTGTTGCCATGAAACAGACGCATTCACTACTCATCGATTTTGTTGATTTTTCGTACTATACACCAAAAGAGCAATGATTCAGAATAAAGAAATAGAAGCAACTAATGTTTCCGGTGTCCAGAGTGGAATTGTTCCAAAAATTGTTGAAGTAATTTTTAAGCAACTTTGTTTTATATAGGCCTAGGCCTACGTCATTGTTACTTTGACCAGTAGGATTATACATTTTATGTAGGCCTAATGTGTATTTCTGTGCGTTTATAACAGCATTGTCAGTTTGTATAGCCTAAACTTTTCGGACTGTATATATATATTGTCTTTGAATCAGGTTGACCATTTCAACAGAAGGACGTGTGTACGATTTCGTCCAAATGTCTATAGATCCGGCGGCAAGTTAAGTCGCCAACTTCGTTGGGTTGGAATTAGGGTTTGTGTTAGGTTTAGCTAGAGTTTTTCTTCTTCAAGTACAATGCCTTGTGGCGCAGGAGATCATGTCTCTCCACAGCTTCCTGTCTCCAGTACATTTTATCAGTTCAAGGTCAAACTGTCCAGTATTTGCTGTTTTTGTCTTCCACTATCTTTTTTCCCCTTCAATCTTACCTGTTGTTATGATATATTCCAGCTTTCCTCTTCTCATAACATACCCAAAAAAGTGGATTGCTTCTTTCTAACGTCTGAAATAAGTTTTCTTTGCGCATTGGCTTCTTTCAGGACATCCTCAGTACTCTTCTTGGCTGTCCATGGTATTTTAAAGATTTAGAGTTAGGATTCTTAAACCTTTTTCTAACCCTTACGTCTTATTACTGCGTCTCTGAATTTTTTTTTCCTTCAAAGGCTGTATTGATCTGAGCGATAGGGCACATAGAGATTAGCATGATTATAATATTATCAATATTAGTTATTCAAACAGGTTAACATATATTTTTAATATCACTAATTCAGTAATGTACATTTTTTTCTTTACATCAGCCAAAAAGACGCAAGGCAAAAATTGTGGTGTGGTAAGCAACCTTTCTCATGTTTTCTTTAATAATTTCATTTTTAATGTCTTTGTCAAAGCATCAATATTGCATGTTTACTCCCGTGATATTTTCAAACATTCACAGTAGCCCAAATCACTTCATTAGAGAAGTTCAATTTAGCTATTTTTTGTTTAAGCACATGTACAGTAATTACTAACTACAGCAGTTAAAGAAAAGTGAGAAGGCACTGGCTGATTTACCTTCTATGGAAGTTGAATGCTGTCCTAGGAAAAAAACGGGCAAAAACAGCTGATCTACCTCTGTGGGGGAACCCTTTGTAGAAACTCCATTCACCAAATAAAAAAAATTGTCTAAGCCTAAGATGGCATTTACACAGGTGGAGGGACAGACAATGACATAAAAATTAGAATAAAAAAAGGCTAGAGGAGCTTTCATTGCATTTCGAAATATCATCAGCTGCCATCATGAAGGTTGGCTGTAATGGATCTCCAACGTCTTCTGTCTCTTGTCTTGGTGGTGCACTCTGATAGACTCTTTCCTGTCCATCTCTTGATGTTATCTTCCCACTTATAGCGCTGTCTTCCCCTTGCACGTTTGCCTTCACCTCTCCCTTCTATTATGGTCTTCTGCCAGGTGTTATGCCTTTTTATGTGGCCAAAGTATTTTAGCTGCCGAACTTTGATCTCCCTCATTAGTTCTCTTTTCATACCTAGATTTTTTAGGACCTCCTTATTTGTTTTCTTCTCTTTCCATGAGATACGCCCCATTCTTCTATATATCCACATTTCTTACTTACTTACTTACTTAGTCGTTCCCCTTCTACCGTGAAGTGTAGAGGTTTGGAAGAGAGAGCGCCAGACCATTCTATCCACATTTCAAGAGCCTCAATTCTTTCTTCCAAATGCTTATTCATCGTCCATGTTTCTACTTACTTACTTAGTCGTTCCCCTTCTTCCGTGAGGTGTAGAGGTTTGGAAGAGAGAGCGCCAGACTATCCTATCGGCTGTCTTCCTCCTTGCCTGATTCCATTCTAGTCCTCGGTCCTTCAAAGATTGTTTAATGTTGTCCTCCCAGCAGACTCTGGGTCGTCCTCGGGGTCTGGATCCTTGGCTCTTTGTTTCCCATGGTTGTCTTGGTATCGATCTTCTCCCATTCTGCAGACATGGCCAAACCATCTTAGTTGGGACTGTTCTACTTGGGTCTGCAGGGGGTAGGATTTAAGGCCTTGACGTATCTTCTGGTTGCGTACCATGTCTCTTCTTGTTACTTCAACCACCTTCCTCAGATACCTCATTTCTGAGGTTTGGATCTGGCTTTTATGGGTTGTAGTTATTGCCCATGACTCGCATCCATATGTCAAGACTGGGACATAGGTAGAGCGGTATACAGCCATCTTCGTTTTCTTACCAACCTCTCTTTTGCTGAGGAATCCTCGATTTATGGCCTGAAAAAGTCTCCCAGCTGCTGCTTTTTGAGTGGCCAACTCTTCTTTGATGCCTCCCTTTCGGTCTATAATAGCTCTGAGGTATTTAAAGTGGTCGACCTGCTCCAGGACCTGTTCTCCCAGCTTAATCTGATGTCTTCTTTCCTCTCGTGATATCACCATGGATTTTGTTTTAGAGCTGCTAATGACCATCCCTCTCTTCTCCAGCTCTTCCTTCCAGACTTGCAGGTTGGATTGGAGATGTGCCTCTGATTTAGCAATCAGGGCAACATCATCAGCAAATGCCAGCTCCGAAATATAGACCTGTCTCATCTTCCAGTACCCCAATGAATACTTTCTTGTTCTCTCCTTACATGCCTTGATGACATCGTCCATAAGGAGTATGAAGAGGTAAGCTGATAGGATATCACCTTGTCTTACACCAGTGGTGGTCCTGAACTCTTCTGACTTATGGTTTGCTGTCCTCACATAATTTCTGCAAGACTTGTAGAAGCTCTGTATAGCATGAATCAGAGGTGCTGGAATATTCTTCCTTGCCAAACAGTCCCAAAGTTTGCTCTAGGGGACCCTGTCAAACGCCTTTTCCAGATCTGTGAAACAAAGATGCATCTCACTCTTATACTCAAGGGCCTTTTCACTCAGCTGTCTGAGTGTGAAGATTAGGTCTTGAGTACTTCGGTTTGCTCGGAATCCGCACTGGACCTCATCCAATTGTGGCTCAGCTAGACATCGGAGTCTCTGCTCTAGGATTCTAGAGTAGATTTTACCAGGGACACTGAGAAGGGATATGCCTCTATGGTTTCCACACTGTCGATTGTCACCCTTTTTGAAAATTGGTGTTATGATGGCAATCTCCCAATCCTTTGGAATGGTCTTGTTGTACCACGCTGCCTGTAAAACCCTTTAGAGTAATAGGTCGCCTGATGCTCCCATGAACTTAACCATTTCTGGTGTTATACCATCGTGCCCTGCTGATTTGCCCATCTTGATTTTCTCCAGTGCTGCCTTCAGTTCTTCCATCTTTATGTCATCTTCACCATCATTGGTTTTCTCTTCTGTGCTAGTGTTTATCATTTCTGATGTTTCACCATGCTCACCATCCAGGAGTTCTGAGAAATATTCTTTCCATCTTTCCATTACTTCCTTCGGGGCAGTAAGCAATTTGCCTTGCTTGTCCTTTATAAATTTGAGAGGGCATTGTTTTTCCTTCCTCATGTTCTTTAGGGTCTTATAGAACAATTTCTGGTTTTCTTGTGCATCTTTTTCTAGCTTTTCTCCAAATTCTTCCCAGGACTTCTGTTTTGCTGCTAGCACTTTGTTCTTTGCTTCTGTTCTGAGTGTCACATATTCTCTATATTTTTCCATTTGTCCTGTTGTGTTTTTAGCTCTTAAGTATTGTTTCCATGCCATTTTCTTCTGTCTTATTTTCTCTTTGACTTCCTCTGTCCACCAAGGTGTCCTCTTTCTCTTGTTCCCAAGTCGGACTTCACCGCGGGCTTCTGCAGCAGCTGTCTTTATGATATCCTTGAATTTAATCCAGAGGGTTTCCAAGTCATCAGGTCGTTCTTCTGTGTAGCTCACCGCTGCAGCAATAAGCCCCTGATATCTGGTCTTAATTTCTGGCTCTCTCAGCTTGTAGGTCCTAATGCTCATTTCTCCTGCTCGTTTACTTGGTTTCTTGCGTGATGTTGGGTAGTTCCTAGGCTGAGCAACTCTTTCAGTTGTTCTTTTGATTGTTAGCAGGTAGTAATCACTTCCAATCTCTGGCCCCCTCCAGACTCTAGCATCTCGGACATATTTGAATGAGCTTCTCCAAAAAATGGCATAGTCGATCACTGACTTCTCATTCTTTGTTGGTTCACATCTAGTGTATGCATGTATGCGCTTATGGGGAAATTTGTGTTTGTAATGATCAGATTCTGCTCACTGCAGAATCTAAGGAGTCGTTTTCCATTGTCATTGAAAGTATCTTCTCCATATCTTCCGATAACTCCACCCCATCTAGCATGGTCATTTCCAACTCTGGCATTAAAATCTCCGAGCATGATAACTTCATCTAGGCAGTCATCCACTGTCCTTTGAAGCAGCTCGAAGAATTCCTCCTTGACCTCTGCTCTCTCATCCTCATTTGGCCCATACACTATGACCAGGTTGACTTCTTTTAGTTTAACAACCATAATGCGCTCCGAGACAAAGTTCCATCCCTTGATACTATCTTTTTGATTTTGGGCCACAATGCAACCCACGCCCCCTTTAGCTCTTTCAGATATGGGTACACCACTGTAGAGCAGCGTGTTGCCATCGAGATCCATGACTCCTTGTCCTTTTTTCTTTGTTTCCGTTATAGCCAGGATTTCTAGTTTTGCTTTCCTCATCTCTCCCACCAGCTCCTCTTCCTTCCCATTTATACTTCTTGTGTTCCAAGTTCCATAAGTCGTAGTCCGTAGTCCGTTCCAGTTCGTCGCCTTTAGAATCAGTCCAGTTTTCTCTCTTGTATTGCTCGTAATCGTGATTTAAAGCAAACAGGTGATTGGCCTGTTGTGCCTTTGCATGGTGGAGGGGCTGCCTCCTTACGGCCTCCATGCAGGCCGCCCTCCTCTTTTTTCATCTGGGCTTGGGATCGGCATAGGCGGAGTTCCATGTTTCTACACATTGAAAAAACCTGTTGATAGCATTACCATGCAGTCCTTGTTCTGGAATCCCCAGAGTAAGAGAGGGAAAGGAAGCAGCAATCTGGAGGGTTGGAAAAAACCTTCCAAAAATATATAAAGATCTACAAGTTCAAATAAATAAGGTTTGAGAATGGATAACAAAGTGGAGCTTTCAATTAAATGTAAAAAAAATAAATTTTTGACTCTTTAAAAAAAAAGTTTATTCATTTGTTTATTCTTTCATTCTCTTTTTTGTTTGCAGGACTGATCTGAGTGTGACTGCTGTTGATCGTTTGAATGAATCTACAAGTTCAGATCATGTCAGACAGTGAGTTGGCATACCATTGTCATTTATATTTTCCTATTATGTTGAAAACTCATCTAATTAAGGACATAAATAATGAATGAAAACCCATTTCATCAAAGACATACATAATTAATGAAAGCCTGTCTCATTAAATAAGAAAGACATTTATTGACATACTAAAAACTAATATAAGCAACCACAAGACATGCCACACATTCCGCAACACGAGGTGTGGAGAAATATTAAAAGAAATATCAGCATTACTTCAGAGAACAACACACAGCACCTGCAACACTTTCCACCTCCTCACAATAAAGAGAAAGCTTTGCCAACCACAACATTTAAAAAGATGCTTTATTAGCCATAAATAATTTGCACATTCCAACTCATATCTATGAAAAGACAACATTTTGAAAAATCTTTATGGTCTGAATATTTCCTCCCTTCTGTCAACCAGGTCTTTGTAAAATTAATATGGTCGCATTAACAAAACAGGGCACCTGTAATTTTATGTTATTTGTGAAGGTCACAGGGCTCATTATACATTCATCATTTCCCTTATTCTTTCATATGGAGCTCCCTGTAGCTGGTCCCTCGGGAAGAAGTCTGCACCACAGCTTTCGTGTGCTCTAGCAGTGGTAGTTTCTGAAGCAATGTGTTTTCCATGGTGACTATGCCAGCCCCGGCACAATGTCACGTTAGTCACCTCTTACAACATGTTTGAAGGAGCACTAGTCCTATTCTTTCTTTGTAGGGCTCATTGTTGTTGTTGTTGTTGTTGTTTAACTAGGGCTGCTAAGCTTTTCGCTTTTGTACAGCCAATGCTAAGTTGAATACTCCTTGGTATTATCTACACTGAAGATCTAGGCTTTTCCTGTGGTTTTTCTGCCATTCCGAAATGTGTTTAGTTGAAGTCATAGCTCCAGTCTCTCCAACTTCTTCTTCTGTAATCCTTAGCCGCCGACTGTCAAAGCAGTCATTGACCACCACGCCTGGTGGCATCTTGTAGGGCAGCAACAAACTGCTTCCATTTTGTTTGGTCATACAGTGCCCATGCTCTGGTTCATTCTTTGCATCTCGGCCTCCACAGTTCTCCACCAAGTTGGTTTTGGTCAGCCTCTCTTTCACTTTCCTTCGGGGGTCCATAGCATAGCTGTTCTTGTGATGGCATCAGGCCAACCCAACTCCAGCATCTGCCAGCTATGATGGTGTGCATGTCCTCTTGGTTATTCCGAGTAAGTAGTTGACTTGCATTTAAAGGGTCATCACATGTGGTATAAAGCTAGGAGGAAGAAATGTGTGGCATATTGTGCATTCCCTGCCATCCAAGGGGGCTTTCCAAATATGTAGAACTAAAATACAGTGCTCTGGTTCTGGGCTCTCCCAAGGAATCGTAACATCCTACACAGAGCCACTTCTCAGCTCCCCCTGCCTATCATGGGTCCATAGTGAGATCCTCCTTCATGCAGCCAACCAGGTAAAAGCCAGAGTTACGCCTGGGGCTCAAGTGACTCCTCCAACCTCAGTGTGCAATACTGGGTTCTCAACATGTTTCGCCACAGGGGAAATCCCTGGAAATATGTGGATGATTTCAAGAGTCAATGAGGATGTAATTAGCTTCACAGACAGAGGTTCACATCCAAATCTACATACTAAAGCATTGTGCATAGCTGGTGGTTATATAAGGATGACTCCAGATATACCTCCATGCATTTATTATGGAGTAAAAAGAAAACAACAACTGTCTAAAAGCATGTTATAAAAAAGTGATTTCAGAAAGTTTGGCATATGGCTAACAAGCTCATTATGTAAAATAAATTGCCAGTGAAAACACTACTGCAAGACCACATGAAATGCTTTGATGCAGACTGCCTGTAAGGAAGTAAGTTCTAGTGAAGGCCTTATGTCCTTAACTGAATAAGGAAAGAAAAACATTTTACTCTTACAGTTATATGTTATGTCCGTATATTATCATGAAGCATGATTTCCCCAGAGTTCTGGCAGACATCTTCATGCTGGACCAGTACAAGACAAATAACAAAACTGGAATTATTATGGATTTATTCTACAACACATTGCAGTTTGCTAAGAAAGAACACTTCCCCCCAGACAAGACATCTTCACTGTTTTCCATAATCAAAAGTATATTTGAAATGTGTGTAGGTATGACCTTTATTTATTTTACTTGTTGTTGAATTCTCGTTTACATGCCTTCTTTGTTTAACACAAACTGCCTTTCAAATGGTATGATCTATTTCTGTTAAACTGAAGGATTTATTTTGTTCAAACTGTAAGATCTATGTCTTAAAAACTGTAAGATCTTTTTAATTCAAACTGGAGGATCTGTTTCTTTCAACCTGTAAGATTTAATTCTTTCAAACTGTAAGATTTAATTCTTTCAAACTAAAGGATACTATTTCTTTCAAACTGTAAGATTTAATTCTTTCAAACTAAAGGATACTATTTCTTTCAAACTGTAAGATTTAATTCTTTCAAACTAAAGGATCTATTTCATTCAAACTATAAGATTTATGTTTTATACTGTAAGATCTATTTCCCTCTAACTGAAGAATATATTCCTTTCAACCTGTAAGAACCGTTTCTTATAGCTGTATGATCTATTTCTTTAAAACTAATATTTTTTAACTGTAAGATCTATTCTTTCAGCCTGTAAGATCTATTTAACTCAGACTGTATGATTTATTTATTTCAGACTGTAAGAGCTATTTCTTTCAAACTGTAAATGCGTTTTTTTTTAAACTGAAAGATCTATTTCTTTCCAACTGTAAGAGCTATTTCTTTCAAATTATAATATCTATTTCCTAAAAAATCTGTATTATCTATTTCTTTCAGACTGTAAGATTTATTTCTTAAAAACTAAGACCTCATATACAAAACCAAAAAACTTTACCAACAGTGGCAACTGTTAAAAACTGCAGGAAAGAGGAGAGCCTGATGATCCAAAATATATTTAGCAGTTGCTTTCCACAAAACATCAAATTTCATTAATGCCGATTGTTACATGACAAATAACTCTTTGGCATTGCTAGCCTTCTGGCATCCATCTGACAAGTTCCATCTGTAACAGTAAATGTTCATCAGTCCAGTAGTCCACAATAACAGAACTCTCAGTGATGACTAAATTCAAGTGACAGGCAAGCACAAAATGAAATATCTAGCTTCATTTCTCTTTGTAACTTCCATCAGCTTTTTCATGTCAAGTGCAAAACATGCACAACAACACTGTCCATTCAAATGAGTATGAGCCATCTGCACTGTTTTTACTTATTTGAGCAGCATACGTCCTTCACATCAACACACAAACTCTAACCTTTCCTCCTATGACGTACTAACATACATTGTTGTGGAGCAACTACAATGGGTTATGGAATTCAGGACATTAATTTATAGACAACATAATGGTTACTTTCACAATTTCCTCAAACTGGCATCACAGATAAAACCAGGATTGAAGTTAAAAGTCGCAACCAAGGTGGAGCGGGTTCCATTCCGACCACAGGCAGGAAAAGACACCAGGAGGTGGACACTTGGCTGTCATGACCCAAGTGGGCCTGCCATCAGAGAGAAAAGAAGATAAAGGCCTGAAACACTTGTCCTCTGTATAGAGTTTCCTATCATCATATAACAACCAATGCTCACACATTTCAGCCCCTGTGCATCTTAGTGCACAAAAATAAATAGTATTTACCATGTACTGTCTTATGCATTAGAATGCAAATATCATTACTTCCACACAGTATTACTCCCTTAAAATATTCAGTTGATTAGACATTTTGTGTGCTAACTCTTTTATTAGTTGTTTCTTGAAACATCTCATCTATCTACTCTTTTTCTTATTATTCATTTGCTGAGACATGATGTTCACTGATTTTTTTATTAATATTTTTTTTAGACATTTTGAATTAATCCCATCTTTTTTCTCTTCATTATCATCATTATTATCATCATTTTCCTTTGCACTCCTCACAGAGCATGGAGCCACACATCACATTATTGATTGTCCTGTGTTTATTGTTTAATCATCCCATTATTAATCATCCTCTGTTTATGGTTTAATCATCCCATTATTAATCGTCCTCTATTTATTGTTTAAGGGCAGGAGCGGGTAGGATATTTCGGTCGAAATTGGAAAAAAAGGAATTTGAGATTAGTCCATTTTCTGAGAGTTTAGCATCTCCTGAATCTAAATATAACAGAATTAAGCCTTTCTAACAATGCGTATTTTGACTTTGAAAATCATGTGGTATGAAGCAACCAACCTTACACCCCTATACGTTATACATCAGTGGATTTGCCTAGATCTAGGCATTCCTGTGATGTAGTTCAGTTCTTTCGGTAACAATTAAAGCCGCCAAAATCGCAAATTAATAGGTTGCATTTTTTACCAAATATTTCCATATATGGAAATTGTCAGGTGTTTGCCGACATCGGCTTTTCCCGTGTAGGGAGAGCATGCTATTCTAAACATTTCATTGGCTATGTGAATCAATGTGACTTGCAACCAAAGGTGTTTACACAATGGCGGCAGACCATAAATTCTGTACACACATTTAGTTAGTCTCATTTCTCAGAACGTCTTGTGTGAAAATGCCTCGAAAAACGAATAGCTCTTATCATCTCCAACTGGATAAGGCCAGAGTTAAGCGATGGAACCAAGACTGACCTGACAGTGCAGGTAAAAGTCACTAATTTTGTTATGGTACAAAATTAATCACTAGGAGAAAGCCAGGCAGTCACATGTGTTTAAGCTATTAGTAAACAAGATGGCTATAAAGCGATCACATTTTTTTGATTTGATAAAATAACAGATGACTGCACATCATTCAATACATTATCATGGTATTTATAAGCATGTGACATATATGTTTCTTTAGCTGTGATTATTTTGTATGTACTTTTTTTTTCCAGAACCACATGATCCCCCTAATGAGCCTAGTCTGCCTGAGGTTATGCTGTCAGCTTCAGCTGTAAATGAGGGAGCCAGCACAAGCTTATCTACAACTTTTACCTCTTCATCCCACAGCACACCACAGTTCTGTAAAAAGCTGGAACTAAGTGCTTCATCGGTGCAAAGAGTTTTAACACCTAACAGTACTGTCTCCAGAACTATAGTTGATATTTCTGAGATATATAACATTGTTAGTCAGCTTGCAAGTCCAGAATGCTATGGGAAGCTGTCTGCAGAAATTAATGGTAAGGCCAAGAGAGGTATTGTTAAATACATCAGAGTGAATTGTTGTGTTTGCAACAAAACTGTTGCATCAACATAAACATCATCGGTTGATGAACATAATTCATTCAGTGTGAACAAAGTTGCAGTTCTATCATCGATGTTATCAGGAATGGGACTCTATAAATTTAAGTACTTTGCACAGAACTTGGATATGCCTTGCCTGCATCAAAAAACGTTCAACACAATTGCACAGAAATTTTATTTACAAACACCAGAACTTAGCAAAATTAATACGAGGTATTTGATCATGCTGCTAAGATTGCATGCAGTGTAAATTGTGCACAGAGCAAGCAACCTTATCATGAGGATATTATGGATATTGGTGTCAGTTTTGATGGCAGCTGGCTCACAAGGGGCCACAGTTCAAAAATTGGTATTGGTTGTGTGGTGGGGATCTTGACAGGTCTTGTTATAGATGCCCATGTGCTATCAAAAAACTGCCAGACGTGCTACATCTGGTTCTTGGCACCAGAGGAAGCCACTGGAAACTTCAGCAAATGGAAAAAGGAGCATATGAAGCAATGCTGTGATATAAATTTTGAAGGTATTTACTTTTGAATCTTATTTTTGGTTTCTCCTTGTCTAAAAATTTAAACTGGTGTAATTTATTTCCTTCGCAAGTATCATTTTAGTAACATATTTCATTACTTACATGTCTTTGTTTTGCTTCCATTATACTTTAAGACAAATGTTCAGTGCTTGCTTACATAATTATTTTAAGTGTTACTAATTCAAACCTTTTCTTCTTTCTAGAAAGTTCAGGTGTGATGGAAGCTGAGGCAACTAGTGTTTTATGGAGTTAAGGGATGGTGATAGCAAAGCATTCAATCAAGTCATGGCAATTAAACCATATGGCCCTGATGTTGAAATCATCAAAGAAGAGTGTATAAATCATGTAGGAAAAAGAATGTATACAACTTTTTGTAATTTAGTAGCAGATTGCCGCAAGCAAACAGGTACGCTTGGAGGCCATGGCCAACAGATGCAGCCGTCCGAAAGTTTGCCATTTATTATTCCAGGGCTATCAGTCAACATGCTACTGCAGCTGATATGAAGAATGCTATCATGGCTACCCTACATCATTGCTATTCTACTGATGATTATCCCCAGCATCAATTTTATCCTACTGGCCAAGACTCTTGGTGTTTTTATTAAGCAGCCTTATCTAGGAATGAGTATGCTTTTGGGCATACACCCCTGGACTTTAAGCTGTTGAACAGACATTTGACACAGGTGTATGACAGGCTCACAAATCTGAAACTGTTGAGACGCTGTGAAAAAAATGCTATCCAAAACTCCAATGAGAGCCTTCATTCAGTTATTTGGAGCAAAGTGCCAAAGCATACCTTCCATTCCCGAAAGCGCGCGGAATTCTGCCTTCTAAGTGCTGTTGCTGAATTTAATGAAGGACCTGAGGCTGCTACATTTTTCAAGCAAGTCCTGGGGCTGAACAGTGGAAAAGAGGCTTGTCGACTGGCAGGAGCAAGATATAGAAAACATCTCACGCTCAGCTCTTTAACAGTAGAAAACTGCAGTAAGAAAAGGAAGGAAATTAGGCACAAATCTCAACAGAAAGCCAGACAGGAAGCTGCAGCGGAAGCTGGATATGTTGCCGGTATGTTCTAAATGGCAAGTAAGTAATTTTTTTGGGGTAGTATTACATACTTATTTAAATAAAGTCTAATTATGGAGACAAATGTGATTTTCTCAAAATCTATTTTTCTCATCCTAATTTTCTTATAACTTGCAAATTTCTGTATTAATTGACATAATATTTGGCACATGTATTATTCAAAGCTTGTAAAACTTTTATCAGATCGATTTTTCTATTCGAACTTTTGATTTATTGCAAAAAGTAATGTAAAATTTAGCAAAATTTATTATTTTCAGACACTAAATTCTACTTTTTTGTATTAAAGTTATAAAAAATCCGATCTGACAAAGGTTTTAAAATGTAATGATAAACATTGTGTTTAAATTTGGTATTCATAGCTTAACACATTAACTACCGCAAGCCGCTGTCAGCGGCTCACAAAATAATCACATTCGGACCGCAAGCCGCTCAGGGCGCCAATCTAATTTTAGTAATAAAACGAATGAAAAATGTACTGAAAAACTTTCTGATCTGGTTTGAGATTTTAAGTTGCCACCGGAAAACAAATTCCCAAAGCATGGTTGTTGTAGAACACTGGAAAATTGATATGATGTTCATATTTTTCAGCTTTTTGGGTTAGTTACCAAATCGTGTAAAACTGTTTACCGTGGAAACTAGTGATAGGACCACAAAAAATGCGTGTACATCTCATCTAACGGCTGAATAGGATAGAAACGTGTTTCAACAATTGACTGATTGATCTAGAGACGAGGACAAGAGTGAAAACGGTGTGCACATTGATTGAAATTGTGATTTTGATAGAGATGGGGCGCAAGCAGTCATAATTGTGAAAATATTGCAAGTCCTCGGCCATCGGAGGGCCGTTAAATAGCAACAACCTCTATTAGAGTTACAACCAGTGTTTATTGTAATAGTGCATTCATTTATCTTTAAAATGACGTGTAATTCATAAAAATCTGTAAACAGTTACGAAAACTACAGCTTACTTTGTGTAAACACCTATAGGATGAAAATGGGAAAAAATTTAATTCGGCCACAGTGTGTTTTTCAATTCGGTAGTTAATGTGTTAATAAGTAAAAAAGCCTTAGCAAATTGAAATAGAACAATAGAATCCAATATGGCCACCATTTCCACGGCAACCAGTGGTGCAGTTTCTTCACACCTCATTTTGCGTATCTAATATTGATATAGTTTAAGTCTGTGCCTTTCCATTGAAATCCAGCGATTAATAATGAAAATAGAATTTCAGTGTAGCTCCTCTCCTTAATCATCCCATTATTAATCATCCTCTGTTTATTATTTAATCATCCGATTATTAATTATCTTTTGTTTATTATTTAATTATCCAATTATTAATAATCCTCTGTTTATTGTTTAATCATCCCATTATTAATCATCCTCTGTTTATTGTTTAATCATCCCATTATTAATCATCCTCTGTTTATTGTTTAATCATCCCATTATTGATCATCCTCTGTTTATTGTTTACTTATTCTATTATTAGTCATTCTCCATTTTTTGTTACACATCCCGTTATTAATCATCATGTGTTTATTATTTATCCATCCCATTATAAGCTATCCTCTTTTTTTTTATGCATCCCATAATTAGTCATCTCTATTTATTGTTTGCTAATCCCAATAATAGTCATTCGCTGTTTACTATTTACTCATCCCATAATTAGTGATCCTCTGTTTATTGTTTGTTCATCCCATTATCAGCCATCCTCTGATTATTGTTTGCTTATCCCATTATTAGTTATAATCTGTTTATTGTTTGCTCATCCCATTATTAATCATCTGTTTATCATTTGCTAATCCTAATAGCAGTCAACCTCTGTTTATTTTTTGCTTATCCCTTTATTAGTCATTCCCTGTTTTGTTTACTCATCCCATTATTAGTCTTTCAGTGTTTATTATTTACTCATCCCATAATTAGTCATCATCAGTATATTGTTTGCTCATCCCACAATGAATCCTCTTCAATGTAATGTTTTGTGGTCCTGTATTTTAGCCCTCCTGAGGTTATTATCCACTGATCTGTTATCAATTATAATTTTTTTTTTTTTTTTTTTTTTTATTTTTTTTTTAAGTTTGCCAATTCCTCATTTACAAACTGGAAGAAACACATTAAAAAGAATGACAGTGTAATTAAAATCGGTCATTGAAAAAAAAAAAGAAATAATGTAAGGGAAAGGATATATTTATTTGTATCTATACGGATGCAGCCTTTACCTAAAGTATTATATAAAATGTATGCTATGTCATAGAAACACGTAGAAATGAAGACTTTTAGAAAATGTATCCTGATATTTCTCAAAAAGAACTCTAAGCATCCTAATTATAATTCGTGACACGGATTGTTTGGATAATCAAAATTTTAGATAATTGGATACGTTTAAAAAAAACTGCTCTTATCCATGAAGAAACAAATTATTAAATTAATTTTATTAAACAGTGGAGCTGTCTCGCATATAATGGGTCCTGTAATTGGCTGCCCTGCAGATCATTTTTGCATAAGCGGCTATGTATTGCTTCTTCTACTTCTTCTTGTCAGCCTTTTTCATTGTATTTTTCTGTAAATAAATTAGTAAATAAATAAATAAAGAAAGGTAATTAACAGGTACTCGTAGGACATAAAGGATGACACTAGACAACAGAAAAGAAAATATAAGTGATAGATTTACCGGGAATCGAACCTAGGACCAACCAAACGGCGCCATCGCCTTGCTGTGACAGTACATCGTGAAAGGACGCTCAGCCAATTTTGCACTGCTAGAGTTGCCATTTTCACTTTCTAAAACAGCAGCGACCTGAATAATTGACTTTTATTTTCATGTTAGAAATAATGACCACTCCAAAAACATATCTTTCTGCAATTTTCTTCCCCAATTCTCCCTTCTTTATTAAATTAATTGTTTACACTTTGTCCACCATTGTCACAAGAACATGTTTTTATTTACTTAACATTTTAAATTGTGTAGCATCTGTGATAATTCATATGGGTTTAAAAATAGCACAAAACTCAGACACCTGACCAGGACGATAGCTGGAAACAGACTGGAATAACAACCAGGAGGGCTGATGGGTGATTCTGTTAATTGGCATTTTGGATAAACAGGGTTAGGATAATTGGAGTTCTACTGATTTCTGCTTTGTGGCATGAGCTAAATAAAGCAAATCCTTCATAAATTCTTTATTTCTATCATCTTGTGTTAGAAACCCCTTTCACAAACCAGGACTACACATATGAGTATTTCAAAGACCTTCTTGTGTGCCATTCTGTCAACGTAAGTATTCACAACTTTTAGGTACATATGACTTAACTCTTTCTGTCCCAGATTGGTTAAAAACATCTTAATCAAATTTCTTTAATCGTAGATTAATCAATCAATTTCAAAGAGTTTGATAAATTATAATTTTTTTGGTTCTAAATCGCCGAGGACTTCATTTATTTTACTTGTTATAAGGCAAAATTGTGAGAAAATATAATAAGAATACTGAAAAGTTACAACCAAACAATTTATTATTATTAACAATACTTGCCAAATTCCATATCACATACCTCTAACATAGCAAATGCTCTCAAATTTAAGCAAAAACAGTAAACATTGTTAAAAATGGAATAATTGTTAAAATTTGTTTCATCAATTAATTGATTAAAAAAATGTTAACCAGTTAATAAATTAATTAATCATTAAAAATCCCAGCCTTAAAATAAATTCAATAAACAGAAAAATGCAGTACTTCATGCAAGAGAATTTATTTATTATATATTGCATTTTCCTGTTCATTGCATTTATCTCCCATGAGACTCCCATGTATTTACCGTGGGTCCCTAAGGAGGCAAAGAAAGAAAAAGGACTTCTGGTCTTGCAGGTTTATGATAAGCAGTGACTTATATGAGATTATGCATGAGGCTGGCTATTGTCACGAAGTGGATTTATGTTTATAGAGTTTGCCTGAATGAAAGCAAGACCCTAGTATGAGAAAGTCTGAGAAGATAGAATTTAGATGAAAACTGACATGCCTGTGGACAGATGAGACTATTGGCCCAAGGGTTAGAACCAGGATTTGACTCTCCTCTTGCAGCTTCGTGACTTCAGAGAAAGCTATAGAATCACCCCCCTCTAACTACCTTTAAACACAAGGAGATAAGGTGTATAAAACGACCACAGACACCACTATACAGACAACATAGAGTAAGTATAGTAAAGTGTAGAAGCTGATCCAGTATACAGTATATATATATATATATATATATATATATATATATATATATATATATATATATATATATATATATATATATATATATATATATATATATATATATATATATATTTACACAATCAAACATAAAATTTCATCATACATCAATCAAATAAATAGCGTGCACTGTTGCACGGCCTGAAAAAAACAAAGTACCAATTAAATTAGATAGACACTAGAAAAACCCAAATCACATTCACTCTTTCGTCACCCTGCTGGGGAACAATAAAATGATTAGTGATTTAAACAAATCTAATTTGGTGGGGCTGTCAACTTTAGCCTCCACTCTCTAACACTAAAAAGATTTCTACTGTTGCCGTCCTGTTGCCTCTTCCTAAAAGAACGTCTACACAGCTTCCAACTTGGTAGGCGATATGAGCCGCTACCTAACAGCACTGGAAATGCTAAAATAATAGACTTGGCTTACAATGATGGCTCAGTGTCTATCCGTCAAATGGCTAATGAACAGACCCTACTGGTCCTGTCTACTTTCTCCCTCCTTCTCTCTCTCTCTCTCTTGGTCTCAGTGTCTCTCTAACACTCGACGACTGATGATGCGGCATCTCCGTTGCGCTCTTCTCTCGTTACTTTCAGGACCCAGGTATTGTAACCCTATCACCTGCTCCTGAATGTGGTGATGATGATGATATTCGTGGAATCAAGCATGAGGTACTTGATTAGCTGTCGAAAAACTTCTCTGCGGCTGAATAGCTTCTATAACTTTCCACTTTTAACCCGCTCCAGATTTAGAGGAAAAACACAACCTTGATTTCTGGATGTATACGATTACACCAATCTCCCGGGCCACTTGCTGGTGCTGGAGACTACTAGCGATGAGCTCGGGCTGTATGATAAATAAACCCGTTCCCGCTCCTCACTGCAAAAAGAGCTGTTTAGGTCTCGTGGAAGAGTTGAACTTCACTGAAATAAACCATTTAGGTTATTTTCTTTTTGCTGCTGGCGATACCTCGAGTCCTCTGACCCCTGAGATATTCCCTTTTGACGTGGATAATTTGTATTGGCAAATTATGCTCGCCCACGGTTTGCCGGGACTCGCTGAAATTAAAAGGAAATGCGTCTAATGTACACCAACTCCAACATAACACATCTCTAACACATATAGCTCCCATAATCTTTACAACACCCCTACTCAATACCTCACTCGTTGTGTACAACAATACATAAATAATACTACCCCCGTGGCACTTAAATCTCACTCCTCCTACTCCCCTTCTCTCGTTCTGAACAACGATACATAAAATATTTCTACCCACGTGTCTCTCTATCTCACTCTCCTTCTCTCTCTCCTCAACTTAAATCTGCCAGGTAAGTAAACAAAGCCCCAGACACTGTCTCACGGGTTACATGGCTGTTACGCATGGCTAACCACGTGTCCAAACATTTCGACTAGGGAAATCCTTTGTCCGACCTTCCCATTACACCTTGGGTTCCCGACTTAAGCCCCAAATTAAATTAAACCTCGTGCTTTAGGAATAATTTACTCCCCTAAGCCGTATAATTCACTGATAACATAAATCTGTACCCTCCGACTGCATTTCTCACATTTAAGGCACAATAAAATTAACATACACACAATTGATCTCCCAATAAAATTACATAGTTAAATACACAGGAATAAATGGTGGTTTTACACAACACTCTACAACTACAGAGCACCCACGTATGTCATAACTTCACACGCTCCTATCTACTGCCAAAATCCTAGAAAGAATTATGCACACTTTACATTCACGTCATTCTTCAAAGAAAGTAATGGATGGCGCTTTACGTTTTAAAACTATAAGTTAATGTCCCCGAAGAAATTTTACTTACAGGCCTAGACTCTTATCAAAGAACCCACTAATAAGTAAAACGATAATAAAATTCCTACATACCAATTACCGCTGTTTTTCCCCACAATGGAGACGATAATACGAAGTAGACCGGCAGGCAATTATTTCTTCATATAGAGACAGATCCCCTCTAAACGATTCTACATATACACAGGGAACCAAATCTCTGGGTTGCATACTGGCCCGTATCTAGGTGATTTCCTCCTCGCGACTGCAACCTGACTGGTCGCCATTCCTCCTCCCTCTCATGTGTTTCCTTCGCCCACGAATTTTCCTGGCGGTGCGTGGTAAATAATGATTACCTAATGGTGCGGCCTCCCAGTGTTTTGAAACAGTCTGACTGGCTTGGCCAGACATCGCCGTAACAGGGCGTAACTGTTTGCGGTTGATTGAAGAACCGTGCACATGTTCCTTCTTCCTCTTATCATCTACTGTGGCTGGGGTGAAACTGCTGTGGCTAATATAGCTGGTAGCCAACAATTCATTCCCCTCTGGTTTGCCTAGAGGATGTCTAGAGACTCCTCCTGTCTCTTTCCTCTCTCCTGGTGCTCTCACTGGGTTGCACCTGACCTTAGTGACCTTCGCTTTCCCAACAAAGCAGGATGCAACTGGCTGTACGTTTTTGCTTCTCGCCTCTTTGCAAGAGCCGCTTTCTGTAAGCGAGCTAGTAGTGGGTTGGGGCCCATCTCCGTCTGTAGGCGAACGGTCGCTCAAATCACTGTCCTCCTCCGTTTGAGAAAAGTGCTGGTCGTATGGGGCTCCAGGGCTGGTCGGAAACATATGTTTGCTCAGACCGCTATCTTGTGCCCTATGAAGGTGACGCTGGTCGTGGACATAAGTCATATCATTCTTGTCAGTATTTTCCTCCCTTGAGAGATGTAATACCATCGGGGGCCTACTTCCCGACGACAAAGAAGGTAATTCCGAAATCAGAGGCGTCACCACTGTTTGGCCATTAGGCTGAACAGGGCTGACAGGCGAATACACCTCTGTAAATAACCTTTCACTGTCTTTAGAGGCTTCTATCCTCTTCATCGCAAGACATGGGTGTTGGTTGAGCTCTCGTGCGGCTCCGTGAATTTGGGGCTCTCCCCTTTCACTTCTCTGGCCTGCAGTAGCCCCCCTTGCTTTAGCAAGGATCGGTGTGGTTGGGTTTCCCAAAACTAAGTAAGGGCTTCCCAGGATGAAATCATGTGCTGGCTGTGCCATTACAGCTGCCTTGATTGTGCCAGACACAAACTTGCATTTCACCTCAATATTGGCTACGGGCAGACGCTGTGAGGTACCTCTCCTCAAAATTCCACCAATATCAACTATTTCTCCTGTCCACTGCCCTGGTTTCACCAAATGACGAGCGATGATACTGGGGTATGTAAGCCCGCTGTCAAACAAACACGTAGTGGCTGTCCCATTCACTACGGCTGGTCCACTGTTAGAGAACAATTTCTCTGCCTTGACAGGTTCCCACTTATTCCCTTTAGTCACTCTCACCGGCCTTAAACAAGCTGCATGATGAGCTGGGCGTTTGTTCATGCACCGTGATGTCCAGTGGGAAGTAGTTCGACAATTCTGACAGTACCTCTCATTATCTCCCCTGTTCCTAGCGGGTTCGTGAGATGTTGTTGGCTGTGCTCTGTTATGCGGCTGGGGCCGCAAGTTATAACCAGAATGAGGCTCCTTGCGAGAAGGCCCTGGTTGCTGATGAGCTGGTGAAGTAGCCGACTGTAATGATGAAGCTCCTTTGTCTGGGGCTGGCAGGTCTGGGTGTTTCCGTTTCTGTCCCAGTACTTCAGCCTGTGCTGTCTGGAACCTTTCGGCGAACACGATAATCTGATCGAGTTGCTGGGCACCCTGCTCTGCCAGATACCGCCTCAAGTCGGGAGTCATGTTTGCCTTTATTTGTTCGCACAGAACTAACTCCTCCAACCCTTCAAAAGTTTTCGCCAGTCCTGACAGTTCCCTCCACCGGGTTAAGTAATTTCTCACCCGCTCTGCAAACTGAGCAAAACTCTCTCCCTTTTCCTGCCTGCTCTCCCTGAACATGGTTTGGCATTTACGGGGAGTCCACTGAAATCTTTGCAATAAAGCGTTTCGCAGTGCCTCGAAGCTGTTCTGGTCATCTATGAGCATCTTGTTGTACACTTCATACGCATGTCCTTTTAATGACTGTGATAATTTCAGACACCAAAGACTCTCGTCCAACCCGTATGCCTTTGCCATCCTTTGAAATTTCTCCAAAAACACGTCAATCTTCTCATTCCCGTCAGGGAACGAGTCAAATGGGAAGCTCATGGCAGCTATCCGGTGGTCTCTGTTTCCTGAGGTGTCTGCTACTCCTGCTCCGGGAGAATCTCCATTACCCGAACTGCCCTCCGAAGATCGGTACTGCAGTTCCAGAGAACGCATGGCAAGTTCGTGCTGTCTCTCCGCTGCCTTCTCCCTCTCCTGTGCTTCCCTCTCTGCCTTTTTCTCCTCTGCTTCTGTGGCGGCTGCCCTGTCCTCTTTCTCTCGCTGAATATGCCTATCATTTTCCCTTATCAGGTAGGCCTTAGTCTCCTCCTTATCCATTCCCATGTCCTGAGCAGCCTCGAGCCAGGCAGCTCGTAACTTGGCCATATCCGCCATCTTACCAGTAAACAGCTGTAAGTTCACAAATACAGAGAAATGACAGAAAAGGAAAAGAGAAGGAACAACCTGTTACGTAATAGGAAATATTCCCTCTATAACCGCTGTCCCAAAACCCGAACTCAGACTAGCACAAAGTCTGAATAATAACCTGAAAAAATTGTGTTAAGAAGCTACCAAAACCCGAAATTACCTTCCTGTTAAAGAAAAATTTCAGTAAGCCATCAATTACCACTAAGTCGTATATAGCTAAATTACCACCAAAATCTACTCGACTGTAACCAGTGGAAAAACTTATAACTGGATCAGTTCTAATAGCTCAACGTCTAGGGGGTATTTAAAGAAATCTATTTTTCAGAACTTCCTAGAGACAATCTGTGAATGTAGATCACATAATTGATCTCAACAGAATGATCCACCGTTCTCTCGTTACTTTCAGGACCCAGGTATTGTAACCCTATCACCTGCTCCTGAATGTGGTGATGATGATGATATTCGTGGAATCAAGCATGAGGTACTTGATTAGCTGTCGAAAAACTTCTCTGCGGCTGAATAGCTTCTATAACTTTCCACTTTTAACCCGCTCCAGATTTAGAGGAAAAACACAACCTTGATTTCTGGATGTATATGATTACACCAATCTCCCGGGCCACTTTCCGGTGCTGGAGACTATACTAGCGATGAGCTCGGGCTGTATGATAAATAAACCCGTTCCCGCTCCTCACTGCAAAAAGAGCTGTTTAGGTCTCGTGGAAGAGTTGAACTTCACTGAAATAAACCGTTTAGGTTATTTTCTTTTTGCTGCTGGCGATACCTCGAGTCCTCTGACCCCTGAGATATTCCCTTTTGCCGTGGATAATTTGTATTGGCAAATTATGCTCGCCCACGGTTTGCCGGGACTCGCTGAAATTAAAAGGAAATGCGTCTAATGTACACCAACTCCAACATAACGCATCTCTAACACATATAGCTCCCATAATCTTTACAACACCCCTACTCAATACATCACTCGTTGTGTACAACAATACATAAATAATACGACCCCCGTGGCACTTAAATCTCACTCCTCCTACTCCCCTTCTCTCGTTCTGAACAACGATACATAAAATATTTCTACCCACGTGTCTCTCTATCTCACTCTCCTTCTCTCTCTCTCCTCAACTTAAATCTGCCAGGTAAGTAAACAAAGCCCCAGACACTGTCTCACGGGTTACATGGCTGTTACGCATGGCTAACCACGTGTCCAAACATTTCGACTAGGGAAATCCTTTGTCCGACCTTCCCATTACACCTTGGGTTCCCGACTTAAGCCCCAATTTAAATTAAACCTCGTGCTTTAGGAATAATTTACTCCCCTAAGCCGTATAATTCACTGATAACATAAATCTGTACCCTCTGACTGCATTTCTCACATTTAAGGCACAATAAAATTAACATACACACAATTGATTTCCCAATAAAATTACATAGTTAAATACACAGGAATAAATGGTGGTTTTACACAACACTCTACAACTACAGAGCACCCACGTATGTCATAACTTCACACGCTCCTATCTACTGCCAAAATCCTAGAAAGAATTATGCACACTTTACATTCACGTCATTCTTCAAAGAAAGTAATGGATGGCGCTTTACGTTTCAAAACTATAAGTTAATGTCCCAGAAGAAATTTTACTTACAGGCCTAGACTCTTATCAAAGAACCCACTAATAAGTAAAACGATAATAAAATTCCTACATACCAATTACCGCTGTTTTTCCCCACAATGGAGACGATAATACGAAGTAGACCGGCAGGCAATTATTTCTTCATATAGAGACAGATCCCCTCTAAACGATTCTACATATACACAGGGAACCACTACCGCTGATCGCCTACGTATCTGCTTAAGCTATCCACTCGGACCAATGGAAACGCTTAGAAAATAAAATACCTTCGACCTACGCCAATCAGATTTGAAAACGCGCAGACCGCGTGTCCCAGAAGTAAATTTTACTTTACAGGCCTTAGACTATAAGAACCCATAATAAGTTAAACGATAATAAAAATTACCTACATACCAATTACCGCTGTTTTTCCCCACAATGACCTTATAGAGACAGATCCCCTCTAAACGATTCTACATATACACAGGGAACCACTACCGCTGATCGCCTACGTATCTGCTTAAGCTATCCACTCGGACCAATGGAAACGCTTAGAAAATAAAATACCTTCGACCTACGCCAATCAGATTTGAAAACGCGCAGACCTCGTGTCCAAAACTGGCATCACGTTACGTGACGTTTCTGACGCGTCATACAGGCGTGCGCGAAAATAGCGATTTTCGTAAACAACGAAAATCTACGTGATCGCGGAAAATCAGAGAAAGTAAAACTGGTGGGAGTAAGAAATAAACCTACCGTCATAAAAAGAACCCATTTAATTACCTACAGATAAATACCAAACACGATATATATTCAAATGAGAAGAAACATGGCAGACACATATAGTTACAAAGTGAAGACGAATGGTGAAAACTCAAAATAGAAGAACAGAATCGGGCCGGTTGAAGGACAGAATTCCAGTGCAGCATCACAGCTACCTCATCACGTAAAATAATTTACCCTAAAAACTACCACTGTAAGAGAACATTCATGCTTTGGTGTAGGTTTCCTGGAACTAGCACTGTAAGAGGACATTCATGCTTTGGTGTAGGTTTCCTGGAACTAGCACTGTAAGAGGACATTCATGCTTTGGTGTAGGTTTCCTGGAACTAGCACTGTAAGAGGACATTCATGCTTTGGTGTAGGTTTCCTGGAACTAGCACTGTAAGAGGACATTCATGCTTTGGTGTAGGTTTCCTGGAACTAGCACTGTAAGAGGACATTCATGCTTTGGTGTAGGTTTCCTGGAACTAGCACTGTAAGAGCACATTCATGCTTTGGTGTAGGTTTCCTGGAACTAGCACTGTAAGAGGACATTCATGCTTTGGTGTAGGTTTCCTGGAACTAGCACTGTAAGAGGACATTCATGCTTTGGTGTAGGTTTCTTGGAACTAGCACTGTAAGAGGACATTCATGCTTTGGTGTAGGTTTCCTGGAACTAGCACTGTAAGAGGACATTCATGCTTTGGTGTAGGTTTCCTGGAACTAGCACTGTAAGAGGACATTCATGCTTTGGTGTAGGTTTCCTGGAACTAGCACTGTAAGAGGACATTCATGCTTTGGTGTAGGTTTCCTGGAACTAGCACTGTAAGAGGACATTCATGCTTTGGTGTAGGTTTCCTGGAACTACCACTGTAAGAGGACATTCATGCTTTGGTGTAGGTTTCCTGCAAAACAACTGCATTGGTGGCTTCATGCTCTATAGTGAGGAAAATGAGAATTGATGATGAAGTTTGACTGGTGATGATGTTTGACTGGTGATGATGTTTGACTGGTGATGATGCTTGACTGGTGATGATGCTTGACTGGTGATTATGTTTGACTGGTGATGATTTTTGACTGGTGATGATGTTTGATTGGTGATGATTTTTGACTGGTGATGATGCTTGACTGGTGATGATGCTTGACTGGTGATGATGATTGACTGGTGATGATGCTTGACTGGTGATGATGCTTGACTGGTGATGATGCTTGACTGGTGATGATTTTTGACTGGGGATGATGCTTGACTGGTGATGATGTTTGACTGGTGATGATGTTTGACTGGGGATGATGCTTGACTGGTGATGATGTTTGACTGGTGATGATGTTTGACTGGGGATGATGTTTGACTGGTGATGATGTTTGACTGGTGATGATGTTTGACTGGTGATGATGCTTGACTGGTGATGATGCTTGACTGGTGATGATGCTTGACTGGTGATGATGCTTGACTGGTGATGATGATTGACTGGTGATGATGATTGACTGGTGATGATGCTTGACTGGTGATGATGCTTGACTTGTGATGATGTTTGACTGGTGATGATGTTTGACTGGTGATGATGCTTGACTGATGATGGTGTTTGACTGGTGATGATGCTTGACTGGTGATGGTGTTTGACTGGTGATGATGTTTGACTGGTGATGATTCTTGACTGGTGAAGATGTTTGATTGGTGATGATGTTTGACTCTTGATGATGCTTGACTGGTGATGATGCTTGACTGGTGATGATGCTTGACTGGTGATGATGATTGACTGGTGATGACGATTGACTGGTGATGATGCTTGACTGGTGATGATGCTTGACTAGTGATGATGCTTGACTGGTGATGATGCTTTACTGGTGATGATGTTTGACTGGTGATGATGCTTGACTGGTGATGATGCTTGACTGGTGATGATGTTAGACTGGGGATGATGCTTGACTGGTGATGATGTTTGACTGGTGATGATGTTAGACTGGTGATGATGTTTGACTTATGATGATGTTTGACTGGTGATGATGTTTGACTGGTTATGATGCTTGACTGGTGATGATGTTTGACTGTTGATGATGTTTGACTGTGATAATGTTTGACTGGTGATGATGTTTGACTGGTGATGATGTTTGACTGGTGATGATGTTTGACTGGTGATGATGCTTGACTGGTGATGATGCTTGATTGGTGATTATGTTTGACTGGTGATGATGTTTGACTGGTGATGATGCTTGACTGGAGAAGATGTTTGATTGGTGATGATTTTTGACTGGTGATGATGCTTGAGTGGTGATGATGCTTGACTGGTGATGATGCTTGACTGGTGATGATGTTTGACTGGTGATGATGCTTGACTGGTGATGATGTTTGACTGGTGATGATGCTTGACTGGTGATGATGTTTGACTGGTGATGATGCTTGACTGAAGATGGTTTTTGACTGGTGATGATGCTTGACTGGTGATGATCCTGTTGCAAAATATGGTACAGTAAGTGTTATAAGTTAAAGAGAATTTCTTAAATTCATGTACCTTTTGCTAACTAAGAGCTTTTGTAACGAAAACGTGTTTGCTCTTCTTTTTTGTGGGTTTTATCAACAAAATGCATTAAATAAACGTTTTTTAAGCTGAGGGTTTGCACTGGCTTCCCAACTCAGTGGGCCAGGTTTGATCCCCAGTGAATGTGATATTTTTTAGGCCGCAAACAGCCTCATGAATTGGGTACCAGAGCAACTCTGGGAAGGTTAAGGCAGCCAGCGTGATCCTGACACATTACCCCTAGTGTGCTGATGGTTAAGGAAATATGGGCCTAACACCATATTCCCAATATGCCTCAATGGGCATGTAATGGGATCCTTTACCTTTAAGCTGAGGGTTGGCCAGCTCTGTGAATTGTTTCATTTCTTCCAGCACCCTCTGTTTCATTTCTCCAGCACTTAATGTGTCATTTCTTTCAGCACCTTCTGTTTCATTTCTTTCAGCACCCACTGTTTCATTTCTTTCAGCACTTAATTTGTTACTTCTTTCAGCACACTGTTTAATTTCTTTCAGCACCCACTGTTTCATTTCTTTCAATGCCCACTGTTTCATTTCTTTCAGCACCCACTGTTTCAGTTCTTTCAGCACCCTCTGTTTCATTTCTTTCAGCACCCACTGTTTCATTTCTTTCATCCCCCACTGTTTTGTCTCTTTCAGCACCCAGTTTCATCTCTGTTTCACTTCTTTCATCACCCACTGTTTTGTCTATTTCAGCACCCACTGTTTTGTCTCTTTCAGCACCCTCTGTTTCATTTCTTTCAGCACCCAGTTTCATTTCTTTCAGCACTTCGTGTGCCATTTCTTTCAGCACTCTCTGTTTCATTTCTTTCAGCACCCACTGTTTCATGTCCTTCAACACCCACTGTTTCATCTCTGTTTCATGTCCTTCAACATCCACTGTTTCATTTCTGTCAGCACCCATTGTTTCATTTCTTTCAGCACTTCATGTGTCATTTCTTTCAGCACCCTGTTTCAATTTTTTCATCACCCTCTGTTTCTTTTCTTTCAGCACCGACTGTTTAATTTCTTTCAGCACCCACAGTTTCATTTCCATTAGCACCCTCTGTTTCATGTCTTTCAGCATCCTCTTTTTCATTTCTTTCAGCACCCACTGTTTCATTTCTTTCAGCACCCTCTGTCTCATTTCTTTTAGCACCCTCTGCTTCATTTCTTTCAGCACCCATTGTTTCATTTCTTTCAGCACTCTCGGTCTCATGTCTCTCAGCACCTCCTGCTTCATTTCTTTCATCACCCATTGTTTAATTTCTTTCAGCACCCTCTGTTTCATGTCTTTCATCACTCTCTGCTTCATTTCTTTAAGCACCCATTGTTTCATTTCTTTCAGCACCCTCTGTTTCATTTCTTTCAGCACCCTCTGCTTCATTTCTTTCAGCACTCACTGTTTCATTTCTTTCAGCACCTTCTGTTTCATTTATTTCAGTGCCCACCATTCAGCATACCTCTCTTTACATCTGAAGATGGGATGAGGATTTCACAGTACACTGTCAATACATTTTTCAGGCACTTTGAAATGTACAAGTATGCCTTCACACCACAGGTATGAACAACCTTCTTCAGTTTAATAATTTTTTGTACATTGGCAGGTGGCACACACATACACACACACATTATTCAGAATTTTGCCACAAGTATATTTTCTTGACAATAATTTTGCGGTAACAGTTTTTCACCATTTGGCAGGTTGTGGAAAATTATTTGAGGGGTAAAAAAAAAGTTTTTAAACAGTGGCCCAAACAAAAACAAACTGAAAAGGTTTGGTTTGGTTTGAAGGACTATCGTCATTGCACATGGAAAACTCCATCAGTGCTCCGATCTCCTCCCTTAGATCACTTAAGGAGGATCTCAGCACAGTGCACAAACTCCGTAGCACCAGTGAGAATCCCAATGTTTGTATATAGGAATCACACATTCTATAAATATTTTTGTGGTGGGTAGGTTTCTAATTTTTAAATTTTGCCTGGGCAGTGGCCTTCCAGATAGACTACTATTTACAATTTCCAACTGGTGTAAGATTTTTAACATGCGGAACTTGCACACGGGACCTCCTATTTTTTTTGCCCTTATCCAAGAAGGCTAGACATCCGTCTTCACTACTCAGATGCCCAGGGGGGAGTATGACATCATTAGGACCACTGGTTCTGAAAAAAATTTCCATAAATTATATTCAGTCAACTGGGAATCAAACCCAGTACCTCTAGAATTCACTATACCTCTTAGCCACTTTAACCCCAAACTGAAAAGGAATTTGCAGCAACATTAAAAAAGTAATTAAAAAATAAATATGCAATAAATACCTGAGATGGAAAGAAACTCGAGGCAAATCTTCAGAGAACCATAACTTGTACATTGTGTATGCAATGTATACGAAATATAAGAAAATTAAGTGAAGTCATAAGGCAGCATAATAAAACTGTCGATACAAAAAAATAAATAAAATGTAGAAAAAAAAAATTCTTTAAAAACACTGCTTCTCTCTATCATACTGAATGGTAAAAGTGAAAAAGAAGAAGTGAGTATTAAAGTTTATTGGGTAGAAGAAGAGAAATAATAAATTGAAGGCCCAGCAACAACTGAAAATTGAGCTCAACAAGAAGAGAAAGTCAGAGAGGAAAAACACCTTGATATCCTTCAGTTTACTCATTCTTCATCTTTTCCCCTTTTTGACTCTTTGTAGATCATCAGGCCACAACTGCAACACCTTACAGGGCTCCTTGCATCAAGATACTCATGCGCTTTTGCAGTTGTAGTTTTTGTAGCTTCTTCTTCTTGTGATCGCATCTTTGATGTTTACACCGTCAGATGAGTTCTCGTGATGAATTTAACCATTGTCTGGAGTTTCTTTTTAGCTCCTTACAGTTTAGTGTTGAGTCATTAATAATAATAATAATAAATTCTTTAAGCACCAAACACGGCGCATAAGGCAGAAGCCAGTGCTCTCCAGGTTGTTCGTTGTGACGCCACTCCTCTTAGCTCTTGCACATTATTTAGGCCCAACGTTCTTCCTTCTCTTATTATTGTTCTTCTGAGTGTTTCTTTTGGTCTTCCTTTTTTCCTCTTACCCTCAGGAACCCAAGTGAGCGCCTGTAGTGGTATTCTGTTGTTTTGCATTCGTAGGACATGACCGATATATGACCATCGTCTTTTCCTTATATAGTCTTTTCCTTATATAGTTGAGTCATTGGGCCAGTATATTTTTCTTAACTGGTCGTACAGAGGACAATCCTGTAGAACATGCTCAGCAGTTTGTTTGTTTAATCCACATGTGCACAGTGATTTTTCTTACTTTCTTTTCTTTTTTTTTTTTTTTTTTTTTTTGTTTTTTTTTTTTTTTTTTTTTTGCGTACGCCCGCTAATATTATTTATGTTTTTTTCTTGTACAGAGACAGGTGTCCCTCGCCATTCAGGCAAATACTCGCGATTTCGAAGGTACTGGTCGTACAGGAGCCGCCAGTCCCTGGACAATCCTGTAGAACATGCTCAGCAGTTTGTTTGTTTAATCCACATGTGCACAGTGATGAAGCAGACAGTCGTAGCTTGTACATGTGTTTATTCAGTTTGTTATGCCCTTTCCTGAGGCGAACAATGGTGATCTGTCCCTGCTGGTCAAGAGTGTGGTAGTTGTCATTGGGTTGATTCTGTTCTCTCCTGATATCCTGGATAGCTCTCTTTTTCTCAAAGTATGTGATTTAATTATCGTCTTGTTCACATTCTCCTCCCTTTTTTGCAAGTTTATCTGCCTTTTTATTTCTGGGTACACCACAATGGGATGGGACCCACTGAAGTATGGTTCGCTTTTTTGGCAGCTACCTTGCTTAGTTCATTTCTCAGATGTGGGAGTTTACCACCCATGAGAGCTTGCAGTACAGACAGTGCATCTGTGAGGATGACTACCTGGTGGCAGAGGCATCATTAGGGGGGTGTGGACCAAACCCGGGCGACACCATTATGCAGAAACTGGTGAATTATGAATAACAGCAGTTGTTGTTATTGTCAACTAGGGCTGCTGAACTTGTCACTCTTTTGCAGCTATTGTCAAGTTGAAGAGTCCTTTGAATGATCTACGTTATAGTTCTAGGCTTCTCCTGTGGCTTTTCTGCCATTCTGAAACTTGTACAGTGTGAGTCATGAGCTCTAGTTTCTGCCTCCAACATTATATCCTGGTCTATCATTCATTTAAATGATCTTCACATCTAGTTTCATGTCAGAAAAAAAAGGGGGGGGGGGGAGAGAGAATGGCATACTGTGCATTTCTAGACATCCATGTGGGCTCTCCACATATGCAGTGCTAAAATTCAGTGCTGTAGTTCTGGGCTGTCCCAAGGAATCGTCAAGTCCTGAACAGAGCCACTTCACAGCTGCTTCCCACCTGTCACCTATTCATTGTGAGATCCTCCTGCACACAGCCAACTAGGTAAAAGCAATAGTTAAGTCTGAGACTCAGATGAATCCCTCAAGCTTTAGTGTCCAATGCTGGGTTCTCAACATGTTTCACCACAGGGGGAATCATGGCTCGTTGATCCCTGAAGCATTGGCCAGGCAGCTGGAAGTTTGCCTGTCTCCAGGATGCACTACAAGCAGGTGATTCAGGATCTTTGTTAGAGCAGCATGCATTCAGAGAAGATCTAACTGTGGAATACATGCTAGAACACAGGCGTTCAGAGATCTAACCTTGGAATTAAAACAAGAGCAGCGAGCATTCAGAGAAGATCTAACTGTGGAATACATGCTAGAACACAGGCGATCAGAACCATGGAATTTACGCTAGAGCAGCACACATTCCATTGTGTCCCAAAAACAGCAGTTAACATTATTATAAAAGTGAAGCAGAGTGTCATAGATATTTTAAGTGCAGATATAAATTCTTTTATTATTATACTGTTCAAAAAAAGAAACGCATAGCTATCCGAGGGCCCGTTTTTATGAGTTTGTCAGTAAAACTTGGTGCTAGGGTATATAAAAACCAGCCTCAAATGTTCTTTACAGTGTCAAATGCATGTGTTGACCTGAATTGCGTTCGTTTTTGTAATCATTTCAACGCAGTGGTCAATAGTGTTTATGACGCAATTTTTGACCACAGCTCATGTTGCGTGCACGTGAAAGCAACAAAATTTGGGGTGAACACTATTCACTGACTACGCAACTGAAACCCTATAAAATGATAACGCTACACACAAAAAATTCAGTTCATTTTCAAGCAGACATTTATGGCGTCTCTATCGATAAATTTAAGGAACATTGCTATTGGCCGACTGCATGCAGGCGAAAGTCAAAGTCAGGTTGCCAGGCATCTAAATGTGCATCAGAGTACCATCAGTCGACTTTGGCACCGGTTCCAAGCCACTGGCTCAGTTGAAGACCGGCATCGCAGTGGACGACCCAGAGTGACAACAGCAGCGGAGGATCACTTTATTCGGCTTCGTCACCTCAGAGACAGGTTTACAACAGCTTCCTCAACTGCCCAGTCATTGCCTGCAGGACGTCATGTGTCTGATCAAACTGTCCGGAATAGATTGCATGACACTGGACTTTGGGCACAATGACCTCACCGAGGACCTGTCCTTACGCGCCGCCATCACCAAAATTGACTTCTTTGGGCCAACCAGCATCATCCCTGGGCAGCTGACAATCAATGGAGACGTGTCTGGTTTAGTGACGAATCTTTCTTTTTGTTGCAGCGTCATGATAGACGGCATAGGGTCTACCGTAGGCGAAATGAACGTTTTGCCCAAAATTGCGTTGATGAAGCTCCGCCGCACGGTGGTGGAGGTGCAATGGTGTGGGGAATGATCAGTTACAACGGAAGGAGTCAATTGGTGCACATTGAAGGAGGCTTGAATGGGCAACGATATGTCAATGAAATTCTTCGACCCCATGTCCTTCCACTTTTGGCTGCCCAAAGGTCTGTGTTTCAACAGGACAACGCCAGACCCCATTGTGCACGGTTGACCACGCAGTTCCTGACTGCCAACAACATTCTCACCCTTCCCTGGCCCTCCCTGTTTCCAGACATGAGGCCGATTGAGTACCTGTGGGATGAGCTGAATAGACGTGTTTGTCGCCGAGACGTTGCTCCAGCCAATCGTCGTGATCTATTCCAGTCACTCCAGGAAGAGTGGGCAGCCATCCCACAGGCCCACATCAGGCGTCTGATCGCATCCATGCCCAGGAGATGCCAGTCGCTGATCGATGCAAGAGGAGGCCACACACCATACTAACGGGAAAGCCCGTACGCCAAAAAACTCTCATGACCCAGATGCAAAACAACGGTCAATTGATTGGTTGAACCCTAAGGTATTCTTGTGTGCAATTTGAACAATTAACTCATTAAATTAAAAAAGTTATTGAATGTCAACGTTATGGCCATGTGTGTGCCTTCAGTAGCTATGCGTTTCTTTTTTTTGAACAGTATATTATTATTTTTTGGCTTTGTAAAATCAAGTGAAGCAGATGCTGCAGCTGTGTGGCAACATTTACTGTTAAAATTGCCACAATTCTGGTGTAATCATTTTTCTCTTACACAGATTGAACTTGACCTAACATTAAAATATGCTGGGATGCCACCTTCTCCACCAAGTGAAGGTAATATTTTTATGAAGTCGTCCAAATATTATTTCTTATTCCAATCCATAACTTCTACATCATCTCACAAAGTAAAATCAGCATCTGTCGCAAGTATGAACTCTAAAAATATTTTTTAAATCATATTTTAAAAAAAAAAAACCAACAAAGTGCAGAGTATTTCATACTCACATCATCATCATCGTCGTCGTCATTATCATCATCAATCAATTATCATTCATCATCAATCATCATCAGCAACAGTCATCATCACCAACAATCATCATCAATCATCATCATCCATAATCATCATCATCATCCATCATCATCAATTGTCATCCATCATCATCACACTTTAACTCCCCAAGGAGAATAGATCTTCAAAAAACGTATGACAAATTCTCCTCAAACATCAGCATCCCATAATTTTAACCACAAGTAATGAATGCAGGTTAACCCCTCAAAGGTATAGGTAGTATATCTCAGATACTAGCATAGAAAAGTAAAGTGTTAGAGATTTCACCTGTACTAGGTCACAGCTTTATGAGTTCGGGTGACCAGTTACCTTCTTTGCTGCCTTTGACTTCCCTGACTTTGGAGCAGAGCCAGATACCCATTTTTACAGCTGGGTAGACTGGATGCCACCTGGTTTCACACTCAGTCCCTTTGCCTCGACAAGCCAGCTCTCTAATCACTCTGCCACTCTTCATCACTTAAACAGCGTTAATGTTTCTTGTAATTACACCACGTTAGGAATTATTCTAACTTTTCATACAATCACACTGCTCCTTAATCTCCTACAGGGAAAGTAGCCAGCTATATTTGCTATCAAAATATACATCTTCTTCTTCTTTGGCTTGGTGGGCATATCAGGCTGTTGCACCTGCTTGCTTACTTAGTTGTTCATCTTCTACCTTGAGGCGTAGAGGTTTGCCAGGGAGAGCGCCATGCTAGCCTATCAGCTGTTGTTGCCTTTAAGATCAGTCTGGTTTTCTCTGTGTCATTTCTTGTAACCATGGTTAAAGACAAACAGGAGATTGGCCTGTTGTGCCTTTGCAAGATGGAGAGGCTGCCTCCTTACGGCCTTCATGCATGCCATCTGGCTGGTTCACAGTTTTACTTCCTTAGATGCGTGAAGCACTGTTTGTTGCAGAATGACACTGCAATCAATGAATCAACAAGGCTAAGATTGCTGGAATTCGGCATCAAACTAAGACCAGCAGAGATGGATGAATGAGAGGAAGCATCTGGCGTGTATACAACCAGACTACAACAGGAACAATAAGCATTCATACCCTTCGACATTTGCTAAAGGAGACTTATAACTGTCTCTGTGTTTTGCCCTTCATATAGTGTCACAGTCCACAAAACACTGCTAAAGGAAAATCACTCCAAGTGATATTCTGTGCGGAAAGATTGCCACGTTCTTTTGAAGATTACCTTGTAGCCTATCAGAGGTTGAACAGGATATTTTCTTCTTCATTTTAAAAAATACAAGCAAGCAAAAAACAAACAAAAAAGTGAAAAAGTTGCCAAGCTGTATGGCTAGGCGTCTGTTTTAATAGCGTTTGGGCAAAATGGTGGACATTTTACTTTCTCATTTCTACTGTCATCATCTTTTACCAGTTTCCAATTGTGATTAACCAGTTATACCATTTCAGTTTGACTTATCACACCCATACCTGTCAACCTGTACGAATTTTTCGTACAATGTACGGATTTTTCATACTTTTAGCAGTGTACGGCCGTACAGACTCGCTGTACGGATTTTTCTCCCCCTCCCAAAAAAAAAAAATTTTTTTTTTTTTTAAATTCTATAAATATTTTCCAACCCAAGTTTTTTTAAATTTTAAATCAGAAAATATTTTCTAGCCCAGGTTTTTTTTTTAACCAATTTTTTAAATTTTTAATTCCGGGAATCTCGGCGTCCGTTTTTAAACTGAGGTTTCTCCCAGCAACCAATCAAATCCTTTTTTACCCAACAATTCGACAAAAACTTTCAATTCGGCCTCAAACGCTTTCGGTTTTCATGACGTATTTTTAAAGTTACCTGTTATCAACAACCACGCTTGCTTGTCACCACACTTCGACGCCATTTTGTTTAAAAAAGCTAAGTACTTATAACTTGGTTAAATATTGCTGTTGTTTTGCTTTGTTGCAATTTAATCGCTGTCTTAATCTTTCCAGTTATATCTTGCCCTTCAATATATTTCTGATAAATTGTCATAATATTCTGTGTAGACCCTACATAACTAGAAAAAAAAAGTTTGTTTGCGTTGAGTAGGTCTACTTTATTCCAGCGCTCGAGATTCGCTGCTTTATTTTTTAATAAAGTGGCAATCTGTTATCACTGGTCTAGGCTACCAACTCTTAAATAATAATTTTGTAAATTTTTGGTGGTACGTTTTTTTCTTCCTAGATTTGATATTCTATTCATAATTGTGTTTATTTTTTTGCTGTTAGCTGTTTGCTTTGTTTGTTGTATTTTTTAATCATTCTCTACTGAATGTTGTCTGATGTGTGTGTGCCTCTACTGACAGATAGTGGTCAGAAAAAGAGCTTCTGTAGCTATTGGCTGGAAGTTGTTGACCAGAAAACTAGTACGGGTGCCATCCGCTTTCCTAATTTGAAAGTCATCATTCAGCGACCGCTGATACTCCCTCACAGCAATGCTGACTGCGAAAGATCATTTTCAATGATGAAAAAAATCCACACAGACTGCAGAAGGTCCATGAATGCGGACACGATCACTTCTATTTTACAGTGTAAGATTAACATTGATACATGCTGTGCAGACTTAAAGCCCACAAATGCAATTCTGCAAAGTGCTAAAAGTGCATGTGTTGATAATAATACAAAACACTGTACATCGAAAGAATAGTGTACCTCATGATCACTAAGTTTTTTATATGTAAAGAACAGCATGAGACTATTAGCATGTTTTATATCACAATAATTCAAATGCAAATAGATTTGTATATGTCATTTCTCATTTTAAAACTGTATTGCATATAATTTATTAATATATTTTTTGCGTAAGGATTTTTGGGTGTTTGTAAGGATTTTTTTGGTCTGGCGTACAGATTTTTGTCTCAGGAGGTTGACAGGTATGCAAAGATCTTTTATGTTTGGACCTGCTCCCTAATATAATCGACTAGGTTGAATGGGAGGTGCCTCGCCAAAACGAGGCAAAATTTAAAATAAAATAAAAATTTCATTTAATCTATTTTGCAGAAGCACCCACTTATGAAAGTCTGTAACTTCTTGTTTGTCATTCAAGTCAGTTTTGCTGCATGTGATATATAATCTTTATTGTCACATAAAGCCAATCCTAGCACAACAAAGTGAGTCATAGACAATTTGAAAAACAAGTAGGAATTACCCTGGAAGGCTATAGAGAGATCATTTTACCATGTTAGGAATACCATGGACAGCTAAAAAAAAGTAATGATGATGTCCTGACAAAAATACCAGTGCGTAAAGAAAGCTTATCTTCTTCTTCGTACACTCTCAGACGTCAGCTTGAATATGTTCAAAGAAAGCAGGAGTCAGTTTGAGGCTATTTCTATCTCCATAGAGCTTTTCCAAGAATGGTACCGGTGATGGTCACATGTGCTTTCTCTGTTCCTCGTATGTTGGGCATCTTTGAAGCAGAAGTTCAGAAGTCATTTTATCAGTACCACAGTCACATTCATCGGTAGTTCCTATTTTTAACTTGTTGAATAGGTGGTGTCCCTATCTGTTGTGATTGAAGAAAGCTTATTACTCTTATTAGAAGCACTGCAATGAACATTTTTTGGGGGCTTGGTATGAGACGAAGAAAGCTGGAATGTGTTATGGCAATAGGAAACATTGAAGTAGAAATAATGTATAACAAAGAGTGAAGATACTGAACCTTTTTTACATCAGGAACTACTGCTGCAAAAGTTTGTGGATGCTTGTGGCAGGATTCCTGCAAGGGGATCAGCAGTAGTAGTGGCTCTGTTTTATAAAGTCCACAAGAAAATGATGATGATGATGATGACTGGAGACAAGAAGTTACAGAGAGACATGATCACCTAAGCCACCAGGCAGGGTCCTTGAAGAAGATGTATATTTTTTTAGGGCTGGGATCTTAAATGGTTAATTAATCGATTAATTGGTTAAAACCTTTTAAATCGATTAATTGATGAACCAAATTGTAATCAATTGTTACATTTTTATCAATGTTTATGTTTTTTTCCTTAAATGTGAGAGCATTTGCTATGTGAGAGGTTTGTGATATGGAACTTTACTAGTATAGTCAATAATAATAATAAATTGTTTGATTGTAACTTTTCAGTATTTTAATTATATTTTCAAGATGATGTTGCCTTATAACAAGTAAAGTAAATAAAGTCCTTAGTGATTTTTAAAATAAAAAGTTATTTATGATTTTTTAAAATTTATCAAATTGTTTGAATTTGGTTGATTAATCATAGATTAAAGAAATACTTACTTAGTCGTTCCTCTTCTACCATGAGGTGTGAGGTTTGAAAGAGAGACCGTCATACTATCCTATCAGCTGTCTTCCTCCTGGCCTGGTTCCATTCTAGTCCCCGGTCCTTCAGAGATTGTCTAATGTTGTCCTCCCAGCGGACTCTGGGTCGTCCTGGAGGTCTGGATCTCTGGCTCTTAGCCTCCCATACCTGCTGTGACAGCCGATCATCTCCCATTCTGCAGACATGTCCAAACCATCTTAGTTGGGACTGTTCTACTTGAGTCTGCAGGGGATTGGTTTTTAGGCCTTGACGTATCGTCTGATTGCGGACCATGTCTCTTCTTGTTACATCAACCACCTTTCTCAGATACCTCATTTCTGTGTCTAGATTAAAGAATTTCGATTCAGATTTTTTACAGTCATTCCCAGCTTTAATATTTTAACATCGTAATACCTTGTAAGGTATAATAGGTTCTACTACTGGCTTGTGTCCTGGTTTACAGTTTATTCAGTGTGCTTTTACAAAACAGATTTTAAGATGGTAATTTATAGCATAGTTTATTGTGTTGTCTGAGAACAGATGAGATTCAAGATAACCTTGAAATAGATGATATCATTGACAATGAAAGCAGACAAGACACAGTGGGTAAGTATGAAAGGTATTAGCAGTTTCATTAATTTGTGTCAAGGTCAGATTATTGTGATCTCTAAATTTGGAAGAGCTCTGGCTTTGCTAGACTAAAATATTAAGAAAATGTTAAGTACATCTTTTTTCAATATGCATTTCATTCAGTCATTCATTCATTCATAGACCTTCATCTTCTCAAGGATCTAAGGCCTTCCACAAACTTATGCCAAGTCTTCCTGTCCCGTGCCATCAGGTCAAGGTCTTTCTATGTCTTCCTCACTCCTTTCATGTCTCTCTTTAGTTCTCTTCTCCACGTTGAAGTTTTTATGGTTTTAAGAATTTTCTACAGGATAGCGTAACCAGCCCATGCCCAACCTTCCTTAGTTGCCTCTTACGACATGTGTGATATGTTGCATTATTACTGTTCTGTGCTCACCTTTTGGGCAAATCTTTTTCAATATATACGTACAAAATTGTTGTATGCGTGCATAACAAACATTATTTTACTTTCTCGTACCTTCAGTTATTTGAGAAAACAGTGTATGACTGAGAGTTTTCTTTCTATGACAGAACATATTCTTGTTTTCATGCTCCATAAAGAGAAAAGGCCTTCAGCAAACACATGCCAAGTGCTCCTTCCTGTGCCGTCAGCTCAAGGTATTTCCGTGTCCTCTTCACCCCTTCATGCCTGTTTTCAGTTCTCTTCTCCATATGTTTGTTTGTGTCTCCCTCTACCTCTCTTAGGGCAGAATGTTAGATGGGCCTGTGTACCCAATTCTTAACTCTTTGAAAATAAAGTTCGTTATTTCGTTCTTTTACCATTGAAATTCCATAATAAGAACAGCCTTGTAATGCTACCAGCATGTTTCCACAGTGTGTGTCATATCCATATCCAGCATCTTCTTCTTATCTCTTGTTCCACTGGCAGTTGACTGGTTCTTGTCATCAGTTCCACATTAGTGATCTTGTCATACCTCTTCAATCCTTCTATTCTATGCAAGCATCCATTTAAGAAAGTCTGTAGCTTTTTGGTTGTTGTTGCTTTGAATTGACAATAGACAAGTGCCAGTGGAACAGATGAGATGCTGCTGGAGATGGATAGGACACATAATGCAGGAAACTTGTTGATGGTATTACCAAGCAGTCCTTGGTCTGGAACTCCCAGGGTAAAGGAGGTAGAAAAGATCAAATACAACATGGAGAAGAGAAAAGGGAACAGAATGAAGGAAATGAAGAAAACATGGAAGGAACTTGAGCTGATGGCACGGGACAGAAAGACTTTGTGATAAGACTGTTGAATTCCCATGCACCTTAGGGAGCTAGAGAGTGATGATGATGATTACAAATCTTGAGTAATGCAGTCTGAAATTAATGGAATAAGCAGATTGGGTAATTTCCAACGGAATGTTGCCAATCGTTCCACATAGAATATTCACTTAGGGTTATTTCCCTTTAGCAGTGTTTCATGCTTTAGCAGTGTTTTGTGGACATGTATCGCAGTGTGCTGATGTCGATTGTAATGTAGAACAGTCACAGTATTTGAAGTGCAAAACGCAGAGACAATTTTATATACAAAATAAATTTTTAAAATAAAAGATAGACTACTAATTTGACGGATGACTTACAAACTGATGTACGCAATTCGGTCCGTCAAATTAGCAGTCTATGCATTGTCCGTCAATCAGTCCATCAGTCAATCATAAGGAGTAGGCACATCAGTCAGTCACTCGGTCCGTCAGTCAGTACATGAATCAGCTCTGCATTTTGCACCTCATATGCGTGACAGTTCCACATTACAATCAATACCAGCACATTACGAAACACAGCTAAAGCACGAAACACTGCTTAAGGGAAATAACTACCAGTGAATATTCTGTGCAGAACGATTGGCAACATTCTTTTAAAGATTACCGTAGATTATTACCATTAAACAAATCACATTAAATTTAATAAGCTTCTGAAATAATATACATTCATACATGCATTAACCTTAGTTCCTTGTGAAGCATCAACCTTTATCAAATTCACACTTACTCATCTATGTCATCTATGTCATCTATGTCATCTATTCTGGAACTTTCCATGCCTTTTTTTATCTTTTTAATGTCCGTCGCCAGTTCTCTTCTCTATCTATTGTTTTCTCCCTCTCTATGTGTCTTACTCTGCCCTGTGTTGTCCTCTGGGGTTTCTGATGGGGAAAAGAAAGATGATGACTACTGCCCCCTCAGGCTTATAGTACAAGGCGGCTGGTGTCAGGTTGTGTAGATGGCTGGTGTCAGGTTGTGTAGAAGGCTGGTGTCAGGTTGTGCAGGCGGCTGGTGTCAGGTTGTAGAGATGGCTGGTGTCAGGTTGTGTAGATGGCTGGTGTCAGGTTGTGCAGTTGGCTGGTGTCAGGTTGTGCAGGTGGCTGGTGTCAGGTTGTGCAGACTGCTGGTGTCAGGTTGTGCAGATGGCTGGTGTCAAGTTGTAGAGACGGCTGGTGTCAGGTTGTGTAGGTGGCTGGTGTCAGGTTGTGCAGATGGCTGGTGTCAGGTTGTGCAGGTGGCTGGTGTCAGGTTGTGTAGGCGGCTGGTGTCCAGTTGTGCAGGTGGCTGGTGTTAGGTTGTGCAGACGGCAGGTGTCAGGTTGTGCAGATGGCTGGTGTCAGATTGTGCATGTGGCTGGTGTCAGGTTGTGCAGATGGCTGGTGTCAGGTTGTGCAGGTGGCTGGTGTCAGGTTGTGCATGCGGCTGGTGTCAGGTTGTGCAGGTGGCTGGTGTCAGGTTGTGCATGCGGCTGGTGTCAGGTTATGCAGGCGGCTGGTGTCAGGTTGTGCAGGCAGCTGGTGTCTGGTTGTGCAGGCGACTGGTGTCCAGTTGTGGAGGTGGCTGCTGTCAGCTTGTGCAGGTGGCTGGTGTCATGTTGTGCAGGCAGCTGGTGTCAGGTTGTGCATGCGGCTGGTGTCATGTTGTGTATGCGGCTGGTGTCAGGTTGTGCATGCGGCTGGTGTCAGGTTGTGCATGCGGCTGGTGTCAGGTTGTGCATGCGGCTGGTGTCAGGTTGTGCATATGGCTGGCAACGTCATCATGTGGAATATATTGATATGGAAACCACTTCTGCAAGAGTGTGTGAATGCTGCGTGTGGATTTTCTGTGTGGATGCTTGGTGTGGATTTTCTGTGTGAATGCTGGGTGTGGATTTTCTGTGTGAATGCTGGGTGTGGATTTTCTGTGTGAATGCTGGGTGTGGATTTTCTGTGTGAATGCTGGGTGTGGATTTTTTGTGTGAATGCTGGGTGTGGATTTTCTGTGTGAATGCTGGGTGTGGATTTTCTGTGTAAATGCTGGGTGTGGATTTTTTGTGTGAATGCTGGGTGTGAATTTTCTGTGTGAATGCTTGGTGTCGATTTTCTGTGTGAATGCTGGGTGTGAATTTTCTGTGTGAATGCTGGGTGTGGATTTTCTGTGTGAATGCTAGGTGTGGATTTTGTGTGCGAATGCTGGGTGTGGATTTTCTGTGTGAATGCTGGGTGTGGATTTTCTGTGTGAATGCTGGGTGTGGATTTTCTGTGTGAATGCTGGGTGTGGATTATCTGTGTGAATGCTGGGTGTGGATTTTCTGTGTGAATGCTGAAGTGTGGATTTTCTGTGTGAATGCTGGGTGTGGATTTTCTGTGTGAATGCTCAGTGTGGATTTTCTGAATGAATGCTGGGTGTGGATTTTCTGTGTGAATGCTCGGTGTGGATTTTCTGTGTGAATGCTGGGTGTGGATTTTGTGTGTGAATGCTTGCTTGGTGTGGATTTTCTGTGTGAATGCTTGCTTGGTGTGGATTTTCTGTGTGAATGCTGGTTGTGGATTATCTGTGTGAATGAATGCTGGGTGTGGATTTTCTGTGTGAATGCTGGGTGTGGATTTTCTGTGTGAATGCTGGGTGTGGATTTTCTGTGTGAATGCTGGGTGTGGATTTTCTGTGTGAATGCTGGGTGTGGATTTTCTGTGTGAATGCTGGGTGTGGATTTTCTGTGTGAATGCTGGGTGTGGATTTTCTGTGTGAATGCTGGGTGTGGATTTTCTGTGTGAATGCTGGGTGTGGATTTTCTGTGTGAATGCTGGGTGTGGATTTTCTGTGTGAATGCTCGGGTGTGGATTAAATGAAAAGTAGAATTGAATGGCAAGGACAGGAAAGATGGTGTGGATGTTAAATGGAAGACCTCTAAAATTGATGGCAAAGACAGGAATGACTTGGTATGGAATTAAATGAAAGCCACAAGAATGATGGCTACGGGACAGGAAGGCTGGGGTTGATAAAAATTAAAGACTAGTATTGATGGGGGGGTTACCGGATCGGCTTGGTGTGACGATTTAATGAAGCTAGAATTGATGGTACAGGACAGGAAGGCTTGCGTGTGGATTAAATGAAAGCCTAGTAATTGTGGTACGGACAGGAAAAGGATTCTTGGTGTGAGATTAAATGAAAGCTAGATTGATGAGTACAGGACAGGGAAGGTTGGGGTGGGATTAATGAAAGCCGTGAACGTTATGGTACAGGACTGGAAAGCTTTGGTTGTGGATTAATTGAAAAGCCTAGAATTGATGGTACAGGACAGGAAAGGCTTGGTGTGGATTTAAATGAAAGATTGAATTGATGGTACAGGACAGAGAAAGCTGGTGCTGGATTAAATGAATGCTTGAATTGATGGTTTCAGGACACGATGGCTTGGTGTGAGTAAATGAAAGCTCATAGAATTGAGGGCCATACAGCAGAATGGACTTGAGGGTGTACTTGGTGTGCGATTTAAATGAAAGCTTGTGTATTGATGGTACAAGGACGAGACGGCGTTGGATGTGGATTAAATGAAGTAGAATTGAGGTACATGGACAGGTATAGGACTTGGTGTGGATTAAGTGAAAGACTTGAATTGATGGCCTAAGCGACAGGAAGGTTGGTGTGGATTAAATGAAAGCCTATGAATTGATGTTAAGGACAGGAAGGTTGCGTGGTTGGATTAACTGAAAGCTTGTAATTGATGGTACAGTGACTGCTGAAGGTTGGTGTGGATTAAATGAAAGGCTAGATTGATGGTACAGAGACGGTTGGTGTGGATTAATGAAAGCCTAGAATTGATGGTACAGTACAGGAAGGAAGGCTTGGAGTGGAATAAATGAAAGCCTTTGAATTGATGGTACAGGACAGAAGGCTTGGTGTGGATTTAATGAAAGCCATTGATGAATTGATGGTGCCCCCCCCCACACCCCCAACCTCTACAGGACAGGAAGGACTTGGTGTGCTTAAATGAAAGCCTAGAATTATTGGTAACAGGACAGGTAAGCTTGGTGTGGATTAAATGAAAGCCTAGAATTGATGGTTAGAGACAACGAAGGCTTGGTGTGGGATTTACATGAAAGCCTTAGAATGGAATGGCACATGGACAGGATGGATTGGTGGTGGTTTAAATTAAAGCCTAGAATTGATGGCTACAGTAGCCAGGAAGGGCCTCTTGGTTGTGGATTAAATGAAAGCCTAGTATTGATGGCAAAAGGACAGGAAGGCTTGCTGTATGAATGAAATGAAGCTAGAATTGATGGCACAGGCGCGAAGGCTTGTTTTAGATTAAAATGACAGCCGGTGAATTGATGGCCACAGGACAGGATGGCTTGGTGTGGGTTAAATGAAAGCCATCGGATTGTTGGCTACAGGACAGAGAAGGCTTGGTGTGTATTTAAATGATAAAGCCTAGAATGATGGCACAGGACAGGAAAGAATGGTGTGGTTTTAAATGAAAGCCTTAATTGATGGCACAGGACAGGAAGGCTTTGGTGAGGGATTAAATGAAAGCCTAGAATTGATGGCACTGCGACAGGAAGGTTGGTGTGTGGATTTAATGAAAGGCTTGAATTGATGGCATCAGGACAGGAAGGCTTGGTCGTGAGATTAAATGAAAAGCCTAGAAATTGGACTGACAAGGACAGGAAGGCTTGGTTTTGGAGTAAATGACAGCTAGAATTGATGGACAGGGAGGATGGCTCTATGTTTTAGATTTTAAACGAGGGCCGAGAATATAGGACACAGGCTGGAAGGCATTTGGTGTGATTAACATGACAGCATAGAATTGTTGGTACAGAGACAGGAAGGCTTTGGTGGTGTATTAAATGAAAGCTGTAGTAATTGATGGCACCGGACAGGAGAAGCATGGTGCTGGATTTAATGAAAGCCTTTAAAATTGATGGCCTACTGGACAGGAAGCCCTTGGGTGTGGATTAAATGAAAGCCTTGAATTGATGGCCAACAGAGACAGGAAGGCTAATGTGTGGATTAAATGGAAAGCCTTGAATTGATGGCAACAGGACAGGAAGGCTTGGAGTGGATTAAATGAAAGCCTAGATTTGTTGGTACAGGACAGGAAGGCTTGGTGATGGATAAAATGAAAGACTAGATTGATGGTACAGGGCCAGGAAGGTTGGTGTGCGATTAAATGAAAGACCTAGAATTGATTTGCACAGGACAGAAAGGCCTTAATGTGGATTTAAATGAAAGCCGTGAATTGATGCGCACAGGACAGAAAGGCTTGGTGTGGATTAATAAGAAAAGCCGTGTATTGATTGCCAAAGCCGACAGGAATGCTTGGTAGTGGATTACATGTAAGACCATAGAATTTATGGCTTCAGGACAGGAAGGTCTTGGTGTGGATATAATTGAAAGACTAGAATTGATGGCACCGCGACAGGAGATGCTTGGTGTGGTTTTAATGAAAGCCTTTAGAGATTCTATGCGTCACAGGAAACGCAAGGCGTGGTGTGGATTAAATGAAAGCCTAGAAGGTGATGGTAAGGACATGAAGGGTGGGTGTTGTCGGATTAAATGAATGCCTAGAATTGTGGCACGAACAGGATGGCTTGGTGTGGATTAAATGAAATCCTAGAATTGATTGATACAAGACCAGGAGGCACCTTTGGTGTTGGATTAATTGAAAGCCCTCGAATTGATGGCCACAGGACAGGAAGGTCTGGGTGTGGATTATGTTATAAGACTGTAGAATTGATGGCAAGGACAGGAAGATTGGTGTTGGATTAAATGAAAGCCTTAAAGTTGATGGCCAGGACAGGAGAGGTTTGGTGTGGATTACATGACAGCCTAGAATTGATGGAACTGGACAGGAAGGCTTGGTGTGTGGTGTAATTGAAATACCTAGAATTGATGGCGTACAGGACAGGAGGTTGGTGTGGATTAATTGAAAGCCTTGAATTGATGGCCACAGGGAAGGTTAGCTTGGTTGCTAGATTAATTGACAGTATAGAATTGTGGCAAGGACGGAAGGCTTGGTGATGAGATTAAATGACGGTCTAGGAATTGAAGGGGCACAGGACAGGAACGAATGGTTGTGCGATTAAATGAAAGCCTTCGAATTGATGGCACAGGACAGGAAAACTTATTGATGGATTAAATGAAAAGCCTTGAATTGTTGGCACAGAGACAGGAAGGCTTGGTAGTGGATTAAATGAAAGCTTGAATTGATGGTTACAGGACACGAAGGCTTGGTGTGGATTAAATGAAAGCCTTAGAATTGAGTTTACAGGACAGGAAGGCTGGGTGTGGAATAAATGAAAGTAGAATTGATGGCCTACAGCGACAGGGAAGGCGTGGTGTGCGATTAAAATGAAAGCTAGAATTGACGGGAAAGGACAGGAAGGCTTTGGTGTGGATTAAATGAAAGCCTTAGAATTGATGGCCACAGGTCAGGATTGCATGGTGGTGTGTGGCTTGAATGAAAGCCTTGAATTGATATCACGGACACAGATGGTTGGTGCTAGATTAAATGAAAGCATAGTAGAATTGAAGGACTGGACAGCAAGGCTTGGTATGGATTAAGATGTAAAGCCTAGAATTGATGGCTTCAGGAAAGAAGGCTTAGTGTGGATAAAATGAAAGCCTAGAATTAGATGGTACGATTACAGGAAGGCTTGGTGGTTGGATTAAATGGAAAAGCTAGAATTGTGGCCCCCCCCCCCCCCCCCCCCCCCCCCTCACAGGACAGAAAGGCCTTGGTGTGATATTAAATGAAAGCCTCAGAATTGCTTGGCCACAGCGGCAGGAAGTCATTATTGGTATAGATTAAATGACAGCCTTAGAATTGATGGCACAGGACAGGAAGGTTTTGTGTGGATTAAATGACAGGCTAGATTTGTTGGCACAGGACAGGGAAGGTTAGGTGTGGATTAAATGAAAGCTTAGAATTGATGGCACAGGACAGGTAAGCATGAGTGTGGATTAAATGAAAGCCTTTAAAATTGATGGCACAGGGAAGGAAGGCTTGGTATGGATTAAATGAAAGATAGACTTAGAATTGATGGCCACAGGACAGGAGGCTTGGTGTGACGATTAAATGAAAGCATAGAATTGATGGACTCAGGACAGGACGGCTTGAGTGATCGTGGATAAGATGATAAGCCCTAGATTTGATGGCACAGGACAGGAAGGCTTGGTGTGGATTAAATGACAGCCTATTATCAGATGGCACAGGACAGGAAGGCTTGGTTGTGGATTAAAAGAAAGTCCTAGAATTGATGGCAACAGGACAGGAAGGCTTGGTGTGGATTAATTGAAAGCCTAGGTATTGATGGCACATGAAGGATGGTTTGGTGTGGATTTTAAATGAAAGCCTAGAATTGTTGGCACAGGAAAGGATAGGTTGCGTGTTGATTAAATGCAAAGACCTAGAATTGATGGCACTGGACTGGAACGGCTTGGTGTGGATTTAATTGAGAAGCCTTAAGAATTTGATGGCACACTGAGCCATGAAGCTTGGTGTGCGATATTAAATGAAAGCCTTAGAATTGGATGGTACAGGACAGAGGGCTTGGGTGTCGGATTTAATGAAGCCTAGATTTGATGGACTACAGGACAGGAAGGCTTGGTGTGGATTAAATGAAAAGCATAGAATTGATGGCATCTGCGTCAGGAAGGTTTGGGTGGGAGTTTAAATGAATGCCTTGAATGGATGGGTTTAGCCCACAGTGGGTAAGTGTCTGGCTTCCTAGCTCAGTGTTCCATGCGTTCGATCCCAGTTGATGGTGGGATTAGACCGCAAACGGACTTGGGGGGGTTCGACCCAGCTCATGAATTGAAGGTACAGAGTAACTTGGGAAGCGTTAAGGACGGCGCGTGATGCGGACCACATCACCACCTAGTGCTGCCTGATGGTCCATGAAAATACGCGCCTTAACACCATATTCCTATTATTCCTCAGTGGCGCGTGTAACGGGGCATCCTTTCCTTCCTTTTCCTAGAATTGATGGCACAGGAATAAGGTGGCTTGGCGTGAGATTTTTATGGATATGGGGAGAGAGGGTGTAATGTTATTGAACAATAGTAATAACAATAATAACAACAATAATAACTACAGTAATAAGGCCTTACTTAATTGATTCACTCGACCTGGCTTGGGAACACAATTAACTATTGTATATGGATCCGCGGTGTGCCCCTAGGGAGATAACTTTAAAAAAAAAAAAAAATACCACAGCCTCTAAAGTAACAAAGAAAAAAAACGAGCCGACAAACTGAGATCGAAAAGTTCGTAAAAATTGACGATGGCTCGGAGCTTCTGTACCTAGTGATGAAATCGTTCTTGCCGGTACTAAG
>JAMPIV010018705.1:0-12056 GCA_024509875.1 Oreohelix idahoensis | reverse complement strand
AGGAGACGTTGGAGATCCATCGCAGTCGACTTTCGTTGTGGAGATGGCTTTCTTTTTTTTTTTGGTTCGTTTTTTTCCTTGTTCTGGGGGGGCGCGTGCCTTTCAACCTATTTGGTTATATCAGGGCGCATTTACCATCCCCCCCCCCCCCCCAAAAAAAAAAAAAATCAACTCTGTTGACTGCTAACCCGATCAGCGTTGATAGATACTAAGTCCTGAAAAGGACTAACATTATCTGTCTGCTAGCATAAAGCCCTAAAAAGGACTGGCCAGCTACGCCAACAGAGATGGCAGCTGATGATGAGCTTTATATATTACACACATAAAAAATTATTGTTGCTCATAATCTATAGGTTCCTCTCATCCTAGAGAGCTGAACCTTTGCATGCAGCCCCCCTGTCTTGGTACGTTGCAATCCATCAAATTGTGACCCGCGTTTACTCAGCCTGTTTTATATATAACCAAAACAATGCAAAATAACGTGAAAATAACTTAGTTAAAGTAAGGTTTTGCGGTAAGGGGAAATAATACAATGCGCATAAAGGCTGGCCTTCATGTTTTAAGGGGCGGGCATCGGGTGGTGAATTGTGATGTGCCGATTAAATAAAATGTGCTTCTTCAAACAACTAGGTCAGAGAATCTTTTTTCTTTTTTTTAACACAGCTCTGTTAATGACCAGCTTTCTTGTGGGTTTTATATTTGGTGTTTAGGCTTATCAAAGTATGTTTTATTCAGAGATATATTTCACTGGATACGGATGACAACGGTTCCGAAAACAAACAAACTAATATTCAGTTATGACTTAAATTCATAAAACAAGTAAAGGTGAAAAAAAAAAGTTTTGGGATCCAGATGTATTATTGTTACCAAATGCACTTTTTAAAAAGAGGACAATGAATGTTCCGTACATTCTACTGCACATAATAAAAGTGTATGCCCAGTCATCATTAATCAGTAATTTCTCATATCCTTCACATATTATTTATATTTGACTGGTTGAAAGACTTACTTACTTAGTCGTTCCACTTCTACCGTGAGTGTAGAGGCTTGGAAGAGAGAGCGCCAGACTATCCTATCGGCTGTCTTCCTCCTGGCCTGGTTCCATTCTAGTCCTCGGTCCAAAGATTGTCTAATGTTGTCCTCCCAGCGGATTCTGAGTCGTCCTGGGGTCTGGATCCCTGGCTCTTTGTTTCCCATGCTTGTCGTGGTAGCCGATCTTCTCCCATTCTGCAAACATGGCCAAACCATCTTAGTTGGGACTGTTCAACTTGGGTCTGCAGGGGGTGGGATTTTAGGCCTTGGCGTATCGTCTGGTTGCGGACCATGTCTCTTCTTGTTACTTCAACCACCTTCCTCAGATACCTCATTTCTGAGGTTTTGATCTGGCTGTTGTGGATTGCAGTCAATGCCCATGACTAGCATCCATATGTCAAGACTGGGACATAGGTGGAGCGGTATACAGACATCTTCGTTTTCTTACTAACCTCTCTCTTGCTGAGCAATCCTCGATTTATGGCCTGAAAAAGTCTCCCAGCTGCTACTTTTCGAGTGGCCAACTCTTCTTTGATGCCTCCCTTTCGGTCTATAATAGCTCCAAGGTATTTAAAGTGGTCGACCTGCTCCAGGACCTGTTCTTCCAGCTTAATCTGATGTCTTCTTTCTTCTCGTGATATCACCATGGATTTTGTTTTAGAGCTGCTTTTGACCATCCCTCTCTTCTCCAGCTCTTCCTTCCAGACTTGCAGGTTTGATTGGAGATGTGCCTCTGATTTAGCAATCAGGGCAACATCATCAGCAAATGCCAGCTCTGAAATACATACCTGTCTCATCTTCCAGTACCCAACTGAATACTTTCTTGTTTTCTCCGTACATGCCTCGATGACATCGTCCATGAGGAGTATGAAAAGATAAGGTGACAGGATATCACCCTGTCTTACACCAGTGGTGGTCCTGAACTCTTCTGACTTATGGTTTGCTGTCCTCACATAATTTCTGCAAGACTTGTAGAAGCTCTGTATAGCATGAATCAGAGGTGCTGGAATGTTTTTCCTTGCCAAACAGTCCCAAAGTTTGCTTCAGGGGACCCTGTCAAACGCCTTTTCCAGATCTATGAAACAAAGATGGATCTCACTCTTATACTCAAGGACCTTTTCACTCAGCTGTCTGAGTGTGAAGATTAGGTCTTGAGTACTTCGTTTTGCTCGGAATCCGCACTGGACCTCATCCAAATGTGGCTCAGCTAGGCGTCGGAGTCTCTGCTCTAGAATTCTAGAGTAGATTTTACCAGGAACACTGAGAAGGGATATGTCTCTATGGTTTCCACATTGTCGATTGTCACCCTTTTTGAAAATTGGTGTTATGATGGCAATCTCCCAATCCTTTGGTATGATCTTGTTGCACCACGCTGTCTGTAGGACTCTTAAGAGTAATAGGTCGCCTGATGCTCTGTAGCAAAGTTAGATTTTGCTGGGGAGGTTATGATGGTATCCTAAAAGAATGCAATCCGTGTATGTATTAACCGTGTGAGGTCAAGCACATGTAGGCTCCTGACTCTATAAATGATGATGATGAATTATGTGCAGGGAACCTAACGCTACCTCCCTAGATCTCACACGGTCACTATTTTGGCTCTAGTGTCTGGTGTATGATGTACCTAGTGTCTAGGGGAGAAATGAAATGATGGTACACAACACAAAAACACTTTAAGTTTCTATGAGGAAGTGAATAAAAACCTGTGGTTAAGTTTTTCTTTAAATTTGATATTTTTTGTACAATTTATTTTGCCTGTCCAGTCATATCTTTGGACAGGTCTTTGAAAATGAGGACAAGATAGTTTACAGAAAAGATCAACTAAAATTGTGTGGACAATCTGCCCAAATAACTACAAAGTTAATATATGTCTTTCCTGTTGGAATGTTCACAGCTTACACTTTATTCATCTAAGAGGGAGAGTCACTGTGTATGAGGGGCTGTATTATCATCATACCCCATCAACTTCCTGAGTATGATTTGAAATATCAGTGTTTATTTAAAACGAAACTGTCAGATATACCCATGTCCTTAACATATCACCTGGGGTTTCTTGTTGGATGATATGATAGTGTGTAGTTGCAGAAATATCTATATCACATCACACGCCCAAGCTCCTGCTGTTATCTCTTGACAGCATACATGAATTTTCGGAGACTTCTTGGCGTTATCGTCACTCCTCAGGTTTCCTGTTACCAGCTGGCAACAGGAAATAAAACCTCACACATTTTCAAGAAATATAAACAAATGACGCTGACTTGCAAAGAAGTGGCCTCAGTTTCTTCTGAACTGTCCAGACTGTGAATACTTATTTAGTTATTTAATTTTAAATTTATCACAGCTGTTCTCAGCGTATCTGAATAAAAGTTTTGTTCAACTGGCAATGAATAATGAAAGCTTCTTGCTAATATTTACTAGCACTGGCCAATCGAAAGCTTGCGACTACCAGAATTCAAATGCAGTTTTTGAAGAAGAAAAAAAATTATTCCAAACAAACTCTGCGTCTGGTAGTCTATTGGCCAGTCTGTTTAGTTATGCCCAATACAAAAAGATGTTTCGTTTTGGATTACATTTTTCCTACCGCTCCCCTTTCCCTATTATACTCTTTTTACCCAAGCGAATTTGAATTTCCTCAATGCCTCTCTTCTAAGCCGGTGTCCCCACCAACGTTATGAAAAAACAAGCAGGAACCACAGTCTGTCTGGTCACGCGTCCGTAGACATTTAGTATTTTCTCAATAACTTGGTAAATACTGGGACTATCATATTATTTCAAACACATTCTTGCTCAGTGGACTCTAAGCTATACTACCATATGATTTTTATGGTCAGATTCATATTGGGTTAGATTTTCAATTTTTGTCATAGTCAATCGTCAAATAAATATTTTACACAAGACCGCCATCTTTCCCTCTCTTTCATCTCGCCAGCATGTATTTTCAAATAACTAACTTGTTTTTGTGACGTCAGAAACATTACCGCGAGGAGGCAATAAAATTGTCTGCGTGTTTGCCTCTGTTGGCTTTGCTCCAGCGTGTATATATGCATGTCAGAATGTGTCAAGCGAAGCGGGGTGTTGGCGTGGCGGGTTAAGAATTGGCGTTAATAATTTGTATTGTATCGTGTAACACTACCAAAAAATGTAAGGATTGCTACTGATTACCAGCGTTAAAGTCAAAATTTTACGTTAATTCAGATAGTTATTTGGCGGCACACTTCCGCAAAATCGTTAATTATAAGGCTAGGCTGCAGAATGTATGCAGCAGTTCTGGCAAAATGTTAAATATTGGTAGTACGTTTTCGAAACCGAAACTAAAACTCGTGTTAGATTTTTACCGTGGGATCGTTCTATAGGCTTTAGCACTGCACAAAATTCAGCGCTATGCTGGCGTGTGAGAGGATCACCGTCAGACACAATAGGGCGGGTTTATTTATTATAATTTTTATGACTAAAATCTTACTGAAATGAGCGATTATTCTCGCAGATTTTACTACACACCTCCCATCCTAAAACATGCAATCATTAGCAGGTTATAATCTGCGAGATAACTTAGCTCAATGAAGTCTTACGCGTTTTTCTGATCTTCATCATAAGGATGTCTACTTAAAAAGTCTGCACCTACGTTCCGAGGGCCGGGAATATATTCTATCAGAAATGAGTATGGCTGCAATAATAAAGACCATCTCAATAATCTGGAATTTTCATGCTTGGCCTGTGACAGGAATACGAGAGGTGAATGATCCGTTTGGACCACAAATGTCCTGCCATATAAATAAATCTGGAATTTTTTTATAGCCCATATCAAAGCTAGACATTCCTTTTCACTTGTTGAATAATTTTTTTCCGCCTTGTTCAACTTGCGGCTTGCATAAGCGACTGGGTTCAATTCTCCATCTTGTGAGGAGGACCTTTGCAACAATGTAGCGCCTAGGCCCACATTGCTTGCGTCACTTCTCACGATAAATTCTTGATTCAAGTCAGGCAATTGCAATACTGGCCTGCTTGTAAGTTTCTCTTTTAACTCCTGGTAAGCCAATTCACACTGTGCTGACCAATTTATTGTATCAGGTTGACCTTTGCGAGTTAAATCCGTCAGAGGAGCACATATAGAGTTAAAATTTTTGATGTACTTTTGGTAGAAACCACACAACGACACGAAAGATCGCACATCTTTCTTTGTTTGTGGTCTAGGTGCTCTTTTCAATTTCTCCAGATTCTTGGGATCAGGGGTCATGCTACCCTGATGTACAGTATGTCCCAAGAATTCCAACTCTTTACAACCAATACAACATTTTGTTGGCCTAGCGGTTAAGTTAGCCTCTTTGAGTCTATCAAACAGCATATTCAAAGAGGTAACGTGTTCCTCAAATGTTTCTGTAGCAATGAGGATATCGTCCATAAAATTCGAAATACATGGATTTTTCAGGGGATCCAGCAATTTTCGCATCATCCTTGAAAACACACTCGGGGCATTTTTCAACCCAAACGGTAACATGTTGAACTCATAATGACCTTCCGAGGTGCTAAAGGCTAAATAAGGTCGAACCTCAGGCTTTACTGGAATTTGGTAATAGCCTTTGCTAAGATCCACCTTAGAAAAATATTTTGCCTTGTTCAGCCTGGCAAAAAGTTGAGTAGTATCAGGTAATGGATCCACCTGACCTTCTGTGACAGCATTCAGTTTCCTGTAATCTATGCACAGTCTATGTTCTCCCGATGGTTTCCGCAACAAAACCACACAGGAACTATAAGGAGACTCACTGTGAGAAATAATCCCTTCTTGTAACAAATAATCAATCTCCTCTTTCAAAGCTTTTTCCTTAGCGAAAGGAATAGAATAGGGCCTCATACAGATAGGTGCTGGGTCTAGTAGTTTCATATCATATTCCAACAAATTTGTGTGCCCCGGTTTATCCGTTAACACATCTGTATGTTTCTCAAGGACCTGTTGAACCTTCTCCTTCTGTCCTTTTGTCAGGTGATTACTGATCTTCACCTGTGCAAACGTTTCACTGGTTTTCAGTGGATATTCGAATGAGGAGAGAGGGTCATTTTTTATTTCGGTTGCAATAGACAAGGCCAATAGGTGTGTTCCTTCCTGGATTTGTCTGTCCAGATATTTCTTCAAAAGGTTCACATGATAGACTTTTTCCTTTCCCTTTTTGTCTATCTTATAATTTGTTCTGGATACCTTTTCCAAAACTGTATATGGCCCTTGCCATCCGATCTGAAGTTTATTGTTGCTGCCTGGCAATAGAAGAAGCACCTTCTCCCCTACAGCAAGTTCCCTATCCTTCGCTTTCTTATTATAATAAGCAGCATGCTTTTTCCTGGCTTGTCTCAAATTATCATTTGCCAGTTTCCAACTAGTTTTTAAACGAGTGGTCAGTTCGTTCACATATTGATAAGATGAGGTAACAGTCTCCTCTGCCTTCTCATCTGTCCAGGTCCTTAACAAATTACATATGGACTTTTAATTTTTCATACTTATTTTTCATGGCACCCGTCAGGTCCTTTACTCTAGAAGCTTTATAGTGAGGACTTTTCTTCCTAGAATCATCACTCACAAATCGTCCACTACCAATTCTTTTCTTGGGGTTTTCCTCCCACTTTAAGTTCATTGTGAGAGATCTCTCTCTTTTCGTTTCCTCCAGTTTATATAATTCTGACCGAGGGATTGTCAGCTTAGTCTGGGGTAAAACTACTCGTCGCATAGTGGCCATTCTAATACCTTCGAGTGAAGACTGTGTGTGAAAAGGGGGCTCCCATTCCACGTTGTCTACTTTATTACAATTATTTTTATTTCCAGGCCTAAGTTTGCCCCGTGGCATGTCTAGGTCCTGATCAATTTTCCCACTTGTGGGTGTTCCCTCATGAAATACGCCACATGCTTCTACAAAATTCTCAACGATGACCATCATATCTGGCCAATAATATTTTTGAGCTACTTTTTGGCAGATGGTACCTACTTTCTCGTGGTCCCCATCTTTTCCAACATGTAAACTCCGTATTACGTCTGCCCTATACATTTTAGGAAGAACCAGCTGTCCATGACCAGCTGAACCAGTGCCGGCCTTCCGATATAACAATTTATTCTTTATGTAAAATTCTCCTTTTCTGGGAGGTGTATGGCAGTTACGCAATTTTTGAAAGCACGGCTTCAGTGACCTATCTTGAGCCTGTGCCTTCCTCATCTTCTCTGGATGAGTATTTATAGGTTCATCTTCTTCCTTTCTGGATTGTGATCGGGTCTGGACTGCTGCCAAGACCACAGGTCTCTTGGGATTCCCCAAGTAGACATAACGACACCCCAATATCAGAGGGTAGATGGGTGCGTCTATCACTGCTGCTCTGATTATCCCTTCCACATAGCGAGTTTTTACTGTTATCCTTGCAATGGGAAGTTTCATGAGTGGTAGGTCCTTGGTCGCCCCTTGTATCTCCACTGTTTCTGTGGTATACTGATCTGGGTTCACCAAGTGCGCGCTCACGACAGCATCAAAATCTAGACCTGTATCATAGAGACACCTAATGGTGACATCATTGCATACAACATCCTCACAAACTGGGGGGTGATAAGGTTCCTGCTGTCCAGCAGGTTTGTCCTTTACTTCCTGGTTCCCCCTTCTCATAGCAGCACATCCAGAAGGTTTACTTTTACAGAATTCGGTGTTATGGTTGTCCTTCCTACAATGTTTACACCACCTCTTTCCTTGGTTAAAAGGTTTTCTTTCATCATTCTTTCTGTCATTGAAATGTGAGGTTTTATTTTTAAAATCATTTCGAGGCCTATCAAAGTTCTGCTTACCTCTGTTATCAAATTTATTATGGTTTTGAGGAGCCTTATACTGATCTACTGGTTTCTTCTTGATACCAGCTACCTCTGCCTGGGCTGCCTGATACCTTTCAGCGACATTTATGATCTCACCCAGCCTCTCCGCACCCTGTTCCATGAGAAACTTTCTCATGTCTGGAGCCATGGACTCTCTCATCTGTTCAATGAGTATCATCTCTTTGAGATCTTGGGTTTTCCCCAAAGAAGCCCATTTCTCCATATACGTTTCCAACCGGGCGGAGAACTGGTGATAGGTCTCACCCGACAGTAGCCTGGCATTCCTAAATTTCTTTCTATAAAACTCTCCGTTCTTTTCGTATCTTAACAGAAGAGCCTGCTTCAACATGTCATATTTCTCTTGGTCATCCCTGCTCATTTTGGAAAACACTTCATAAGCTGTTCCCCGAAGACCCTGAGACAACTTTACACCCCATTTTTCTCTTTCTAACCCATAAGTAGTGGCTAATATTTCGTATCTGCTTAAATACGACTCAATGTCATCATCCTTTTCCACAAAGTAATCTAAATGGAACCCCATGGCTGATGAGGAGGCCCCCTGGCTTGCAGCTGAGTCGGAAGTGGAGGGGCTAGTTCCATTTTCAGGAGCATGGCCTTGCAGCTCTAACTCCCTTAGTTGTATCTCATGTTCTCTTTGTAATCTTTTATCTTCCCTTTCCGCTTCCAATCTCCTTTCTTCTTTCTCTCGTTCCGCCTCCAATCTCCTTTCTTCTTTCTCTCGTTCCGCCTCCAATCTCCTTTCTTCTTTCTCTCGTTCCGCCTCCAATCTCCTTTCTTCTTTCTTTGTTTCAGCCTCAAGTTTCTTCTCCTCCAACTGCAGCCTCTTAATCTCAGCCTCCCTATCAGCCTCTAATTTCTTAGTGTCCCTAGCATCTTCTAATTGCATTTTCCTTTCCTCAGCTAACCTATGTTCTTCCCTAGTAATAAATTTATCACATTCTGAGGTGACATAGTCAATCAATATTTGTCCCTCCATATTCATTTCTTTGGCAGTCTGAACAGCCGCAGATCGAAACTTGACCAGATCTGCCATTCTGATGAATACAAAATGTTCTAACAAAGTTTCTAAATAAGTATAAATTTATCTAATTAATTCTGGGTTCTGACAGTTTCTTGACTACTCAAATCTTGGGCAATAATGATTATGGGGATTCCCTGGGACAATAGAATGTTGTTTATGCTAAGACCCAGACCCCAATGTATGTAGTACTAGGAGAAATTCAAATGCCCGGACAAGCCTACCAATTTATGTAGCAAAGTTAGATTTTGCTGGGGAGGTTATGATGGTATCCTAAAAGAATGAAATCCGTGTATGTATTAACCGTGTGAGGTCAAGCACATGTGGGCCCCCGACTCTATAAATGATGATAATGAATTATGTGCAGGGAACCTAACGCTACCTCCCTAGATCTCACACGGTCACTATTTTGGCTCTAGTGTCTGGTGTATGATGTACCTAGTGTCTAGGGGAGAAATGAAATGATGGTACACAACACAAAAACACTTTAAGTTTCTATGAGGAAGTGAATAAAAACCTGTGGTTAAGTTTTTCTTTAAATTTGATATTTTTTGTACAATTTATTTTGCCTGTCCAGTCATATCTTTGGACAGGTCTTTGAAAATGAGGACAAGATAGTTTACAGAAAAGATCAACTAAAATTGTGTGGACAATCTGCCCAAATAACTACAAAGTTAATATATGTCTTTCCTGTTGGAATGTTCACAGCTTACACTTTATTCATCTAAGAGGGAGAGTCACTGTGTATGAGGGGCTGTATTATCATCATACCTCATCAACTTCCTGAGTATGATTTGAAATACCAGTGTTTATTTAAAACGAAACTGTCAGATATACCCAGGTCCTTAACATATCACCTGGGGTTTCTTGTTGGATGATAAGATAGTGTGTAGTTGCAGAAATATCGATATCACATCACACGCCCAAGCTCCTGCTGTTATCTCTTGACAGCATACATGAATTTTCGGAGACTTCTTGGCGTTATCGTCACTCCTCATGTTTCCTGTTACCAGCTGGCAACAGGAAATAAAACCTCACAAATTTTCAAGAAATATAAACAAATGACGCTGACTTGCAAAGAAGTGGCCTCAGTTTCTTCTGAACTGTCCAGACTGTGAATATTTATTTAGTTATTTAATTTTAAATTTATCACAGCTGTTCTCAGCGTATCTGAATAAAAGTTTTGTTCAACTGGCAATGAATAATGAAAGCTTCTTGCTAATATTTACTAGCACTGGCCAATCGAAAGCTTGCGACTACCAGAATTCAAATGCAGTTTTTGAAGAAAAAAAAATTATTCCAAACAAACTCTGCGTCTGGTAGTCTATTGGCCAGTCTGCTTTAGTTATGCCCAATACAAAAAGATGTTTCGTTTTGGATTACATTTTTCCTACCGCTCCCCTTTCCCTATTATACTCTTTTTACCCAAGCGAATTTGAATTTCCTCAATGCCTCTCTTCTAAGCCGGTGTCCCCACCAACGTTATGAAAAAAACAAGCAGGAACCACAGTCTGTCTGGTCGCGCGTCCGTAGACATTTAGTATTTTCTCAATAACTTGGTAAATACTGGGACTATCATACTATTTCAAACACATTCTTGCTCAGTGGACTCTAAGCTATACTACCATATGATTTTTATGGTCAGATTCATATTGGGTTAGATTTTCAATTTTTGTCATAGTCAATCGTCAAATAAATATTTTACACAAGACCGCCATCTTTCCCTCTCTTTCATCTCGCCAGCATGTATTTTCAAATAACTAACTTGTTTTTGTGACGTCAGAAACATTACCGCGAGGAGGCAATAAAATTGTCTGCGTGTTTGCCTCTGTTGGCTTTGCTCCAGCGTGTATATATGCATGTCAGAATGTGTCAAGCGAAGCGGGGTGTTGGCGTGGCGGGTTAAGAATTGGCGTTAATAATTTGTATTGTATCGTGTAACACTACCAAAAAATGTAAGGATTGCTACTGATTACCAGCGTTAAAGTCAAAATTTTACGTTAATTCAGATAGTTATTTGGCTGCATACTTCCGCAAAATCGTTAATTATAAGGCTAGGCTGCAGAATGTATGCAGCAGTTCTGGCAAAATGTTAAATATTGGTAGTACGTTTTCGAAACCGAAACTAAAACTCGTGTTAGATTTTTACCGTGGGATCGTTCTATAGGCTTTAGCACTGCACAAAATTCAGCGCTATGCTGGCGTGTGAGAGGATCACCGTCAGACACAATAGGGCGGGTTTATTTATTATCATTTTTATGACTAAAATCTTACTGAAATGAGCGATTATTCTCGCAGATTTTACTACATGCTCCCATGTACTTAACAATTTCTGGTGTTATACCGCCATGCCCTGCTGCTTTGCCCATCTTGATTTTCTCCAGTGCTGCCTTCAGTTCTTCCATCTTTATGTCATCTTCATCATCATTGGTTTTCTCTTCTGTGCTAGAGGTTATCATTTCTGATGCTTGACCTTGCTCACCATCCAGGAGTTCTGAGAAATATTCTTTCCATCTTTCCATTACTTCCTTCTGGGCAGTAAGCAATTTGCCTTGCTTGTCCTTTATAAATTTGAGAGGGCATTGTTTTTCCTTCCTCGTGTTCTTTAGGGTCTTATAGAACAATTTCTGGTTTTCTTGCGCATTTTTTCTAGCTTTTCTCCAAATTCTTCCCAGGACTTCTGTTTTGCTGCTAGCACCTTGTTCTTTGCTTCTGTTCTGAGTGTCACATATTCTCTATATTTCTCCATTTGTCCTGTTGTGTTTTTAGCTCCTAAGTATTGTTTCCAAGCCATTTTCTTCTCTCTTACTTTCTCTTTGACTTCCTCTGTCCACCAAGGTGTCCTCTTTCTCTTGTTCCCAAGTCGGACTTCACCACATGCTTCTGCAGCAGCTGTCTTTATGATGTCCTTGAATTTAAGCCAGAGAGTTTCCAAGTCATCAATTGTTCTTCTGTGCTGCTCACTGTGATGAATTTACCGCGATACAACGTTAAAATATCTCCAATTATAAAGATAACATTGTAGGGATAAAAATAATGCGTAAGATACTAGGAGACATGCTCGCCTATGCCCGCATTTCCCACCGCCATTTAAACTAACTAGTTAAACATGCAGACGAAACGGTTTACCCTTTGTAGACGGGAGGATAACGGAGA